>CM024754.1:27631325-27683147 GCA_014218235.1 Colocasia esculenta | reverse complement strand
CCACGGGGGGCACTGAGGGGAGGATGGCGTGAACATAATAATGTGCCGCGAGGGGCACAAGGCGGAAAACGGGGTGTACAAAGAGGGACACGATGCCCAGTACAGGATGATGGTCATAAAAAAGGTGGGGAAAAATGCCTCCTGTGGGGAGGGAATGTGGAGAACCCACGGGAAGGTGCTAAGTAGCGCAAAAGAGGATGCAAATAATGATGAGGGAGGTGGAGGTCCCCTGGTCTTTTGCCTTGCCCAGCGTTTAGGTTTCCACTTGGGAACCGGCGTTCTGACCCTCAAGTACTTCCTCACATAGCGTGCCCACAGACGGATGGTCTAGCTTTTCTTGATTGATTTGAACGGCTCTCAATGATTGGAGGATTGTTGACTTTCGTCGGAGTTTCAAGCAACAATGGCAACTCCCTTGGAATATAGTTGAGAGAAATAGTGAGGAGTTCCACTGGTAGAGTTTGGAAGCAACAATGAGAGGACCCGCGCCCAAGATTGTATATATTTGACATGGAAAGGTGCCCATGCCCTTGGGTAATTGAATGAGCAAGATTTGGTATGACGGACCGGGTATTTATGCCCATTAAGGCTCCATATCCAGATCCGCCTCCCGCGAACGGACCGAAGTCTCGCAAGGGATATCTCACACACGTGTCCAGTAAGAGTATAAAAGACAAACCACAAAGAAATAAGACACAAGAAAGTACATGTGCTCATATCGTTCACAATTTGTACAACTGTCCCATTACATTAATACATGTCCAATTAAAAGAGTACAACTACCTGGGGCATACCCCGAGGGAGCACAAGCTCACACAACGCTAACTACTACACAACTGCTGGTGGTACAAGTCTGTCACAATACCACTGCAAGCCAAACACATGGAAAGCCCTGAAAAGAACTGTAGGGGAGTGAGCCTCAACAAGTCACTGGCTCAGTAGGGGCTACCCAAAACAACACCGTAACCACAAACCCTCAACCCCAATGGGTCTCACTGGCACAACAATAGCCAAACCATTTCATGCTCACATCATTACAATAAATAACAATTAAACATACTCATGATAATAAACATAAAGTCCTCAGAAGAAAAGTAGGACTACAGGACTAACATAATATCATTAGTCAGCCCAACTACTAAAGTGCCTAAACCACAGTCTCACTGGCACACTGCTACAACAACTGGTTGCCTAAGCTATAAGCCACACAGGCAAGTCACTGCCTAAGCTGCAAGCTTCACAGGCAAACCTCAAACACTTGAGTAACAGGACTGCTAACAAAGAGCTGGTCCTTTATACTCCAAACCACACTACGTCGAAACTACACACAAGGTAACAGAACTGGCTACCACGAAGCCAATCCATACACACTAAAACTATAATTGGAATCATACCCAAGAAGAGTAAAACTCAACAAGTGGAAGGTCTCACACGGCCTCCACGGAGCACAGCTCTACTAAACCACAATGCCTAGGCCACAAGCCTCATCGGCAAATACCCACAAAGGTAACATAATTAATAATCACAAACTAATCCACAATAATTATAAACAAGATCTACTTAAAACAGATAGGATACAACAAGTGGCAGGTCAAACCACAAGACCTCCACAACACACAAGACCTGAAAAGGTTGGTACACAATGTACCACCACAAAACTACAAAGTAACCCACGAAGGGACAGGTACCTACTACTCTGAGGTACCACAACACAAACACCCGAACAAAGGGTACAGGAAGGTGTAAACACCACACTGAACCACAATTATATTATGCCTTCATTTAGACACAACATTACAGGTGAAACCTTAACGATAGTCACACAAACCACAACTCAGCCACAACTGTGCCAACACCAGGCACACCTCGAAAAGGTCAAACCTCGACCACGAGTCACAAACTCACAACCACGACAAGTAGCAAAGCACGAGTCGGAAGGGAACGACGCCACCACACGGAACGGTCTACTAGCTGATCAGGCCAGTATCCAACCGGACAACACAACACAAGAACAACCTCTCAGCCTCGCAGTCACGGACGAAAGGTCCAACTGCCGCTCCACAGAAAGAAGTCAAACAACTGTGGAGACCAACCAACACCACACCTGCAGACACACGGCTACAGCCCCATGCCTGGCACCTCTAGAGTCTCTGGCCGAGCACCCTAAAGTGAGGCACTGGAAAACAGGACTAGCTGGGGACCAGTGACGTCTACTGGTGTCCGTACCCCCAACTACGAGCGCGCTACAAGCGACTACACCCCCACACAAGCCGCTGCCCTACTGTCGTCTTTCCCTCAGCCGGACGTACAACTCAAGCACAGGAGTGAGGGTGTCCAGGAAGACGACACAGACCTCAACAGTACAACACAAGTACCGGGACAAACCCCGAGCACAACACACACGTGCCTGGCTCACAAAGAACCTGGGTACCCGACTAGAGAGGCATTCCGGAATAGGCGCGGACCACCACACTCGGCTAGCACAAACCACGATACTTACACATATAGCCTTTACTTATGATTCACAATATACAAGTGTTAGGATTAGCTTAACATCGGTCACCGTGTGACCCCAAAGCTATCCCACACCAACACATGCCTGAACCACAAACTTGCCTATCATCGGTCACCTCATGACCTCCATGGCTACACACACCACTTAACACATAAACCATAATATTATTCGAAAGACAACAACGACCAGGGCTAGATCGGTGTGAACCTTCCTGCCCAAACACCACAAAGTCATGGCTAGGCTCACACAAGAACCTCACTGCCCAGTTACTACGACAAATCATAAGAATTACATTACGACAAAGTGTATAATATACACACACTCAAACCACGTAGACAACACGTGTATATACCCTGGTTGGTGTACCACACGTCAGTCACGTAAACCTCATGTCCAACACATGGACAACATACTCCATACTTAAACCACTACGTACATTACACAACATTCACGTAAAACTGCCCATTACATGAGCAGTATGCTCCAAGAGCATAACAAGTGCACTGCTCACACCGGTCATCGTCATGCACACACAAACACGCATTATTCATAACCAGAAAGCTACGTAACCACACTGCATGAATACATGCACAAGTTGGCGGAAACATCGACTGCCGCTTATAGGAAGTAGACGGCAAGCGATCTAGCCGTTTATATCCCGGCTGATGAGCTTGGCGACAAGCGATGTTGACGCCAAGTTCTTCGGCCACTAACCCTGCAGAAACCCTAAACCGAATCTACAGGTTTTCCAACCGTTTAAACCACGAAAAAATACTGAAACAGTTCTTTTAACATGCATGAACCTTAAACAACCCAATACAACATGCTTCGTTCGCTAAATTACTCAAACCACCCATTAACCCCGCATAGTGCAACTTAATCCGAAATGCATTAACATGCTGATTCAAGAGGTTAAGTCATGTTTTAATGTTTCTAACCGAGCTAACAGGGTTCGTCCCCTACCTCAGAACACGCTCAAACCCTCCGAATTCTCCCAACCACGCCGAACCCCCACGAGCTCCCACGGGAATTGCACCACGCCACGACGTTTCCTCGCGCAAATTGGCGATGCCAAGCGTCGCACGATCCTCCAACCAGCCTTCAGTACCTTTAGAAGCTTTAGAAACACGGGGCAACAAGCTGGGGCAAGGGGAAGAGAAAAATAGGTGAGAAACCTGCTCTCGGGTGACCCTATAACCTGCAGAATTCTCAGGTTGGCGTCAACCCCTCTGCCGCCAAAGACAACCGCCACACTAAACGTCCACATCTAATGCCGCCAAGATCATGCAGTCAACGGCCACATACCTGGACGCCAACAAGTCAACGACCACCCCTGGCTGCCAACTCCTACTCAACTGCAGCAGGTCCTATTTCATTTCGGGACCTAACCTGCACCACACCTACACACACCACGCACTACACCACACTGGCTTTACAACAGCCATCACAACCACAACACCACGATCCAAAAAGGATCCGAAAATAAGCGACGTTACATTATTATCACTTAAAAACAAATGTCGTCCTCGACATATAAACAATCACAATAAACCAAATTATCACCTAAAAACAAATAAAGCCGAACACAGAACAAGTAGGTACTCTTTCTCTGCTTCAGCCTTTCAATTTATCAGTTCATTTCCATTCTTGCTTTGCTCCTTTCTTTTCCTTCAATTCATTTCACAATTACTCTGTTCTGTCGATTCCATTGCCTTTCTTTAGCTTTCAACCTTAGGCGATCCTACCTTGCCAATGGTGCTTTATCTCCTTGGACTGAACCTGCTTCCACAATTTCTGGGCTGTGTTTGCAACATTTCTTCCGAGACCGCTTTATCTTTCTCGAATATCTACACTGTAATACTCTTTCATACCATAATTTTTTTCAAATTATTGAACTTTCCGTGCCTTTTCCTTTCTATTTATCACTGCTAACTATTATCCTGCCTCATCTGCATTTACATTCACAACTGACACCTCTTCAAAGAAAACCGATTTCCATCTTTGAATTTTCTGTCCTTTCATATTATTCTGCTCATATTACTTAAAGTCAATCTCTGATTAAAAACCATAATAAACTCTGCTCCTTTATTCCGCTGTGCAAAACTTTACACTTTCTCCTTATTCAAACAAACTTGAACAATCTGTGAATATTAAATCTTTCTTTGCTTCCGCTTCCGCTGCGCTACTCTGATCACACTGAATACTTTTGCAAAATATTCCACAATTTCTGCTCATAGTATTACTTTCAATTGCTTTCTTCTAGCTTCAACTGCTTCTCAAATCATTTTATTTAATTAATTCATGCTGAAGAAATTACTGCAATTTCTGTTCTGCCAAACCACTATTGACATATTGCGCTTTTCATATCTTTCCTGCTTTACTGACATTCTCTGGCTAATTCCCATAATTCTGTTGCATAACTTTTCAAATACTCTTTAATTAATATGCTCCTGCATTTAAACCCTGAAATATCTTAATAACAATTCCTTTCTGCTTAATTGAATCATTTCTTTGCACCAACATGCAAACTCTAACTGACGTTTCCTGACTCATTTGACTTTATTCACTTCATCATTTCTAAATTCTTCCTTTCTTTAATCCATATCTTTTCTTTATTTAAACACCAATCATCAACTAAATATTCCTCTTGTGCAATTTTTTACAAATTCTTATTGCACACTAATCCTTCTTTCCTCTCTTTCTTATTCAACTAATCATTTCTATACTATTTATACAAATCTTCATATCACACTTCCTGTTACCATCATTATTCATAACAACACTTTTCTCAGTTCCCCACCTCAGGTACACTTAATCATCACTATTCTTTATGTACCAGTACCTCTTTTAAAGCTGATATGCTTTACTTAATCATATCAAACTCTTCATAACACTAATCACATTCTCATCCACACTGTTTCTTAATATCATCTGACTCAGATCTCTAATGCCACAATACATTTGCTGAGGTTCTCAACTGCAACTTATCACACACACACACTGACCTGATCCTTATCACCTTATTACCATACACCTGTCTCTGCCAACTTTCTATCTCATTATAACTTACTTACTGAATTCCATATCCAAACTTGTTATTTTCTTCAATCCTTTAACTGCCAATTTTTAACAACCAAACTGATCTATCACAGAAATACTCTATACTTGTTTCTGCTAACTCTGCACTTTACTAACATATAACATGTATATCCTTCTCAAAGCACTACTTTACATTTCTCCTCTAATCTCTACAACTGAAAACTTTTAAATACTATACTTTAACTGCTTTAACTGCACTAGTGCCAAAATGCTACCACACAACTTATGCCACTATCCACGTTGTGGCAAAACAACTGCTCCCAACTGCCAATCTAACAAACAGAAACACACAGTTTACGTTCCAAAAGCTCACGTAAAAACTACTTTATAACACACAAAACCGCAGACTTACTACCAGCAGTGGACATTAATCCATGTATTGGGACATTGTACTTTCAATGTCTTTTCATATTCTAACTGAACATTGCTCTGATACCAACTATGACGGACTGGGGTATTTATGCCCATTAAGGCTCCATATCCAGATCCGCCTCCCGCGAACGGACCGAAGTCTCGCAAGGGATATCTCACACACGTGTCCAGTAAGAGTATAAAAGACAAACCACAAGAATATAAGACACAAGAAAGTACATGTGCTCACATCTGTTCACAAATTTGTACAACTGTCCCATTACATTAATACATGTCCAATTAAAAGAGTACAACTACCTGGGGCATACCCCGAGGGAGCACAAGCTCGCACAACACTAACTACTACACACTGCTGGTGGTACAAGTCTGTCACAAATACCGCTGCAAGCTAAACACACAGCAAGCCCTGAAAAGAACTGTAGGGGAGTGAGCCTCAACAAGTCACTGGCTCAGTAGGGGCTACCCATAACAACATTGTAACCACAAACACCTCAACCCCAATGGGTCTCACTGGCAACAACAATAGCCAAACCATTTCATGCTCACATTATTACAATAAATAACAATTAAACATACTCATGATAATAAACATAAAGTCCTCAGAAGAAAAGTAGGACTATAGGACTAACATAATATCATTAGTCAGCCCAACAACTAAAGTGCCTAAACCACAGTCTCATTGGCACACTGCTACAACAACTGGTTGCCTAAGCTATAAGCCACACAGGCAAGTCACTGCCTAAGCTGCAAGCTTCACAGGCAAACCTCAAAACACTTAAGTAACAGGACTGCTAACAAAGAGCTGGTCCTTTATACTCCAAATCACACTACGTCGGAAACTACACACAAGGCAACAGAACTGGCTACCACGAAGCCAATCCATAACACACTAAAACTATAATTGGAATCATACCCAAGAAGAGTAAAACTCAACAAGTGGAAGGTCTCACACGGCCTCCACGGAGCACAGCTCTACTAAACCACAATATGCCTAGGCCACAAGCCTCATCGGCAAATTACCCACAAAGGTAACATAATTAATAATTACAAACTAATCCACAATAAATTATAAACAAAGATCTACTTAAAATGGATAAGATACAATAAGTGGCAGGTCAAACCACAAGACCTCCACAACACACAAGAACCTGAAAAGGTTGGTACACAATGTACCACCACAAAACTACAAAGTAACCCACGAAGGGAACAGGTACCTACTACTCTGAGGTACCACAACACAAACACCCGAACAAAGGGTACAGGAAGGTGGTAAACACACACTGACCACAATTATATTATGCCTTCACTAGACACAACATTACAGGTGAAACCTTAATCGATAAGTCACACAAACCACAACTCAGCCACAACTGTGCCAACACCAGGCACACCTCGAAAAGGTCAAACCTCGACCACGAGTCACAAACTCACAAACCACGACAAGTAGCAAAGCACGAGTCGGAAGGGAACGACGCCACCACACGGGAACGGTACTAGGCGATCAGGCCAGTATCCAACCGGACAAGACAAAACACAAGAACAACCTCTCAACCTCGCAGTCACGGACGAAAGGTCCAACTGCCGCTCCACAAGAAAGAAGTCAAACAACTGTGGAGACCAACCAACACCACACCTGCAGACACACGCTACAGCCCCATGCCTGGCACCTCTAGAGTCTCTGGCCGGAGCACCCTAAAGTGAGGCACTGGAAAACAGGACTAGCTGGGGACCAGTGACGTCTACTGGTGTCCGTACCCCCAACTACGAGCGCGCTACAAGCGACTACACACCACAACACAAGCCGCTGCCCTACTGTCGTCTTTCCCTCAGCCGGACGTACAACTCAAGCACAGGAGTGAGGGTGTCCAGGAAGACGACACAGACCTCAACAGTACAACACAAGTACCGGACAAAACCCCGAGCACAACAAACACACGTGCCTTGCTCACAAAGAACCTGGGGTACTTGACTAGAGAGGCATTCCGGAATAGGCGCCGGACCACCACACTCGGCTAGCACAAACCACGATACTTACACATATAGCCTTTACTTATGATTCAAATATACAAGTGTTAGGATTAGCTTAACATCGGTCACCGTGGACCCCAAAGCTATCCCACACCAACACATGCCTGAACCACAAACTTGCCTATCATCGGTCACCTCATGACCTCCATGGCAACACACCACTTAATACATAAATCCATATAATATTATTCGAAAGACAACAATGGACCAGGGCTAGTCGGTGTGGACTTCCCTGCCCAAACACCACAAAGTCATGGCTAGGCTCACACAAGAACCTCACTGCCCAGTTACTACGACAAATCATAAGAATTACATTACGACAAAGTGTATAATATACACACACTCAAACCACGTAGACAACACGTGTATAATACACCCTGGTTGGTGTACCACACGTCAGTCACGTAAACCTCATGTCCAACACATGGACAACATACTCACATACTTAAACCACTACGTACATTACACAACATTCACGTAAAACATGCCCATTACATGAGCAGTATGCTCCAAGAGCATAACAAGTGCACTGGCTCACACCGGTCATCGTCATGCACACACAAACACGCATTATTCATAACCAGAAAAGCTACGTAAACCACACTGCATGAATACATGCACAAGTTGGCGGAAACATCGACTGCCGCTTATAGGAAGTAGACGGCAAGCGATCTAGCCGTTTATATCCCGGCTGATGAGCTTGGCGACAAGCGATGTTGACGCCAAGTTCTTCGGCCACTAACCCTGCAGAAACCCTAAACCGAATCTACAGGTTTTCCAACCGTTTAAACCACGAGAAAACATACTGAAACAGTTCTTTTAACATGCATGAACCTTAAACAACCCAATACAACATGCTTCGTTTGCTAAATTACTCAAACCACCCATTAACCCCGCATAGTGCAACTTAATCCGAAAATGCATTAACATGCTGATTCAAGAGGTTAAGTCGTGTTTTAATGTTTCTACCGAGCTAACAGGGTTCGTCCCCTACCTCAGAACACGCTCAAACCCTCCGAATTCTCCCAAACCACGCCGAACCCTCCACGAGCTCCCACGGGAATTGCACCACGCCACGGACGTTTCCTCGCGCAAATTGGCGATGCCAAGCGTCGCACGATCCTCCAACCAGCCTTCAGTACCTGTTAGAAGCTTTAGAAACACGGGGGAAACAAGCTGGGGCAAGGGGAGAGAAAAACAGGTGAGAAACCTGCTCTCGGGTGACCCTATAACCTGCAGAATTCTCAGGTTGGCGTCAACCCCTCTGCCGCCAAAGACAACCGCCACACTAAACGTCCACATCTAATGCCGCCAAGATCATGCAGTCAATGGCCACATACCTGGACGCCAACAAGTCAACGACCACCCCTGGCCGCCAACTCCTACTCAACTGCAGCAGGTCCTATTTCATTTCGGGACCTAACCTGCACCACACCTACACACACCACGCGACTACACCACACTGGCTTTACAACAACCATCACAACACAACACACACGATCCAAAAAGGATCGAAAATAAGCGACGTTTATTTGGCTTTGGAATGTGTAAGCACAAGTTTAATGGTTGACCCTTCACTAGCGTGGGAAGATTCACAACATGGTGTGAAGGGTCATGAGAGCTTGGAGGGAGAGATTCCCTATGAGTACTTTGAATTGAAGTTTGTTGGCAACTGGCATGATGAGCATAGCTTTAGAGAGTCTCTTGACGGCCATAGATAGAGGAGAGGACCTTTGCTCAATGAATGTTCCTGGTATGCAGACAATGATTGGCATGTGGGGGATATGATCTTGGATTTTGGATAGCATGTCTGGTTCCGGGTCTTCCTTCTTTTGCTGACTTCGTTTGATACTCTTCAAATGTTTGCACCCGCTCCGTTGGATGGGGGTGGATGTGGATGGAGTGGATGGCTGGTAGAGGTGCAATAGATATGATAGGGGGATTTTGCTCAGGTTGACTTGCCAGTGGTGTTGGCGTAGTGGGAGGCGTAGGAGGTGATTTAATGGTTGGTGGAGGCTTGACGATGGAGGGTTTGGTGATAATAGATGGTAATGTAGGAGGTGTAGGTAAATGACGTACGAACATGACTTCGGAAGACTCATCGTCGTAACACCATGTGGTTTCATGAATAGGTTAGTTATTGGCAACTTCAGCCCAAGCAATGGGCAGTGACGGAGGTGGAGGTTGTTGTGGGTGTAATGGTTGTCGTGGTGGAGGTATGGGCGCTGGCATGGGTGCCGGAGCAGGCGCAACGTCGGGCACAGGAGCTTCTTCATGCATGGGGGCATTGTATGGCCCAGTTGGAGGTTGTTGAGTCCGAGGAGGACGAATCAGTGGACGCCTAGGTGGAGGCATATCATGGTAGATGGGTGTATATGAAGGCGTATGCGGAGTGGATATTGTATGGTGGCGAGGTGGATGGTGGATGGCGTCCACTGTTTCGTTGCACCTTGGACCAGCCTAATTGAACAAGTCCACAATTGGGGAGTCCATTAAGTGTGTCTGGATGTAACGTCCCCTATCGTAGAGCTCTTTCATTGTTGTGATCTGGTTCATGGCCAGGATATGCCTGAATTTTGGAGTAGAGTTGGAAATGATGATCTTAACTTGCTCTGACTCCGAGGGCACATGTTGTAGGCGAGTGGCCATCGACCTCCAACGGTCAGCGAATTGTACAAATCCCTCGTCAAGTCCCATTTTATCGGATACCAGATTCGTGATGGAGAGATATGGGCTGACGCGGTCTTTGTATCTCTGAAGAAATTTCTTGTGCAAGATGCAGAAGTCTCCTACCTCTCTTGACTCTAAGGAGTAGAACCATTCAAGTGCAGGGCCATCGAGAGACCTTCTAAAGAGGTATGCCATAGCAATAGGGACCGTTGCCAACGTGAGGACTCATAAAAGAATTCTTTAATGTGAATGTAGGGATTGATCGTGCCATTGTACAACCGGTACGACGGCATCTCCAAAGATGTATATGAATTTGAAGGAGAGCCGGCATGGCGGCAACGAGGTCACTCGTGGAATTTAAGAGTTTGTTGATTTGATTCTCCATGTCGTTTAATTTGTGGAGAAGAGCTTGTTAAATGGAGGTGGGTTGCCGCTAGGCAAGTGAGGGAGTACATGGGGGTGGCTGCGAATTAACGGGCCTTCCCAAGGGTTGGTCTATAAGGATCGGAGCACAGGAGTGCAAATAGCCAGGGGGCGGATGTGAGGGATGTATAGGAGGGTGTGGCGAAGTCGCCGGAATATACAAAGGCGGGTGCCTAGGAGAAGGAGAAGGTGTCAACTCTCAACCAAGGATTGAATCAGGTTTAATTGTTGAGGGGTGAGTTGATCTATGGCATTCAGATAATTTTGTACATTTGGATCATGGTGGGGAGAAGGCTCTCGCCGAGTTTTGATTGGAGTTAAATTCGAGGGAATATCAAGTTGGTTAGTGCATGGGGTGCGCACATAACCATATGAAGTGGAAGTTTGTCCCTCATGATGGTGAAATGGACGGACATGGGATTGGACATATTGGCCATCTAAACTATCCTCATAGTCCACATAGTTGAATTTAACATGATGATATTGGTCCATTTTAGCAATCAAGCAAACAATCAAGGCAAGGTTGAACAAAAATATCGATCAATAAATATGGTTCAAACAAGTTATGATGCTTACGTTGATTTTAGGAGTTTCAAAACTTAGATGGATTGAAAAATAACGTGTCACTCTAAGTGAGATCTTAGTTGGGTTGAAGATGGATACTTCGGGGTACAACTAGAAATCACCCTCACCACGCAATGGGATAGCTAACCCGGGTCAACGTAGGGTACAACCAGCTTGGTCCGCCGTGAGGGAGTCCACGGGGTACGGAGACTTACGGAGGTCTTGGTAAAGGTCTCCTAGTCCAATGAGATGGAATGCCCAAAGGAGAGGTCGCCCTTACCAAGAAGATATGTGGAACCTAGGATATGAGGGAAGGAGGTCCCCCCGACCGAATACAAGATGCCCTGTATGCAGCAGTTATAGCACAGATGTTCTAGATGTCCTAACAGGTGCGTTATGTCAATAGTCAGAATCGCGACGGCCTCAGGTGTCACGGCCTGAACTGAATCGCGTTCAGTCACCTGGTCGCGGTTCTGAAAGCCCAGTGGGCTGCCAGAGCCACGGCCAGTCTCTGTGGGCGGTCTGTAGATAGAACCGCGACGGCCTAAGCCATCGCAAAACAAGGTGAAGCGTGACCATTTACCTAGTCGCGTCCACAGACCTAAATCGCAACCACTGGGT
Organism: Colocasia esculenta; assembly: GCA_014218235.1. Lineage (NCBI taxonomy): Eukaryota > Viridiplantae > Streptophyta > Magnoliopsida > Alismatales > Araceae > Colocasia > Colocasia esculenta. Next base: position 27,670,855 of record CM024754.1, on the reverse strand, counting down.
CGGTCGCGATTCACAAGGCAACCCGAAAATTGAAATAAAGCAGAAAACAGAATGTACGTATAGGGAATCAGACACACATAGCATGCAACATGTAGCAGGGTATGGAGCAAGAACAACAGACACAATCTCATGCATATATATAGATCAACTAAACTTTTTTATTATATCCCTCTAATTTCATTGAGATCCAAGATTGGCTAATCACTCGGAGAAAAGAAGAGGAGGAAAATGTAGGATCGAATAGGTGGATGGATCAGATATAGAAGGGGGGGTTGAATAGATCTAATCACCAATTACTGCGGAAGCTTAAGTAATTCAAAATTACTTCTAATCAGAGATCAATTCAAACAAACAATTTACTGATCTGAAGTGTGGGTGTGTGTAGATGAGTGTGAAGTAATTAAACACTTAGTGTGAAAGCGAAATCCTATGCAAGCATCTAGCGCAGACAAGCAGATTAAACCATTGCACAAAGGATTTTTAGGTGGTTCGGAAATCACACCAGTGATTCCTACATCCATCCCTCACACAGTGAGGCTCCACTACTCAAAAGAGTACAACTCACACCGGAGCAAGATGACTCCAAAAACCTTGAGCTCGACGGCTCAAACACACAACCTTGAGTTCAACGACTCACAAACTGAGCACGACGGCTCAAACAACAACCGGAGCACAACGACTCCAAATTGAGTACGACGGCTCAAACCACACAGTGAGTGCGACGACTCACAAACCAGAGCTCGACGGCTCACAATACAAAAGCTAGATCAAACATAAAAGAAATCAGATCCTCTAGCAATGATCTGATTCACAGACTCAATAAACTCAGAAATTGTACAGAACTTCATGTACAGATCTCACAAGAAGAAATAAGATGAACACTCCAAGAATTAGGCGAAAGAGTATGAATTGGATGTTCTTCGGTGAAGAAGTCTTGCATATACTTGAATTGAGGAGCCTTGATAGAATTCGATGGAGATTCTCCTCAATCGGCGATGCTATGCTTTTATGGCATCTGAAAAGCCAGAAATCCTTCTTCTACTGCTCTCTTCAGTTGGATCTGCTCCCTTCCTAGCACAGCAAACTTCTCTCCAGAGATTCCCCTTGATTCCCACGTCCTTCCTCTTGAAAGGATAACCTGCAGCTTCTGGAGATGGAGCCAGATCTGGAAAAACCCCTTTTTGCCGCCAAAAAGCTTCTTCTGGAAGTGTATGGGCTCTCCCCCTCTGTGGAGCACAAGATCATGGGTATTTATAGCCCCATATGTCCATAAAGTGCCTTGGGGTGCATGGGCACGAAAATCTAGGTCAAACCCCTTAATTCCTAAGCAGCCACGTGTCCAAAAAAATTCACGTTTTTGAGTTTCAGTCGAAGTGTGTCGACACCACAGGGCACTGTGTCGACACCACTGGGCATTGTCTTCAGACTGAGCTTCTGGGACAGTGAACTAGTGTCGACACCACAGGGCACTGTGTCGACACCATAGGGCATTGTCTTCAAACAGAACTTCTGGGATAGTGATCTAGTGTCGACACCACAAGGCACTGTGTCGACACCACAGGTTCCTTCTTTCAGAACATGCTTCTGGGACAGTCATCTAGTGTCAACACACAGGTGGACTGTGTCGACACCACTGTGACAAAAATGTGTAAACCTGAAAATATAAAGTGTAAACCATTAATACAAGATATTATCATTAAAATGTGAGATATTAAACATCAAAAACATGTTGTTTAAGCATTGTTGTGATATGTATAAAATGTATAACATGTTCAATATGTCATCATCAAAATCAAGGTATGAGTGATGTTCATTGGTCATCATTAAAATACAACTTTAGGAAATTCCAAAACACACTCAACCCAACATTCTCCCCCTTTTTGATTATGACAAAATATATGCACAATCTCTCAATAGCCTGACTCCCTTGACTGCAATAACTCCCCTTGACCATATTCACCATTTGAACAACTTTCTCCATAAGAAACTTTCTCCCCTTTAAAGAACTTCTTCCCCTTTTTGACAACATCAAAAAGATAGATAAGAGAGAGAAACAAAGAATGGTAGGAGATCAAGAAATGAAATGTAGGAAATGAAGCTTCAGGAATGATCAAAATAAATGAGGCAAAGTAATATTGTCAAATGAGAGAAATTATTATGTTTTGATTATTGTGCAACAAAGTTTAATCACAAAGACACACTCAACACAAAGTATAGCAAAATATAATGATCTGAATGTAGTTAAAATAATGATGCAAATGTGAAGTAAAGTGACTTATATGAGTGAGCAGAAGTATTTAACAAGGATGTTAGGAGCTTTAATTGTAACACAATGTAGAATAATAGGTCTAAACTCAGTAAACATGAACTTTATTAAGGTCTTAAGCTTTTCTATCATGTCTTTTTGATTTTCTTTCAACTTTAGCTGGGAAAGAATACAAGAATAAATTAGGTAAATCTCACTTTTCAGTGCAAGAGATCACATTGATCAGATGCAAGACCTCCTGATTACTCAGTGGTTTAACTTTCATTATCTTATACAGAGTTGAAAATTTTGATTTCCACTTTTTGACGCGAAACAAATCACTTTTTAGGTGAAATGGCCCGGTTACTCAGTGATTCAAGAATTTACATTGCTCTGTTTGTATCTTTTCAGATTGTTGATCATTTTCTTTTGTGTTTTTGAGGAATATGTTTGCTTTGACTAGAAAAGTCATGACTACGAATTTAGAAAAATTATTCTTAACATGTGGTAAAAATGAAGCTTAAACATGCACATGTTAAATAATAAAGCCACTCATGTGCCTACAAGTGTTTTGCAAGTCATTTTAAAGACATTCAGTATTAAGATTGCTTAACCTTGAAATGATAATGAATCTTTGAAATTTAAACAAAATGCACAAGAGTTTAGTTTCAATGTCTTAATTCTCTCATAAGAAAATAGCACAATGACTCAAAAATTCTGATGAGTTGGGGTTCAAGATAGACAAGTAAGGTCAAGGAATGTGACAATGACTCCCCCTTTCATGTATCTCCCCCTCACAAGGTGAACATGAGGATTATTGAAGAAATAGGAATGGAATGAAGTGAAATAGAATGAACAAGAATATTTTATTGAAAGACAAGACTCCCCCTCAACAATTGCATACAAGACTCTTGATACTTGGCGGAGACATATACTCACGCATAGTGAAAGTGTCCAGACAAGCCTGACTTGTCTTTCTTCAAATCACCATTTGATATACCAAGAATGCCAATGCAATGTGAGAGTGAGGAATTTATTTGCAAGAACAGGAAGACTTTTATTTGCAAAAAGAGATAGAAGATATCAAGAATGTGGAAATTTACACAAACAAGCTCTCTTCTTAAAGATGAGAATTGTTTCTGGAAGAGGCTTAGTGAAAATATCTGCAATTTGTTTTTCAGTTTCAATGAAGTGAAGTTCAAAAGATTTCTTAGCAACCTCATCTCTTAGAAAATGGTGCCTTATTTCAATATGCTTTGTTCGTGAATGCTGAATTGGGTTTTTAGACAAATTAATAGCACTAGTGTTATCACACAAAATAGGAATACAACCCAATTTGTGATTATAGTCTAGGAGCTGATGTTTCACCCAAAGAACTTGAGTGCTACAACAACCAGCCGCAACATATTCAGCCTCTGCAGTGGATAGAGCTACTGAATGTTGCTTTTTAGAAGCCCATGAATTAGGCATCCACCTAGATATAAACACAAGCCACTAGTACTTTTTCTATCAAGCTTACAACCAGCATAATCAGCATCACAATAAGCAATTAAATCTAACTTGCAACCAGCAGGATACCAAATTCCAGTTCACATGTTCCAACAAGATATTTAAAAATCTTTTGACAGCTAACATGTGACTTTCTTTAGGATTGGCTTGAAATCTAGCACACATGCACACTATACTGAATATCTGGTCTAGAGGTTGTGAGTTAAAGTAGAGAACCAATCATACTCTGTAGGTCTTTAGATCTACTGACTTACCAAGTGAATCTTCCTCTAACCTTACATTTATTGCCATTGGTGTGCTTGAATGCTTGAGGTGCTGAAAGTCAAACCTTTTCAGAAGTTCTTTCACATACTTTGTTTGACTTATGAAAATCCCTTCACTGGTTGATGTACCTGCAATCCCAAAAAAATAATTAAGTCTCCCATCAAACTCATTTCAAATTCAGTTTTCATGTGATCAGCAAATTCAGTACACAATTCTTTATTTGTAGATCCAAAAATTATGTCATCAACATATATTTGGACAACAATGATTCGATTATTGACAATTTTTGTAAACAATGTTTGGTCTACATTACCTCTTGTGTAACCTTTATTCAACAAAAATGAGCTCAAACGGTCATACCAAGCTCTTGGAGCTTGCTTAAGACCATAAAGAGCCTTATTGAGTTTGAAAACATGATCAGGATATTTTTATTTTCAAATTCGGGAGGTTGTTCTACAAAAACATTTTCTTGATGTATCCATTCAAGAAAGCACTTTTCACATTCATTTGATAAACTTTAAATTTCAGGGATGATGCAAAAGCAAGAAATATTCTCACAGTTTCTACTCTAGCTACAGGGGCATATGATTCTTCAAAATCAATTCCAAACTTCTGATTGTACCCCTTGGCAACTAGTCTAGCTTTATTCCTAACAACCTGTCCATTTTCATTCAATTTATTTCTGAACACCCATCTAGTACCAATAACAGATTGGTCACTAGGTCTAGGTACTAATTCCACACTTGATTTCTGTCAAATTGATGAAGTTCATCATGCATTGCATTGATCCATCCTCACTAGTTAGAGCTTCATCAATTGACTTGGGTTCAATTTGGAAATTGGTGCTAGTGGGTCTTCATTTATTGCATTCAGAAAAGATGATCTAGTTCTAACTCTATCATGCACATTACCAACTACATTCTCAATTGGATGATCTCTTAAAAATCTATTTTCAGGAATTACCTCTTGGGATGCATTCAGTTCTGAAACAATATTACCTGAACCACTTGTGGTAGGTGATTGATTGTCAGATTTTAAATGGATCTTCATCCTCTTCAACAGTTGGTGAAGATTCGACAACGAAGTCATCCTCTTCATTATTTTGAGGAACCCTGCAAGATGTAGATCATCAGTTTGATATGAGTTTTCATAAAAAACTACATGTGGAGATTCTTCCACAGTTTTATTCTTGAGATGTAAACTCTATAAGCTCTAGAAATTTCTGAATAGCCAAGAAAAATGGCTTCATGACTTTTGCATCAATTTTATCAAGATTTTCTTTATTGTTGTTATGTACAAAACACTTGCAACCAAAATTTTTAAAATAAGACAAAGTTGGCTTTTTGTTTTTCAAAAGTTCATAGGGGTTTTTCTGATTTTTGGTCTGACCAATGCTCTGTTCAAGATGTGATTTGTTTATGTTCACAGCTTCAGCCGAGAAGGATTTGGGCAATTTTACTTTCCAAGAGCATAGATCTAGCCATTTCCACCAGAGTTCTATTCTTCCTTTCCACAACTCCATTTTGTTCTGGAGTTCTTGGAGAGAGAATCTGTGAAAAATGTTCAGTTCAGCACATAAATCAGAAAAAGCTTTGTTCTCAAATTCTTCCCCATGATCAGTCAAAATGGATTTGATTTTATGTGAAAAACCCCTTAAGGCAGTGGTGCAGAAATTCCTGAATTCTAAACAAGCATCACTTTTGTGAGATAGAAAGATGACCCAAGTGTATCTAGTAAAATCATCAATGATGACAAATCCATATCTTTTACACTAAGACTAAGAATTCTTGTTGGCCCAAAAAGGTCCATATGAAGTAATTCTAGTGGCTTAGAAGTGAGTACATCATTGAAAATTTTAAAAGATTTTCTGGTTTGTTTTTTTGAGCACATATCCCACAAAGTTGATCTCTACATTGGGAAGAGATTCAGGAAGTCCTTTAACCAGATTTAGCCTTAAGAGTTTATTTATTGTGTTGAAACTTGCATGACCAAGTCTTTTGTGCCATGTCCATGCAATTTCATTTTTATTTGCCACCAAACAAATGTTTTCAGCAAAGTTTTTATCAAGATTGATCATGTAGACATTGTTTTCTCTTTTGACAAAGAATTTTATTTTTCAGTTGAAGAATCAATTATTTTGCAAAAATCAGATTCAAAAACAACCTTGTGACCTTTGTCACACAATTGACTAATGCTCAAAAGATTATAATCCAAACCATCAACTAACAAAACATTTTCAATTGAGTTTGAGGAGGATTTACCCCTTTCCAGATCCAATGTTTTCCTTTATTTTTACCTCCAAAGTAACAGATCCTCCTTCCTTTTCATCAGAAATGAAAACTTTGTTCTGTCTCCAGTCATGTGTCGTGAACACCCACTATCAAGGAACCACACATTGGAGTTGGGTGCACGACTTCCTGCATAAATCAGATCAGAGAAGAAAAGATTTTGGTACCCAAACATTGTTGGGACCATCAGTTTGTTTGAGCAAAAACAATAAGTCTTTTTGATCCAAATTTGAGTTGTTTTTTGCTTTTGTTTTATTTCAGAAATGATTTCCCTTTTTGGCATTTTAACATTCTGATTTGGAATGAAAACACCAGTGTTTTCCTTTCATAAACATGGAAATTATGCATTTTGGCATGATTGTTCATGTATGGAAATCCAACCAAGAATTCTGTTGATATCTTGGAACCTTTGGATAAAAAGATTGTGAATGGTACCAATAAGGATTATGATACCATTGATTCCAAGAATTGATCCAATTAGATTGACATGATGTCCTGGATCTCCAATAACCATCATGAAAGTTTGTTTTTGTGTTTTTACAATTTTTCAGATTTTTATTTGAATTTCTGTTCAACTGGTTGTTGTTTTTCAGAATTGGACAGGTCGACCTGTGTTGGACTGGTGTCGACTCAGCAGCCACAGTTTTCAACTTGTGGTTGACTGGTGTCGACCTATCAACAATGTGTGTCGACCTGTTTTGTTTCTTTTGGTAGAAACATTCTTTTGTTCTGATTCTTGGGTATTTCAGATGTGTCTTTGACACTTGTTTATTTTTGTTTTCTGGACTAGTGCTTTTGACAAATTTTATCAAAGGAATTTTGAAGGTTTTTCTTTCTTTTCACCAGATTTATTCTTCAAAGATTTTCTGTGGTGAATCCTAGTCCATGTTTTGTAGCATTCATTTTTAGTCCTAACAATGCATCAAGGTTTTCCTTTCCATTTGTGAAATTTTTTATCACTTGTTCCTTTTCATCCAACAACTTCTTGAGTTTCTGAACTTCATCAATGACTTGTTGCTTTTCTTTTTGTTGCAATTCTATTCTTTCAGAAAGCTTTTCAAAATCATTGTTGGCCTTTTGAGATGCAATTTTAAATTCATCAATGTCATTCAAAAGATCTTCCTTTTCTTCATTGAGTTCAGTTATTTCATTTTCAAGTTCAGATATTCTTCTATTTAATGAAGTATCATGCATGATTTTTTAATTTTCTTTTTCAGATATTTATTTTCTTTTCTTATTTCAGAATATTTTTCAATCAACTCAGCATATGCATCTTGCCAATCTTCAATGGAATATTGTTCAAAAGAAGAGCTACCTTTCCATCACTGCTGTTTGCCATAAAGCATAACTCCTCATTTGCTGAACTTGAGGGGTTCTCTTCTTCATCCTCACTTTGGTCTTCATCTAACCAAGTTGCTATCATGGCTTTTGGCTTCTTCTTTTTGTTGTTCTTCTTGTATTTATCCTTTTTGATCTCAGGACACTCACCTTCACGTGTCCTGTCTTGTTGCACCTGTAGCACAATACTTCATCAGTTTTTTTTTCTTCTGCTAGCATTAAAATTTGAAGAAGAAGCATTCCTTTTACTAGAAGAATATTTTTTCTTTCCATTGAATTTTTCTCTTCTTGATTTTAAAAAGTTTTCTGAATTGCCTAGTCATGAGGGCAAGTTCATCCTCATTGGACTCAGACTCATCAGAACTTATTTTTTCTTGATTTTTCTCTTTGTGCTTGATGAAGCCTTAAGTGCTACTGGTTTAGCTTTAAGCATATGTTCTTCACTTCTTTCAGATTTATTTCATAAGTCATTAAAGATTCTATGAGTTCATCCAAAGAAATTTTGGATAAATCCTTAGAATCTTCAATCACTGTAGCCTTTGTGTGCCAAATGGATGATAGAGACGTAAAATTTTTCTTACCAGATCAGCATCAGTGTATTCCTTACCTAGTGCCTTCAGTCCATTGACAATTATCATAAACCTAGCAAACATTTCAGAAATTGATTCATCAGATTTCATCATAAACAATTCATATTCAGAAACAAGTATGTTTGCTTTGGTTTCCCTAACTTGAGATGTTCCTTCATACATTAATTCAAGTTTATCCCACATTTCTTTAGTTGATTTACACATGGATATTCTTGAATATTCTTTAGGTGGACAGCACACTGAAGCATATTCATGGCACTGTAATTAAGAGTAGCTTTCCTAATCTGCTCTCTAGTCCAATTCTCTCATCTCCCTGATTTTCATAAGGACCCACTTCAACTATCCTCCAGATTTCATAGTTTTGAGCCCTAAGAAAAACTTGCATGCGATTTTTCCAATAAGAGTAATCAGACCCATTAAAAAATGGTGGTCTATTAATGGAATGGCCCTCAGCTACAAATCCTCGAGAATCCATCAATCACAATGAGAGACAATGAAAGAGCAAGCAAACAATTCAAGCAATTAACACAGAGATCAAACAGAAGCAATCAAATCAGATCAGAAAAGATATAACCGCTCTGATACCAATTGTAGGATCGAATAGGTGGATGGATCAGATCTAGAAGGGGGGGTTGAATAGATCTAACACTAATTAATGCGGAAGCTTAAGCAATTCAAAATTACTTCGAATCAGAGATCAATTCAAACAAGCAATTTACTGATCTGAAGTGTGGGTGTGTGTAGATGATGTGTGAAGCAATTAAACACTTGGTGTGAAAGCGAAATCCTATGCAAGCATCTAGCGCAGACAAGCAGATCAAACCATTGCACAAAGGATTTTAGGTGGTTCGAAATCACACCAGTGATTCCTACATCCACCCTCACACAATGAGGCTCCACTACTCAAAAGAGTACAACTCACACGGAGCACGACGACTCCAAAAACCCTTGAGCTCGACGGCTCAAACACACAACCTTGAGTTCAACGACTCACAAACTGAGCACGACGGCTCAAACAAAATCGGAGCACGACGACTCCAAATTGAGCATGACGGCTCAAACCACACAGTGAGTGCGACGACTCACAAACCAGAGCTCGACGGCTCACAATACAAAAGCTAGATCAAACACGAAAGAAATCAGATCCTCTAGCAATGATCTGATTCACAGACTCAATAAACTCATAAATCTGTACAGAACTTCATGTACAGATCTCACAAGAAGAAATAAGATGAACACTCCAAGAATTAGGTGAAAGAAGTATGAATTGGATGTTCTTCGGTGAAGAAGTCTTGCAGATGCTTGAATTGAGGAGCCTTGATGGAATTCGATGGAGATTCTCCTCAATCGGCGATGCTCTGCTTTTATGGCATCTGAAACGCCAGAAATCCTTCTTCTACTGCTCCTCTTCAGTTGGATCTGCTCCCTTCCTAGCACAGCAAACTTCTCTCCAGAGATTCCCCTAGATCCCCACGTCCTTCCTCTTGAAAGGATGGCCTGCAGCTTCTGGAGATGGAGCCAGATCTGGAAAACCTCTTTTTGTCGCCAAAAAGCTTCTTCTAGAAGTGTATGGGCTCTCGCCCTCTTTGGAGCACAAGAATCATGGGTATTTATAGCCCTATATGTCCAAAAGGTGCCTTGGGGTGCATGTGCACGAAAATCTAGGTCAAATCCCTTGATTCCAAGCAGCCACGAGTCCAGAAAAATTCACGTTTTTGAGTTTCAGTCGAAGTGTGTCGACACCACAGGGCACTGTGTCGACACCACTGGGCATTGTCTTCAGACTGAGCTTCTGGGACAGTGAACTAGTGTCGACACCACAGGGCACTGTGTCGACACCACAGGCATTGTCTTCAAACAGAACTTCTGGGACAGTGATCTAGTGTCGACACCACAAGGCACTGTGTCGACACCACAGGTCCTTCTTTCAGAACATGCTTCTGGGACAGTCATCTAGTGTCAACACACAGGTGGACTGTGTCGACACCACTGTGACAAAAATGTGTAAACCTGAAAATATAAAGTGTAAAATATTAATACAAGATATATCATTAAAATGTGAGATATTAAACATCAAAAACATGTTGTTTAAGCATTGTTGTGATATGTATAAAATGTATAACATGTTCAATATGTTATCATCAAAATCAAGGTATGAGTGATGTTCATTGGTCATCATTAAAATACAACTTTAGGAAATTCCAAACCACTCAACCCAACAGAAAAGAGGAAGAGCACACGAGGGTGCCAAAGGAGGGTTCCACGTGGTGCACGACGGAGTGGGTAATCAAAAGAAAAAGGCGGAAAGAAGTCCCACCATGATCGCCAATTTGTAGATTCCGCTTTTCGTTCTTTGGGAGAACTACGAGTGTCCACAAAGAAAATAATGAAGAAAAAATAAGGAAAATAAAAATGGTGGAGTACAACTCCTTGTGTGTAGATCGTGATCTCCAGGTACTCGTGGGTACCGAAGGAGAGTGCAGCAAGGTGCAAATGAAAGGTGATCGCGTGAAAAAACCTTTTGCAGGGAGATTGCGCGGGAGAGATGGGGCGCTTCTCTTCTATGAGCACGGCCGGCCATAGTAGAAGGCGCTTTCTTGGTTGATTACCCTTGCAAAATAGACAAAACAAAAGAGGATTAGCCAAATGTGTAGTATGCAATTCTCAAATGAATAGATGAACATAAAGAGAATGGAGAAGAACACACCTTGTAGTGGTTGTTAAACCCCTAGAAAATGGGGGTGTGTGTGTATGCATGCATGTGTGTATGTGATTAAAGAGAAGAAATAAAAAAAAGTATGAATGGAGAAAATGGGGTGCTTCCCCAATGGAATGAATGACGTAGGAGGTTGTTTGATTGGAGAAGTAAGCAGCAGAGGGTGCTGCTCCTATTGTGGAGTTGGAGAAGACGACGTTAACATGCTTGAGACGGCAATCCGATAGGGCTTCGCCTCGACGTGGTCTCTCACAACTCTCTGGACATGAAGATCTTAACCTCAGGATGTTGGCCCATGGGTCATATTTATAGAAGAAGGCTTAAAGTTCGAGGTTGACAGCAGTTGCAAATCGCGATGGGGGACATGGTCGCGTTCATGAATTTCCATTTTCGGCCAATGTGCGACTCTTAATCGCGACGGGATTGCACGTCGCGCTTATGAATTTCCGAATTTCACTTTTGGAAACTTGTCAAATACCAATTATGGAAATTAGAATCGCGATGGATTTAAGAAAATGGCAATAGTTATTTCCGCTAATGGAATAAGGAAATTATTAGCAAAAATGGAAGCTTTGAATCTCGACGCCCAATGCCGACGCCTTTTAGAACAATGTGAATCGCGATGGGATACCCCGTCGCGTTTATCACCAATCGATTGGCTAATCAATTTCCACGGAATCGCGACCTTGCCGCCCAACGCGTTTCAGTTCTGTTCCATAAACGCGACCATATGCTCCGTCGCGATTTGCAATCTTCTCTATAACCCTTGGAAAATGATGGGGGAAGCACCGGAAAAATTTGGAAAAATCCTTGAATAATGGGAAAAACTCCTGCAAGGCAAAAGAGGGCCATTTTGTGGCATTATGTCATAATTTGAAATTTGCCCGCAATAGTATCAATTTTCACGTGTCTACAATGGACGAAGATGATTTTGAACTGACAGAGATCTCCACGGACGATGATGGGAATAGTGTGGTTGGTAGCGACCCGTCACCCACACAGGAGTCTGTAGCATTAGTTAGATTTCGACGACTGATGACTACAAAGGATTACGTTGAAGCACTGCATGCCTCTCCTTCACCATGTCCAAGCGATGTTTCTTCGCGTCGTTCAGGAGGGCGATCCGGCGAAGCACCTGGAGCGCACCGCACTGGCGGACCGTCGCCACCACGCTTACACATGCTGGCGAATCACGACCATACAGGGGACGTGATTCCCACTCGTGCAGGCCGCGTAGCCATGTAGGTGGGCGCGGGGGATGGGCGTGGCAGGCCATGCAGGCGGGCACAGGGATGGTCCCTCCCATGCTGACTGAATAGGCCAGGCGGTACGTGGGCATGCAGTTTTTCCGGTTCGCGGGCTTGGCGAAGGTGTGGTTCACGGGCGCGATGGAGGCACTACTCGCGAACGTGGCGGAGGCATGGTTCGCGGACCTGCAGGCGACGAGGACCACGACCCTATAGGCAACGCGGCGTGCGGCTACGCAGGCGGGCGCGGAGGTGTCCGCAACCACGCACAAGGGCGCGGGGGTCCCCGCGGCCATGCAGGCCATGCACGAGGGCGCGGGGGTCCTCGCGGCTATGCAGGTGACGCTTGGAAGCCAATCCAAGTCCGCCACGTGGGACAATCTGGACCCTTGCTGAAGATGATGTGTAGCAATTCTAATTTTTAAATTATAAATAAAAATAAAATTTTATTAAATAAATATGATAAATAGATTTAAATTAGAATAAAAAAGGAATAATTAGAATAAAAGGGAATTAACTAAAACCCATTAAGCTAAATTAGTAAATGGTTTCAACTAATGGACCACACATAATGTAATGGGCAAAATGCCAAGAGCCCATCCTTGGATGGAGATCTTTTGCCTAATTTCGGAGTTAATTAATAAATAAATTAAATAAGGGCAAGATAAATACTAAAATAGGTTGTAAATATCCTAAAAGGAGTCCTAAGCCTATCCTAACCCATTGCCCATGGATTTAGACTTCTCCTCTATCCTATTAAGTAGATAATGGTAGAAAAATAGGGAGATAATAGTGAAAATTCGAAGTTTGGAGGAGAAGGAAGAGTTTTAGACTAATAGGACTCTTACACTAGCTAAAACACCTCTAATTCGTCCCTACCAAGTCATAGCTCGTTGCTGGAGCTCTGGAGAATGAGGAGAGAAGGCTGAGGACGAAGAGCAAGGAGAGGAAGGGCTGGAACAAGGGATTTCTACTTCGCTCTTCATAAAAAACCCTAGGATTTCTTATCCGCGAGAAAATGTAGGCAATCTCTCAAGCACAAATCACCTAACTTCGGCCATAGGTAGCCCATACATCTATCTTTGAAAGCTTCATGATTTCCCCAATTTTCGTTGTTCCATAAGAGAGTATTAAATGTTCAAATCCATGATATCACCATGTACCTGAACCTTCATGTTTGTCTTTAATCCATGAATCGACTTGATCTCATGCCTTGAAATAAATATCATAAATACTGCATGATGCTAGCTCTCGAATGATCCTATTTCCCCAAATTTTCATCATGCATCCTTTGCTAATTAAATCAAAAACCATGACTGTGCATGTTTTAGGTCACCGAAATATAACCTGATTGAAGCATGCCTGATACTTATTTAAATTCTAATTATTCATGCATGTTGATAGATCTACGTGTCTACTTTCATTTAAGACTAGTTTCATAATTTTTGGACCTTCATGCGATTTTATATGGATTTTAGAAGTGACCTGTATCCTGTCATGGAAGGAAGGACCGACCTGAAAAAGGCTATTTTTCCCCTTTCTGGGTCGGGCCGCCCTTCTGAAATCGCGACGGCCTGACCAGTCGCGATCTCAGAAGGGACGCGACTGGCCGGTCCGTCGCATCATAAACGCGATGGTTTGCGTCGTCGCGGTTTCCCTTCCAGCTCACTCGACCGGCCCAGTTCAGGTGTCGCGACCGACCGCTGAGTCGCGTTCTGAAACGCGACGGGTACCCCCGTCGCAATTTCAGTAATGCGGCCAGAACATTAAATTGCTCATATACCCCTGCCCTATATGCCATTTAAACCCTAGTTAACCCTTAATTGTGCACTGTTAAGATTAGTAATAATCTGAATATTTATTTTGTTAATAATTACATAAATTCAATTAATTAAAAGTCATATGCATGATTATTCATGCTCTCATGATTTTCTTACACTTGCACACACTAATTATTAATTGCAATGAGACCTTATTAAATTACTCAATAATATATCTGGTCATTAATTGTAATTAATCACTTAATCTCCCAATTATTTAAATGACACTTGTCTTCGTTTTATTCGCGTGCTTTGTACACCGACATCGCGTCCCTCTGCCATTGAGCACTCGAGGCAAGATCGTCAACGGTGGCATGGACCACCTCTCCGTTGGGAATACTCCTGACTGGACCAGGGACTCCTTGTCAAGGCCTCCGTAAGTCTCCTTGGCTTTGGCGCACATCCATGGCCGACGAGCTGGTTGTACCCTTAAAACCCGTTACACCCTTAGGGATCAGCACGATCCAACGGCCTTAGTGTGTTTCCTTCTTATCTTGAGATCACGCCGGACCATCTAGTATGTGTTCATCTGACTATCAAGTACTTTCTAAGATTGACCTTAGATCGGGATATCATCATATGAGGATTAAAGATGCGGATATTTACAAGACAACTTTCAGAAGCAGGTACGGTCATTATGAATTTGTAGTCATGCCTTTTGGACTAACCAATGCTCCTGCAGCTTTTATGCAACTGATGAACAGCATCTATCGACCATACCTCGATAAATTCATCGCGGTCTTTATTGATGATATTCTCATATACTCCAAGACTAAGAAGAGCATGAGGAGCATCTGAGGATCACTCTGCAAATTTTGCGCAACAACAAACTCTACGCCAAATTGAGAAAGTGTGAATTCTGGCTCGAGGAGGTGTCATTTCTAGGCCATGTCATATCAAAGGATGGTATCGCTGTCGATCCCTCCAAGGTAGAAGCTATACTCAACTGGGAGAGACCGACCAATGTCACTGAGATCAGAAGCTTTCTTGGACTGGATGGCTACTACAGATGGTTCATAAAAGACTTCTCCAAGATAGATGTACCTCTTACTCACCTTACGCGAAAAGAGAACCCCTATGTCTGGAGCAAGGAATGCGAGAAGAGCTTTCAGACGCTGAAACAATGTTTGACATCTGCACATGTCCTCGCGTTACCAGTTGAGGGTGAAGGATTCTCAGTCTACACTGATGCATCTAGAATCGGTCTACGCTGCGTGTTAATGCAGAATGAGAATTGATAGCTTATTCATCAAGATAGTTGAAGCCTCATGAAATTAATTATCCTGTCCATGACTTAGAACTAGCTGCAGTGGTGTTTGCACTTAAGATAGGAGGCTTACCTGTATGGAGAGCAATTCATTGTCTACTCCGACCACTAGAGTCTAAAGTATTTATTTTCTCAGAAGGAGCTCAATATGAGACAAAGAAGATGGCTGGAGTATCTGAAGGACTTTGATTTCAATATCCAATATCACCCAGGCAAAGGTAATGTAGTAGCTGATGCACTTATTAGGAAGCCAGTAGCGTCCTTATCTTGTTTAGTCATGGGTGAGATGCAATTGTTAGAACAGTTCGTCAGTCTGGATCTAAGTATTGAGCAGAGAAGTGATCAGATGTTAGTGGCTAATCTTAGAGCACAACTCGGCATCTTTGTCGAGATCAGGGAGCAGTAGGCTAACGACCCGTTCTTGGTCCGAGTCAGAGAGACCATAGTTGACAGACCCGATTTCTCCATCACTGAGGATGGGAGACTATTTTTCAGCCAGGACCTGTATACCTGACAATGAAGAGTTGAAAGGAAACTGATGGATGAAGCCTATAAGACAAAGTATACAATTCACTCAGGCGCAACCAAAATGTACCAAGACATGAAGAGGTCATTTTGGTGGCCCAACATGAAGCGTGAGGTGGCTGAGCATGCTGTGCACTGCCTCAATTGTCAGCAGTGAAACAGAACACCGACGTCCTGTGGGTGTACTTAGACCCTTGGACATCCCTGAATGGAAGTGGGAGAGTATTGGCATGGATTTCATCATGGGTTTACCCCGACTCGTGGTGGACTCGATGTTATCTGGGTCATTGTGGACCGTTTGACTAAGTCCCACATTTTCTTGCAATTAAAGTACATGGAGTGTGGATGTGCTGGCTGCATTGTATGTAAGGGAGATAGTGAGATTACATGGAGTCTCCGTATCCATAGTCTCAGATCGTGACCCCAGATTTACCTCTAGATTCTGGAAGGGACTTCAGACTGCCTTAGGCACAACTAAATTTCAACACAGCATTCCACCACAGACAGATGGGCAGACTGAAAGAACAATCAGATCGTGGAGGATATACTACGAGCCTGCACTATAGATTTTGAAGGGTACTGGAATGAACAATGTCCTGATAGAATTCGCCTACAATAATAGTTACCAAGCCAGCATCAAGATGGCACCATTTAAGCTTGTATGGCAGAAGCTATAGGTCGCCAGTCTGTTGGAATGAAGTAGGTGAACAGCAATGGTTGGGACCAGACATGATACAGAACACCAGCAGAGACTTACAAATCATCAGGGACAGGATTAAGATAGCTCAGTCCAGGTAGAAGAGCTACGCTGACAAAAGAAGAAGGGATCTGGAATTTCAAATCGGAGATCATGTGCTGCTTAAAGTATCCCCGACCAGAGGATTTCAAAGGTTGCGATGAAAGGCAAGTTAAGGCCGAGATTCATAGGTCCATTTGAGGTATTGGAAAGAGTAGGCGAGGTGGCGTATCGACTAGCACTACATCCTAAGTTTTTCACTGAACACTATGTTTTCCATGTATCGATGCTGAGGAAGTACGTGTGCGACCATCCACGTAATCAGCTATGCTGATATCATTTTGAATAAAGATATGACCTATGAGGAGAAGCCGGTGAGAATATTGGACAAGAAGATACAACAGCTTCGGAATCGACCGATATCCGTGGTCAAGATACTCTGGAGAAATCACGAAGTTGAAGAAGCCACCTGGGAACCCGAAGCAATATGCGAGGGAATTACTAAGAGTTATCAGTAAGTCATTCTTCCTCTTACGGTCATATGAATTTGGGAACCAAATTCTTTTTAAGAGGGGGAGGATGTAGCTACTCTGATTTTTAAATTATAAATAAAAATAAAATTTATTAAATAAATATGATAAATAAATTTAAATTAGAATAAAGAATGAATAAATAGAATAAAAGGAATTAAACTAAAACCCATTAAGCTAAATTAGTAAATGGGTTCAACTAATGGACCACACATAATGTAATGGGCCAAAATGCCAAGAGCCCATCCTTGGATGGGAGATCTTTTTCTTAATTTCGGAGTTAATAATAATAAATTAAATAAGGGCAAGATAAATATTAAAATAGGTTGTAAATATCCTAAAAGGAGTCCTAAGCCTATCCTAACCCATTGCCCACAGATTTAGACTTCTCTCCTATCCTATTAAGTAGATAATGGTAGGAAAATTGGGAGATAATAGTGAAAATTCAGAGTTTGGAGGAGAAGGAAGAGTTTTAGATTAATAGGACTCTTACACTAGCTAAAACACCTCTAATTCGTCCCTACCAAGCCATAACTCGTTACTGGAGCTCTGGAGATGAGGAGAGAAGGTTGGGACGAGGAGCAAGGAGAGGAAGGGTTGGAACAAGGGGATTTCTACTTCGTTCTTCATCAAAACCCTAGGATTTATCAGTATCAAAAAAAAGGTAGGCAATCTCTCAAGTACAAATCGCCTAACTTCGGCCATAGGTAGCCATACATCTATCCTTGAAAGCCCCATGATTTCCCCAATTTTTGTTGTTCCATAAGAGAGTATTAAATGCTCAAATCCCTGATATCACCATGTACTCGAACCTTCATGTTTGTCTTTAATCCATGAATCGACTTGATCTCATGCCTTGAAATAAATATCATAAATACTGCATGATGCTAGCTCTTGAATAATCTTATTTTCCCCAATTTTCATCATGCATCCTTTGCTAACTAAATCAAAAACCATGACTGTGCATGTTTTAGGTCACCGAAATGTAACTGATTGAAGCATGCCCAATACTTGTTTAAATTCTAATTACTCATGCCTCTTGATAGATCTACGTGTCTACTTTCATTTAAGACTAATTTCATAATTTTTGGACCTTCGTGCGATTTTTTATGGATTTTATTAGTGACCTAATCCTGCCATGGAAGGAAGGACCGACCTGGAAAGGGTTTTTTTTTCCCCTTTCTGGGTTGGGCCACCCTTCTGAAATCGTGACGGCCCGACCCATCGCGATCTCATAAGGGACGCGACTGGTCAGTCCATCGTGTCATAAACGCAACGGCCTTTGCCATCACGGTTTCCCTCCCGGCTCACCCGACCGGCCCGGTTCAACTATCGCGACCGGCCACTAAGTCGCGTTCTAAAATGCGACAGGTACCCCCGTCGCGATTTTAGTAATGCGGCCAGAACATTA
This sequence comes from Colocasia esculenta, assembly GCA_014218235.1. Lineage (NCBI taxonomy): Eukaryota > Viridiplantae > Streptophyta > Magnoliopsida > Alismatales > Araceae > Colocasia > Colocasia esculenta. The sequence goes on along the minus strand of CM024754.1, from coordinate 27,652,369 downwards.
AATTACTCATTACCCATGCCCTATATGTCATTTAAATCCTAGTTAACCCTTAATTGTGCACTGTTAAGATTAGTAATAATCTGAATATTATTATTTGTTAATAATTATATAAATTCAATTATTAAAATTCATATGCACGATTATTCATGCTCTCATGATTTTCTTACACTTGCACACACTAAACATTATTAATTGCAATGAGACCTTAAATTAATTACTCAATAATATATCTGGTAATTAAGCATAATTAATCACTTAATCTCCCAATTATTTAAATGACACTTGTCTTCGTTTTATTCGCGTGCTTTGTACACCGACATCGCGTCCCTCTGCCATCGAGCACTCGAGGCAAGATGGTCAACGTTTCGTTACACACTTTCTCTTGGCATGGACCGCCTCTCCGTTGGGAATACTCTTGACTGGACCAGGGACTCCTTGTCAAGGCCTTCGTAAGTCTCCTTGGCTTTGGCGCACGTCCATGGCCGACGAGCTGGTTGTACCCTTAAAACCTGTTACACCCTTAGGGATCAGCACGATCCACGGCTTTAGTGTGTTTCCTTCTTATCTTAGGATCACGCCGGACCATCTAGTATGTGTTCATAGCTAGGGGTGTTCACTATTCGGTTCAAACCGAAAAACCAAACCGAATCGATCAATTTGGTTCGATTTGGTTCGGTTTGAAAGTGAAAAAATTTGGTTTGTGTTTCAAACCAAAATTGTAAATTCGGTTTGGTTCGGTTTACGATCTTGTAAACTGAACCAAACCAATAAAACCAAATTTTTAATATATTTTTAATTTATACGTGTATTCAGGTCTGTTTAATATATACATACATATATATATGTATATATGTAAATATACGCATTGTGTAGGGTAATATGGTCATCAAATTTTCTAATAACAGTTGCGGTCCTGTGGATCCTCACCCTTCCACCAATTTGTAGACTTTTAGTTCCTTTTTCCATTTGTAGTTAGAAGGTTGAACAATGGATAGTATGGATGATGCTTTTGCCTTTTGTGGATGCCACATTGAACTTTTAAAATTGATGGACATATTCAAATTTTCAAATGCTAATGATGCACAACTACTAGTTGGTAATGATTTATTAAGAATTGATCATATATTATGAATCTTCACTTATAGATAGTATTTCCTCATTATATAGGTTGATGGTTAAATTGAGTCAACAAGTGAATATGTGATTAAGCCTTACCTCCAAAAGAACAGGAGGTTAAAGTCTTGTTTGTGAAATGCCACTTTTTTTCGGGTTAAACCGAACCAAACCGAATTGTATAGGTTCGGTTTGGTTTGTTTTGAAAAAATACAGTTTGGTTTGGTTCGGGTTGGCTCTGGTGATGGTTTGGTTTGGTTTTTAAAAAATCATCTCTAAACCAAACCAAACCAAACCATGAACACCCCTATTCATAGCACGGCTAGTGGGTGGTGGTGACTTCTACCAGACTGCCAGCACACAACGGTGTGTTGTGCAACTGTGACTGTCGTTGTTTGTCGTCATTTTACGATTTCATCCTTGTCTCATCTACTGTCCTTGTACTCTTATCTGTTCACTTTCTCTCTATACTCTCGTCTATTCGTCTATTACTCTCATCTATTCTTTGTACTCTATTTGCCATATGATTGTCTAAGATAAGAAACATGACTATGCCAGTGCATAGGCCCGATCTGGTCCTGGGGAGAGTGCCTGAAAAGTGTTATTTGCCCATGGGAGTTAAAATGATCAGGATTTGGCATACATCCAGTGCCATTATACTATGATCAAGATTTAATCTATGACAATCAAAATTCAAGTGCTATTGTTACTAGTGCATTGTTGTGCAACATTACGTGCTATATCGTTACATGGCCAATCTATCATCATCATTGTTGTGCTATTTACTATGTATAAGTGCTATCGTTCTTTTGCCATCGTTACTTTGCTCTACATGACTGTACTCTCTAGTTATCCTATCTTTTAAGGCACTAATCATTAAAGCATACTTGTTTACACGAGATATTAAGTCATACTAGGCGTTATTCGCTCATCCTGCGCTATTATTTCATGTGTTTCAGGTGAGTCTGATGGAAATGACCACACTCACGAGGAAGGAATGAGGAGGATGCTCTAGAGTGACTCGTTCGTCAACCCTTGCTATTAGTAGTTAGTTAGTTAGTCATTATGTAATAGTTTGGATTTGAATAAAGTACTGTGGGCCCTAGTTTTGGCTCTGATTAATGGATGTAATAGTTAGTTGATGAGTTATTAATTAGTTGAATTTTATTTGCCATCATACCGATTGTGCAATGGTTTGATGTTTATTTATCGATATGTACTATTTAATTAACTGTAATTCCGCTCCGATATTCCGCGTCGGGGCATTACTTTGTGACGACCCACCAGCAAACTGGCCCAACAACCATACTAGTGTGGTAGACTTCCCAGGAAGGTCCCCATCCTGGGACTACTCCCAACTGAGCACACTTAACTTCAGAGTTCTTTTCCTGCTCGAGCTCTGAAAATGACTAGTCGAGTTGTTGGTAGTTTACTGATTTAGTCCATTTAACATATTCTTATATGGGGTGTTACAATCTACCCTCTTATAAAGCGAGGTCCTCGTCGTTGTTCACATATAGCACACAATCAATCCCTAGACATGCAGGACTCTCTATCCCCACAGGCTCAAGATGTGGCTCCCACTATGTAGCACTTTGCATCATTATGGCCTCAAGAGGTGGTTCCCATAGTGTAGCACTTTGCCCTGTGTGGCACTTAGCTCCCACACTTCCGACTGGGGTATGTCTATGATACCATTTGTGACGACCCAACCAGCAAACTGGCCCAACAACCATGCTAGTTAGTAGACTTCCCAGGAAGGTCACCCATCCTGTGACTACTCTCAACTGAGCACGCTTAACTTCAGAGTTCTTTTCCTGCTCGAGCTCTGAAAATGACTAGTCTCGAGTTGTTGGTAGTTTGCTGATTTAGTCTATTTAACATATTCTTATATGTGTGGTGTACATGATGAACCCAAATCATTGGATCTGTTCGAACCCCGGCACTATAAATAGTGGGGTCTGAATTCACTGAAGCTGTCCAACATTAACCTGGGGGGCCAATGATACGGGGGTTCCCCACGGATCGGCCGAAGCCTCGGCAAGGCCAACCTCCTAGAGTACCAGAGCTAACATCCTGACATGACTTGCACCAGAGCCCATGGCATCATTTAGGCCGACAATTTGTGTAGGCTAGAACGACCTCTTGACACCCCTTGGGACGACAACCTCAGCTTGGCCAAGAACGAGGATGAGATTACTTGCTCAGCCTTAATTGACAAGGAGCACAATGTGTCTGTAGGGTTCCCAGAGCGGTCTCACATAACGGCCGACTCATCAACCGACGAGGTAATGACCGAAGATCATGCGCCTTGTGATCGTAGCCATTAAGACCACAATCTGGACAATCTGATCTAGCGGTTATGACCATGAACCGACGACAATAATGAAGATCCGTCGTAGGACTCACGAGGTCGTTCAATTGTTCCACATGTTATCAACCCCTCTAAAAGAGGCAGACACTCTACAAACACAGGTACGTTGTTCGACTCCCTAGGCTAGTCCATTCTGCTCGACTAGCCACTAACTTGAACGCCGAAGTGTCTCCCCATCGAGGCATCTTGGTGGGCTTTGGAAGTCAGGTTGGGAGCTCAGAGCATGCGTCTCACGTCAGCTAACTGGACCTCGGCTTAGTCGCCTCGACTTAGACGCCTCGCATTGGTCACCTCGGAGATCACCTCGGCTTAAGCCAACCTCGGTATTACATGTCGTAACATTTGGCGCCATCTGTGGGAAATGCTACTAAAAGTTAGTATGGCTTCCCTTACTCTCTCTTTTGATCGATATAAAGACTCATGAAAGTAGGCACGGGGGGCCGAGTCCCAGAGGTCATCCATGGCCTATGTGGAGGCTCATCATGTAAGTTGATGTCATAGAGCTCGGGTGACAGCGCAAGAAGTCGCTTGGAGATCTTGGCTGCCCCGACCCCGTGAGCGGACGGAGAACAGTCTTCTCATCCCACGGGCTGAAGCGTCGGAGGAGACAACGCGAGGAGGTCGCATGGGTGATCTTGGATACCCCGACCCCATGAGAGGATGGAGAACGAGTTGTCTCATCCCATGGACTGTATCATGGAGGCATCACGATGTGGTCGCTTCGGCGCTCTCAGCGGCTCCGACCTCGTGAAAGATGTGGATGTCATAGTTTGCGGGAAGAGGTCGTCAGGAATTTAGATATGGTCGTCACGATGTGGTCGTCAGGAAGAGGTCGTCACGATGTGGTCGCTTCAGCACTCGTCAGGAATTTAGATATGGTCGCTTCAGCACTTGTGAAGGATGTGGATGTCGTAGTTTGCTAGTCGAGGTCACTTCGGAACTCGACAAGAATGTAGACACGACGTCTGATGTATGGTGAGGAAAGGTCACTTCGCACTCGTGAAGGACATGGATGTCATAGTTCGCCGAACGAGGTCACTTCGGAACTCATCAGGAACGTAGATACAACGTACAACATATGATGAGATGATGTCGCATCGGCACTCGTCAAGAACATAAATACGACGTCTGATATATGGATAGCATGTGGAAAACGAGGTCGCTTTGGCACTCATAAGAAGTCTGATTGTTGATCAGCATCGGGCCTGATGGCCGATGCGATGGTCTAGCTAACATCGGGCTTGATGGCCGACGTGATGGTCTGGCTGACGTAGGACTTGATGGCCGACATCTGAAGGCGATGAGATGCTTTGTAGTATCGTCCCCCGTCAAATGGTAAGTCACTGTAGGATCACCCCTGACACAGTTAACGTAGTAGAGGTGTCGGTGAAGTCAGCAGCAAGGCTCGGCTGATTTCGACAAATACGAGGTGAGTGGTTATCTCCTCCCATGGGGGGAGGCTAGATGGCCGATGACTAGACTCATCGGTGTCGGCAGCCTTACCTTATGTTAGTGGACTCAGATCCGAAGTCGGAAGTTGGTAAGCTCTCTTCGAATTGAGAAGGCTCATACCGTGTGGTCAAGGACCTCGGTCACAAGGCATGCCAATTATCGGACCTAAGCAGGTAGGCGATTCCAAAGACTTGAATGCCGAGCACCTGCAAAGGCATTTCTTTGAAATATCATTTCAAGTTTATTACATTGTGAATTAACTGTTGACAAAGTATTCACAACTGAAGAGTCGCTTTATAGCCTCATCGCCTATTAATATCGTATTGGCATCAGTGGAGTCGGCCACGAGGTTGCCTTGGTATGTGGCTGGTGCCGATGGAGACAACGCGAGAGGGTTGCTTTGTCGATCTCGGCAGCCCCAACCCAGTCAGTGGATAGAGAAAGACCCTTCTCATACCCCGGTATGAGGTGTTGGTGGTCACAACGCGAGGTGGTCGCTTTGGCTCTCTCGGCTATCCCGACCTCGTAAGCGGACGGAGAACAGTTCTTCTCGTCCCATGGTAAAAGCGTTCGGGTCATAGAGGTCAGATCCAACCTCAAGAATTGACCTGTGTTCGGTGGTCATAGAGGTCAGATCTGACCTAGAGAGTCAACCTGCGTTCGGTGGTCGTAGAGGTCAGATTTGACCTCGAGAGTCGACCTACTTTCGGTGGTCATAGAGGTCAGATTTGACCTCGAGAATTGACTCGACCTATGGGGTTCTTTTTTACGCATCGGCCAATAGTCGTGGACGTTGGGTCAGCCATGAGTAGGACCACGTCAGAATGAGCTAGAAATGGCATTATGCTATGGTCTCGGCTGTCTAGAACTAAATCTCCTAAGGTCAAGTTCTCGGAAAGCATCGATGACCCGATCACATGAAAATCATCGCAATTGGCAAAAAGTTGCAATTTGTGAGAAAAGAAACGGTATTGATGAACAAGAAAATACAAAAGGCCTTGGAAAAGTGCCAAGGAATGAAGAAGGGTACATTAATTGTTATCGATGTCTCAGGCTCTTAAGCCATAACGACATCATCGATCTGTGCTGACCTGAGTCTCCTCGATGTCAGGAGTGACATGCGTGTTAGCAATGACGGCTTCGGCGGTGGCCTCGAGGCCCTCTTCGATGGCGGCAACCAGTGGATCGTTGATGGCCACAGTGATGTCCTCGTCCTCAGCGTTGGCATCAGTGATGTCCTCGTCCTCGACGTCGTTCACCAACCCCGACATGTCATAATCGAGATGGAGGTCTCGGAGACATCCGAGGCAGAAGTCGTAGCCCACTTGGAAGAGTTTGTCAATCTCTTCCTTGAGTGCCTCAAACTCGCGGTAGTCAACGATGGCCTGGGAGTGCTCCTCTTTGGCCAGCTTTATGATTTGGCCTTTGTCACCGCATGCGCTTCCTTCTTGACTCAGAAGGACTCGCTGAGCTTCTCGATTGACAACGTCAATTGGGCGGCGTTCTCTCCCGTTGTTGCTTCTCGGCGAGGAGCTTTTCAGCCTCCTCGGCCTCTTCTCGGCTGCCTTGGCCTTCTCTCAACCTCGGCTAATCGTCTAGAGGCACTGGTTCGGGTCGTCTTGACTTTGCGGAGTAGGGTCTCGACCAACGCCAACTGATCCAGCATAGTACGGTAGAGGTCTTCGACAACCTCATACATTCACCTTCAAGCCTGAGGCACGAGCCTTTGCTCTAGCTGGGATCAACCGACGACCCCTTTCTATGGCAGAGAGCTCCTTTGCCTGCTGCACCGATCGTGGTGATGGGAGGAGCCTGAGATCGGCATGTCAGGGACATCGACAGACTGCGTCACAATCGGCTATTTCCTCGACCGCTCGGGAGACCTCGTTAGCTGGGTCTCCAACACCCGCTGGCACTTAGGTGTGGCGGATGAAGGAGCGGTGTCGTCGTCGGCCTATTCCTTCATTGGTCGTTCGGAGGTCTTGTCACGCATTCTTTCCCAGCAGGACAAGAACTTCTGAGCGGCCACCTCAGTGAAGGAACCTTTCTTTCCTTTGGCAGTGTTCGGAGCTGCTGACAACTTTCCTTGTCGGCCATTGCTGCAAGAGAATAAATGTAACGCCCCGAAAATTTAAATTGTTAGGAAACTATAAATAATGTGGTTATTATATATTAGTATAGTCATTAAATTGAAATAATTATAATTGGGTTTAATTAGTGGTAACATACGTTACACTAGTGTCGTACATAGAGGTGCGCGTTTCCACAGGGCGACACCAGAAAACTATAACGAAATAAAAATTCGAGAACACCATAATTTTCAGAAAAAATGTGGAGATCTCAGAAATATAAATATCTGAATTTTTCGACGTGCGGACTTCGAGGTTAAGCTGACACGACTATTTTTCGAGTGATTTTTCACCTAGTGTAAAATAAATTTCAAAAAATAAATAAAAATCACCATAATTTGAAAAACCATCATATTAGGCTATGGATGAAATTTTATGACAAATGGATACCATTTGAACATGTTTACTTAGTGGTTATGGGCCAGCTGAATTTTAGGCCAATTACGGTGGCCATTTTTGGGAATTTCTGGGCGCCTACGTGTGAGGCTTTGGGGAGGCCAGCATATTGATGGGAGAAGGTAACACATTAGTTACCTATGTGTAACTACGGAATAGCTTGCATGGGCTACGTGTTGAAGTAAAAACCAACTGGCTTTTACCATGACACATTAGCCGCTAACGTGTTGCTGTGCATGGAGAGATCTTTGGGTTATAAATATACCCCAATGGCTATTGTAACCATTTCCCACCTTTCTCCCATTATGCTGCTGCTGTGTTTGCAAGGTTCCTGAGTTGGATTCGTAGCTGGAGTGATTGTCTTTCTTGCACCCTTGTTTCTGCTCGAGCTGTTGCTGGAGCTACTGCAGGGTGTGACTGTGAAGCTAGCGAAGCAACCTTGGAGGATTCAACTATTTCTCTCTTTGTTTGTGGCTACTTCCTCATCTGCTACACGTTGTGTTCTTGGGGGAGTTCGGCGTCAAGAAAGAATTTGTGCTATTCAGATAGGTAGGACTCTCTTCCTGTTTCTTTCTTCTTCTTACTCTTCAATCTGGGATTACCAGTTCAAAGACATATAGTACCATAGGTATGTTATTCTTCACATCTGTGAAGTGGTTCCATGAGAGGAACTAAGCTTTCCATTAGGTGCAAGCCGGTATTCAGTCATGGGAATCAACACCTCATTGCTTTTATCATCTCAACTTATGTTAAAATGGAACCATGTTGATTCCACTGTGTAGGAATATGTCGATTTATGGTAGTTCTTTCTACCTTCGTGATAGGAATCATTAAGAGACCATGTGAGTCTTTAGTGTGTGTATCTGGTTCAATTATAGCTAAGGGATAAGAAGAGGTTCAAACCATCTTGTCCTTGAATTGTCTCTCCATTTGGATCAACCATGTACACCATGAACCATCATTTCTTTTTCATTTCCTTGTATCCTTAATCTGATTCTTAAGTTGAGATTATACTTGTTTAAAGTCTTAATCATGTTAGGAGTGATAGAAGAGCTTGGTAGTACAAATTCTAGTTGGTTTTAATCCATTTTTGGAAGTCTACATAGCACCTGTCGACAGCCCTGCTTCTAGCTGTCGAGAGGGCCACCTTTCCAGAACCTAGAAAATGGAATCTGACAGGGGCTGTTTACAGCCACCCCTCGGCTATCGACAGGCACTGATAGGCTGAGAATTCAGCTTCTGGGAAAGCCATATCTAACGACAACCACCTCCTTGCTGTCGACAGGCACAACCAGTCCCGAATTTCAGCACCTACCTTGACTCATTTCTTGATCGGAACTACCCAATTGTTCTAACATAATGCTTACTCATTCCTAGATGTTTCTACCACTTAAACACCTACTAAACCAGTCAAGTTTCCTTTCTTTTTACCATGGATCATCGCTTCAAAGTTCCGAACATAATGATCTTGTGAGAGCATCAATTTCTGAAATCAAGAAAGAACAGAGTTCCTTAGTTCTTGTGTGTGATCTATGAGTGATGAAATCTTGTGTATCCTTGATCTATTGCAAGAATGTATGTGTTATGATGACAAGCTTTGAGTCTTTGGACTCGTTTGAGAAATATGCCTGGCAAATAAAGGGCTGGTTTAGTCCTGGGGGAGAGCGCCCAAATTCATCAGTGGCCGCGCGGTGGTGATGAGGACTAGTGGATGTTGGCATACATCAATCGTGTTTGATAGTCATCACATCATGCTTGTGTGTGTGAAAATGTCTGATCTGATTCATGAATTATCATATGATATCTGAGTTATTGATTTGTTCTAAACTATTCTTGTTCAATACATGTTATCGAATTGACTCATTTGATCATTGTTTTGAACACTCAGTGCTAGCAATCTATACATGTTCTTACCTTGAGAATTTACATCTGAATCCTTTTCATTTTAAGGAATTGAGTTCTACTGGCTAGTTAGCTCATTCCATTTACCATTTTCAGGTGGACCAAACGGAGATGAAGCTTAAGGGGGATTTTGTGTGCTGAGTGGACCACATCATGACGCATTACTGTCATCTTTGTTTTTCGTGTAGATAAGTGAAATGTAATAAGGCTACAGTTTACTTTTGCTTGTCCTCATTTGACTACAATGAGGGATTCATGTAATAAGCTTCCGCTAAACTAGTTGCTTATGTATAAACATTTATGTTAGTTCTTGTAATTAAGATCTGTCATATTCAGTAAATGGAATTTTGCTAGAACGTGACAGATAAATTGGTATCAGAGCATTAGTACGATAAACCTAGGGATAACCAGTGAGTTGGGGTAGAATCATGGATTAGTTAGCATGATATTTGTAACTATGTAAATGCTTGACATGATATTTGTTAAGTATGGATACGAATGCCCAAGATAGGATGGTAGCAGCGCTAGAAATGCTACGTCAAGACATAGAGTTGTATGCTCAAGCACAGCAGGAAGCTCATGTGCAATTAAGGAAGGAAGAAGTGCTTAATTTAACTGCAGGTGCTTTCTTTGTCGGCAATCCTGGTGCTTCACTGGACGTCATGACTCAAGTTATGTGTAGGTTGGACAATCTAAGGCTGGGGCAAGACATGTTGCTCCATCAGTTTGAGGGCTATTGGGAAGCATTGACGGATGCGGCAAGGGAACTGTATTACGGAGTTGGAAGAGAACAACAACAACCATCGGTGGAATCTGTTATAGACCTGACCCAGAACTAGAAAGGACTTAGGCAACTTGTCCTTCTTTTTGTAAACCTCTCCTTTTGTTTAAATGCTGAATGTCTATATAACTCCCATGTGAAGGGGAAGTGAGAGGTTAGTGAAGGTATGTTTTGTAATATGGAAAATTGGAAGGAGGAGATGGCTGGTCTATGTTAGTATGTTTTGATGTAAATACTTGACTAATGAATAGAAATGGTGTGTTATATGGATTTGAAATGTGTATGTGATGAATGCAAGTTTGAGTGGATTGTGGATTAATGTATGTCCTATTGAATGTTGAGATATATTCCCAATTTATATATGGAATGAGGTGACGCCAATTGGAGGAAAATGGAAAGTTCAATGCACGACTTGACCCGAGTGATGAAACAATAGCCAGGAATAACATCCATAATGGGACAAGTCTATTCAGAGATTTCCGAAGTTTAGATCCTCCGAGATTTGAAGGAAGTACAGACCCGGACGAGGCCGAAAATTGGCTAAAGGACATTGAAAGGATATTTGGAGTGATTAAATGCACCGAGGAAGAGAAGATTCTGGTTGGTGACTTTTCAGTTGGATCGGGACGCTAGAGCTTGGTGGGAAACAGTAATATCCACTTTGGAGGATCCGACCCAAATTAGTTGGGATGAATTTGTGGAGTTGTTTAATGACCAGTACTTTTCCGAGGTTGTCCAGGAAAAGAAGGCAAATGAATTTGCTAATCTAAAACAACTAAGGATGTCAATATCTGAATATGAGGCCCAGTTTGCTCGATTGTCTAAGTATGCTCCTCATCTCATAGCCACGGATAAGTTAAAAGCCAAGAGGTTCATGAATGGACTACATCCTATCTATATTATGCAGTTAACTTCACATTTGATCACTACATATTCGGATATGGTTAAAAGAGCTTTGGCTTGGAAAGCTGCAAATGATATGGTGGATAAAATTAAAGGAAGGTCGGGAGAAGGATCTTCGGATCGGAAGAGAAAGTTTGAGTCGGGAAATACCCCGAAAGTTCAGCAATCTGGAAAAAAGACAGAGAAGGCTCCAAGTGGAAGCAAGGACATGTGCAAGCATTGTCACGTTAGTGGACACAAGGCGGAAAATTGTTGGCGTAGGTTGGGAGCATGTCTCAAGTGCGGAAGTACTCAACATCGAATTTCAGATTGTCCGATGATCAAGAATACGCCAGCCAAACCAAATCCCCAAGCAAAGCAACCAAAGCAAGAGAGAATACAAGCTATTCAGGTGGTAGAGCCTAAATCCCCGCAAGAAGGCGGACTGATTGAAGGTACACTGATAATAAACTCAAAACCTGCACATGTATTGTTTGATTTAGGAGCTACGCACTCCTTTATTAGTTATGATTTTGCTAAATCTTTGGAAATACAATCAGTCCCATTGTCTACACAACTGGAAGTGGCAACTCCTTTGAGTGAGGGTAAAAAGCTTAGGGAGCATTACCCTGATAGTCAGATTCTACTTGAAGGACATAACTTATTTGGTGATTTGATATGTTTGGAAATGTGGGATTATTATGTGATCCTGGGATGGATTGGTTATCTAAGTATCATGCCAATTTAGATTGCCAATTAAGGTAGATCACTTTCAGGAAAGGAAATTTGTTCTATAACTTTTGATAAACCCCACACGAAGAGAATACCAATAATTCAGCAGTAAGGCTTGTAAGCTAGTACGGAAGGGTTGTCAAGGGTACTTAGCTTCTGTAACGATATTAAATCAAGATATCACGGGATTGGGAGATATCCAATGGTAAGGTAATTTCTTGATGTTTTCCCTGAAGAGTTACCTAGCATACCACCTAATAGAGAGGTGAATTTCTCGATTGAATTGGTATCGGGAGCTACACCAATCTCAAGAACACCATACAGGATGTCAACAGAAGAGTTGAAAGAACTGAAAGGCAGTTGTTGGAATTGATAGAAAAAGGATTTATTAGACCTAGTACCTCACCTTGGGGTGCTCCAGTGTTATTTGTGAAGAAAAAAAATGGGTCTATGCGATTATGTATAGATTACCGATAGTTAAACCAATGACTATAAAGAACAAATACCCACTTCCAAGAATTGACGATCTATTTGATCAATGTCTGGAGCTCAGTGTTTCTCCAAATTTGATTTAAGATCTGGTTATCATCAACTCATAATTCAAGAGCAGGACATTCACAAAATAGCTTTCCGAACAAGATATGGGCACTACGAATTTGTAGTGATGCCATTTGGATTAACTAATGCACCTGCCACATTTATGCGTCTAATGAATGACGTGTCAGACCTTATTTGGATCAATTTGTGGTTGTGTTTATTGATGACATACTAATATTCAAAGAGCATAGAAGAACACGAGACACATTTATGGATTACTCTGCAACTATTACGAGATCACAAACTATATGCAAAGTTTAGTAAATGTGAATTTTGGATGAAGCAAGTGATGTTTTTGGGACACATTATTTCAAAAGAAGGATTGTCTGTGGACTCTTCGAAGATTGAGACCATACAAAAATGGGAGCAACCAAAGAACCTCACTGAGGTTAGAAGTTTTCTGGGTATGGCTAGTTATTACCGGCGATTTGTCCAGAATTTCTCTAGAATTGCCTCGTCTCTCACACAATGGACCAGAAAAGGAACTGCATTTGTATGGAGTGAGAGTTGCGAGCAAGCATTTCAATTATTAAAGAATGTCTATCATCGGCACCAATTCTAGCTTTACCGGTAGAGGTAAAATATTTGAGGTTTATACGATGCTTCAAGTATTAGACTAGGATGTGTATTGATGCAAGATAGAAGAGTCATCGCTTATGCATCGAGGCAATTGAAGACCCATGAGAAAAATTACCCAGTACATGATTGGAATTAGCCGCAGTAGTTTTTGCACTCAAGCTATGGAGGCACTATCCATACGACAATCAATTATAGTGTACTCTGATCATAAGAGTCTTAAGTATTTATTTCACAAAAAGAATTGAATATGAGACAAAGAAGGTGGATGGAGTATATTAAAGATTATGATTTCAAAATTGAATACCATCCAGGGAAAGGAAATACTGTGGCAGATGCACTTAGCATAAATCCTATAGCAAAAGTGTTTCAATTACACGTAAAGGAATGGAAATTGCTAGAGGAATTTTCCACATTAAGCTTGAAGGTTGAGTCACAAGAAGGAAAAGTTGTAATTGATAACTTGATAGTTCAATCAGATTTGATAAAACAAATTGGAGAACAATAGGATAATGATCCTATATTGGCAGAGATCCGAGAAAAGTTAACTTTCAACCTGATTTTAATGAGGATAGTCATGGAATCTTAGATTCCGAGACAGGTTGTGTGTGCCGGATAATCCCGAGATCAAAAAGCAAATTTTAGAAGAAGCTCACCGGTCACATACACCATTCATCCTGGAGCTGTAAAAATGTATCAAGATTTAAAGAAGCATTTCTGGTGGGCAATATGAAGAAAGACATTGTGGACTTCATAGCAAGATGTCTGACATGTCAGAAAGTTAAAGCCGAGCATCAGAAACCAGCTGGAAAGCTAAAACCACTCGAAGTGCCAGAGTGGAAATGGGACAGTATCGGTATGGATTTTATTGTGGGATACCTAGGACACGAAGTGGATTTGATGCCATATGGGTAAACATTGACCGACTTACTAAGTCAGCTCATTTATTAGCAATCAAGACAAGATGGTCTGTGGGTGTCTTAGCAGCATTGTATATGAAAGAAATTATCTGATTACATGGAATTCCGAAAGATATTGTCAGATAGGGATGCAAGATTTACCTCACATTTCTGGAGAGAACTACAAGACGCATTGAGGACTAAATTAAAGTTTAGCACAACATTTCATCCTCAGACTGACAGACAAACAGAACGGGTAAACCAAGTTATCGAGATATGTGCCGTGCTTGTATATTGGAGTTTGGAAATGACTGGAACACTCATTTAGCAATTATGGAATTTACCTATAATAATAGTACCGTCTACCATTCAAATGGCACCATTTGAAGCCTTATACGGTCGCCAATGTAGATCACCACTGTGTTGGGTGGAACTAAAAGAATCCCATATTCTTGGACCTAAAATGATTCAAAAAACCACAGAAATTATCAAATAGTGCAAGACAGAATGAAAGCTGCTCAAGACCGACAGAAAAGCTATGCTGATCGTCGAAGAAGGGAATTGGAGTTTCAGCAAGGAGAACATGTATTCCTTAAAGTATCTCCTCGACACGGAATTAGAAGATTTGGAATCAAGGGAAAGTTGAGTCCAAGGTACATTGTGCCATTTGAGATATTAAAAAGAATTGGAGAAATGACGTATCAACTGGCACTTCCACCACAGTTATCTAATGTACATGATATTTTTCACGTGTCAATGTTGAGAAAATATGTTTATGACCCGGAACACATCATTGGATATGAAGATCTGGAGATACAAGAAATTTAGCATACGAGGAAAGACCTGTACAGATCCTTGATCGAAAAATCAAGCAACTATGAAACAAAGAAGTTCCTTTGTTGAAGATTCAATGGAGTAAACGTGGACAAGAAGAGGCAACATGGGAACTAGAAGATGCCATCAAGATCAATACTCAGATTTGTTTACAGGTTAGTATCCATACTTTGTGCTATTAAATTTGGAGGACCAAATTTCTTTTAGTGGGGGAGAGTTGTAACGCCCCGAAAATTTAAAGTGTTAGGAAAATATAAATAATGTGGTTATTATACATTAGTATAGTTATTAAATTGAAATAATTAGAATTTGGGTTTAATTAGTGGTAACGTACGTTACCCCAGTGTCGTAATAGAGGTGCGCACTCCTAGGGGTGGAAACGAGCCGATACGTTCGACGAGTAGTTCGAAGCTCGACTCAATAAAAGCTCGGTCCGGCTCGTTTATTTAATTAACGAGCCGAGCTTGAACAAAAAAAAAAGCTCGATTCATAAACGAGCCGAGTCTGAACACATGTGCTCCACTCGATTATACTCGTGAACAACTCATTTAAGAGCTCGATTAAACACTCGTTAAGAGCTTGTCTAATTACTCACTAACACTTCGTTTAAATATTTATTTAAATATAATAAGTATATATTGACATAAATTATATTATTTGTTTTTATACAATTATTCTTACAATATAAAATATTATGAGAGTTTAAATGTCATAGACTAAATCCACAGTGTATATACACAAATTATGTAAATGAGAGTATATACACAATTCATAAATAGGGGCATGAACATAAAATTTAGTGTTGCAAGGTCCACCAGCATATCAAGCATCTTCTTCCTCCCAAGACCGACCTGCGCAGTAGGTGAGCCCCCGGTGGGGCCGAGGGCCACGTTGTCGGCCACTGGCATCTCCGGCGACCACTGTGGACATCTGTTAGTGACGGACGGTGCTCTCGGCGGCTGCAATACTGTCACCGATAGTGCAGAAAGGGGGCTCTGGGCGGCGTGAGAAGGAGAATTGTAGCACCGCCTACCTTGTCACCACACCAACCCTCTCCCTTGCGGTGTCTATCTATTAATCTCATATTGCTTGTGACAAATTATGAATATATTTCAAACATTATATTAAAATAGTTAAATTAAGTAACTTATCAAAACTATTGAGATATGAGCTTTAAATAAGAAAAATTTAGGTCTTATGAACAATCAATTTTTACTTATAGAATGGATTGGACTTATATATACGAACTCACAAATTCAATTAAGCTCGTTAAGATACTCGTTAAGGGCTCGAACTCGAGAGTATTAAACGAGCCGAGTTTGAACAAGTATTTTCAATACTCGATATAGCTCGAGCTCGGCTCGAACTCGATTAAAAGTTAACGAACAGAGTTTGAGCAGCATACTACTCGGCTCGACTCGGCTCGTTTACACCCCTACGCTCTCCCACAGGGCGACACGGAAAACTATAACGAAATAAAAATCCGAGAACACCATAATTTCTAGAAAAATGTGGAGATCTCAGAAATATAAATATCCAAATTTTTTGACATGCGGACTTCAAGGTTAAGCCGACACGACTGTTTTTCGGGTTGATTTTTCACCTAGTGTAAAATAAAATCCAAAAATAAATAAAAATCACCATAATTTTCAAACCCATCATATTAGTCTATGGTTGAAATTTTATGACAAATGGATACCATTTGGACATGTTTACTTAGTGGTTATTGGGCCAGCTAAATTTTAGGCCAATTACGGTGGCCATTTTTGGGAATTTCTGGGCGCCTACGTGTGAGGCTTTGGGGAGGCCAGCACATTGATAGGAGAAGGTAACACGTTAGTTACCTATGTGTAACTATGGAATAGCTTGCATGGGCTACGTGTGAGATAAAAACCAACTGGTTTTTACCATGACACATTAGCGCTAACGTGTTGCTGTGCATGGAGAGATCTTTGGGTTATAAAATACCCCAATGGCTATTGTAACCATCTTTCCCCCCCTTTCTCGTTGCTGCTGCTGTGTTTGCAAGGTTCCTGAGTTGGATTCGTAGCTGGAGTTATTGTCTTTCTTGCACCCTTGTTTCTGCTCGAGCTGTTGCTGGAGCTGCTGCAGGGTGTGACTGTGAAGCTAGCGAAGCAGACCTTGGAGGATTCAAATCTTCTCTTTGTTTGTGGCTACTTCCTCATCTGCTACACGTTGTGTTCTTGGAGGAGTTCGGCGTCAAGAAAGAATTTGTGCTATTCAGATAGGTAGGACTCTCTTCCTGTTTCTTTTTCTTCTTCTTACTCTTCAATCTGGGATTACCAGTTCAAAGACATATAGTACCATAGGTATGGTATTCTTCACATCTGTGAAGTGGTTCCATGAGAGGAACTAAGCTTTCCATTAGGTGCAAGCTAGTATTCAGTCATGGGAATCAACACCTCATTGCTTTTATCATCTCAACTTATGTTAAAATGGAACCATGTTGATTCCACTGTGTAGGAATATGTCGATTATGGTAGTTCTTTCTACCTTCGGGAAAGGAATCATTAAGAGACCATGTGAGTCTTAAGTGTGTGTATCTTGTTCAATTATAGTAAGGGATAAGAAGAGGTTCCAACCATCTTGTCCTTGAATTGTCTCTCCATTTGGATCAGCCATGTACACCATGAACCATCATTTCTTTTTCATTTCCTTGTATCCTTAATCTAATTTAAGGTTGAGATTATACTTGTTTAAAGTCTTAATCATGTTAGGAGTGATAGAAGAGCTTGGTGTAGTACAAATTCTAGTTGGTTTTAATCCATTTTTGGAAGTCTACATAGCACCTGTCGACAGCCCTGCTTCTAGCTGTCGACAGGGCCACCTTTCCAGAACCTAGAAAATGGAACCTAACAGGGGCTGTCGATAGCCACCCCTTGGCTGTCGACAGGCACTGATAGGTGAGAATTCAGCTTCTGGAAAGCCATATCTGTCGACAACCACCTCCTTGCTGTCGACAGGCAAACCAGTTCCGAATTTCAGCACCTACCTTGACTCATTTCTTGATTGGAACTACACCCAATTGTTCTAACATAATGCTTACTCATTCCTAGATGTTTCTACCACTTAAACACCTACTAAACCAGTCAAGTTCCTTTCTTTTTACCATGGATCATCGCTTCAAAGTTCGAACATAATTGACCTTGTGAGAGCATCATTTCTGAAATCAATGAAAGAACGGAGTTCCTTAGTTCTTGTGTGTGATCTATGAGTGAAATCTTGTGTATCCTTGATATTGCAAGAATGTATGTGTTATGATGACAAGTTGTGAGTCTTTGGACTCGTTTGAGAAATATGTCTGGCAAATAAAGGGCTGGTTCAGTCCTGGGGGGAGCGCCCAAATTCATCAGTGGCTGCGCGGGGGTGATGAGGACTAGTGGATGTTGGCATCCATACATCAATTCGTGTTTGATTAGTCATCACATCATGCTTGTGTGTGTGAAAATGGGTGATTCTGAATTCAAGTATCATCCTGAGTTATTGATCTTGTTTCTAAACTATTCTTGTTCAATACATGTTATCGAATTGACTCATTTGATCATTGTTTTGAACACTCAGTGCTAGCAATCTATACATGTTCTACCTTGAGAATTTACATCTGAATCCTTTCATTTAAAGGAATTGAGTTCTACTGGGCTAGTTAGCTCATTCCATTTACCATTTTCAGGTGGACCAAACGGAGATGAAGCTTAAGGGGGATTTTGTGTGCTGAGTGGACCACATCATGACAAGCATTGCTGTCATCTTTTGTTTTCTTGTAGATAAGTGGAAATGTAATAAGGCTACAGTTTACTTTTGCATGTTCCTCATTTAGACTACAATGAGGGATATCATGTAATAAGCTTCGCCTAAACTAGTTGCTTATGTATAATCGTTTATGTAGTTCTTGTAATTAAGATCTGTCATATTTAGTAAATGGAATTTTGCTAGAACGTGAAAATAAAGGTGCAGTTAGTTCTCGGAAGTCATCAACAGTGGTGAAAGGGAAGCATCAGCAAGGAAGTCAGACCTCGGTTGGCCTTGGTTATCAAATAAAATAGCTCATCTTATGGTTCGTATAGGTCGGAGGACTCCATCGCCTATAGAGATTTGAATTCTGAGACCTCGGAGGCAACGAGGGTCGAAGGTCAGAAGGCTTTGTCACGGATATTCACTGCGACCAAGTGGTCGGGAAGGGAGGGGCAGTTCCAATTGTGAACCAAGGAGGAAGTTCGGTCGAGGAGCTACAACCGGTCTGAGTTGCAAAATATAGCCAGTCCCCGAAGGCTTTCACGGAGAAGCAAAAGAAGAAAATGCGAGTGGTCGGTAGGACCTTGGCGAGGGCACAAACTGCCAGGAAGCCGACTGTAGACACCCGATTATGGCCCGTAAGTTGAACCATATTCTTGTTCTCTTAATGAACCCCAAGTTGGTCACTCACCTTGAGCCCATTTGTAGCCGCATTTGAGCCCATTAAAATCCAACTTTCAGTTTGTCTCATTCAATTATCACTTTTAGAGTGCTTGTGTTAGGGTTTCAACCCTCAGATATTAACACGATGGCCTTGAGGGTCACGTTCATGCCACTTAACCGATTAAATTCCTTAAATAATCGATTATCTTCTAAAATAGTCGATCAAAATTCCAAAATAATCGGATATCCTTAACGCGACAGGTCGTGGCGTCGTGTTAATCTTAAGGTCGCGTCCAGCCGGCCATCGCGACAGCCCATGCATATCCATTCACATGTCCTCATGGTCTCAACCATCTTGGCCGTCGCGACAATCCTTGTCACATCCCTACGACCCGTCGCGACATGGTTTACATGTGCTGGCCTTCGCAACCACCTCTCATTTATCCTCCATTTAGATTATCTTCATCCAAACAACCCCCAGCCATGATTTAAGGTTCAATCTCTCCTTGGAACTCCTAGGACACTCCTCATGCAGATTTACTGATTTTTTTTTATTTCATGGGTCATTATCACTTATGGACGGGATTTTCTCTCTCCTTTCTATATAAGTGACACTGCCCTTTTAGAAGGAGAGGAGGACCCCATTTTGCCACGAAGTGCTGCCAAAATCTACCCAGAGCTCACCTTTAGCTCGTAGCCCTCCCATTTCCACCCATTTTCTCATTATCTCCTTCATCAAATCATGATTCTTTCTTCAAGTATGGAGCTTGGTAGCTAAGGAGGCGACTTCCACGTCCTTCAGAGGCTGCTGTACGACCAAGGACATCCTACAGCAGGGAGTCGCCCTTTGGGGCCCTTTCTTCCTTTTTCCCTTCTCATTTCCCTTATGCATGTTGTTATTTTCTTTTAGATAGAAGCACACCTTCCTTTCCCATGTTTTTTTATATAACCCAGGGGTTTAAAAGACCCCCCAGTTCATATCTCCCCATGCTTCATCCTTTTCATTTCATTTTGAATAGATGCTTCACTTAAATAAGGCCTAACATGGTTTCTTCTTAGATTTTCGTTGTTTTGGCAGGCACTAAAGTAAGGATAGCGAGGGGCTCTTGTTCTCTAGACGATTGGAGAGTAGGAAGAAGGTCCCTCCACTCATCTCCCGCGTTGTTGAAAAGGCGTCGGCATCTTGCGTCGCGATAAGGAGAATGTGCCCGGTCGGGGTGTCGCAAAAGTCATCATATCGCGACCGGTCTTCCCATCGCGACATCAGTAAGTGCTCGCTTCTCTGTTCCTCTTCCTAGCACGTTAGCCTTAGTCTTCATCTACATCTTAGGGCAACTTGTTAGTGGCGATCACATCCATATACCATGCAGTGAACATAGAACATGTTGTATGTTTCAAAGGCGCGCAACCCCGTGATTACACGACAATTGGGGGTCAGCTGCGAAAGAGCGACTCCTAGCTTGAGGAGAAGAAGAATGATGAAAGGGTGCAAAGGATACCGAAGCTAGCTCGGACAGCTTCGGTATATACACAGAAGCTGAGCTCCATCAAATGATGGGCTCGAATGCCATCAGGGACCGACAAGGTCGTTCCTTCGATGAAACTGAGACTGGGGTGCTTCCTACCAACTTAAGGTCTCGGCGTTGATTTCAGAAGGTGCGCCGGCACATAGTCAGACCTGATGATGCTCCCCCGAGGTATGTGTAGAAGGTTTTTTAGGAAAGAAGGACTAGGGAGTAACCTTGGGGTCGCTAGGGGACTGGTCCAAGACATCTATGACGACCTCTTGCATGGAGGTGTTGGAGGGATCCATGGGGTGTGAACGTCCCCTCGGATGGACAAGGGATCGCAAAGTGTGATGAGGATGGTAGAACATTCATAGGAAGAAGAATTAAAGGAAGCTGAGCTCATGGCTTACCTTTGGGAGAAGTGAGCGAAGGAGAAACGAAACAAAGGAGCTC
>CM024754.1:27527245-27631225 GCA_014218235.1 Colocasia esculenta | reverse complement strand
TCAAAGGCAAGGAATTGACTATGACGAAACTTTCTCACCAGTTGCCATGATAAAGTTGATCAGAATTCTTCTCGCCATTGCTGCATACTTTGATTACGAGATCTGGTAGATGGATGTAAAAACTGCTTCCTCAATAGAAACATTGAGGAAGAATGTATATGATACAGCCTGAGGGTTTTACATCCAAAGAGTGTCCAGATAAAGTATGCAAGCTTCAAGGTCCATCTATGGATTGAAGCAAGCTTCTCGTAGTTGGAACATAAGGTTTGATGAGGCTATCAAATCTTATGACTTCATTAAGAATGAAGATGAACCATGTGTGTATAAAAAAATCAGTGGGAGTGCTATCACTTTTCTCGTACTTTACGTTGATGACATCTTACTCATTGGGAATGATGTAGGGATGCTATCATCAGTAAAGGTTTGGTTGTCAAAGAACTTCTCCATGAAGGATTTGGGAGAAGCATCCTACGTATTAGGAATACGTATCTATAGAGATAGATCTAAGAGGATGCTTTGCTTGACCCAATCCATGTACATAGATACCATTGTCAAAAGGTTTGGCATGGAAAATTCCAAGAGAGGTCTCATACCTATGAGACATGGGATTATTCTCTCTAAGGAGCAGTCTCCTAAGACTCCTGAAGAGAGGGCAACCATGGATAGAGTCCCCTATGCCTCGCTATAGGGTCTATCATGTATGCCATGCTATGTACAAGACCTGATGTGGCATTTGCTCTAAGTGTTACAAGCAGATATCATGCAAATCCAGGTGAAACACACTGGATGGCTGTGAAATGTATCCTTAAGTACTTGAGAAGGACTAAGGATATATTTCTGGTCTATGGAGGAGGGGACTTGAAACTTCGGACATATACTGACTCGAGTTTCCAGTCAGACCCAGATGATAGCAAGTCTACATCTGGGTTGTGTTCACTTTGAACGGGGGTGCAGTGAGTTGGAAGAGTTCCAAGCAAGAAACCACTGCAGACTCGACGATAGAAGCTGAGTACTTTGCTGCAGCTGAAGCCGCCAAGGAGGCAGTGTGGATGAAGAAGTTCATCACCGACCTTGGTGTGGTGCCAGGTGACTCTGATCAATCCCATTGCTGTGTGACAACAATGGGGCCATTGCACAAGCGAAAGAGCCGCGGTCTCATCAGAAGTCGAAGCACATTCTGAGGCGATTTCACCTGATCAGGGAGATAATCACTAGAGGAGATGTACTGGTGGAAAGAGTTCCTTCAGTCGACAACATTGAAGATCCATTGACGAAGCCTCTGTCTCAAATTGTGTTTGAGCGCCACCTTGAGTCCATGGGTTTAGGCTTAAAGGTGATTGGCTTTAGTCCAAGTGGGAGATTGTTAGTTATGGATGTCCTCAAGCCAATCATAACTTGTACAATCTTGTTCTTTGATAATAATAATAAGGCTTTTATATTCGTTATGTGTAATTCGTTTATCGTTTCATTATGAGGTCCATGAATATGCGCAATGGATATTAATTATGATGAGATCATAACAATGAGATTAATCCTTTAAACGTATATTCTTAATTGTTCATAGTCGGAGGATATCCGAGAAGGACATGGATATCCGGTTAGGCTAGTACAGTTGCACCTGCTCATATGATGAGGGTGGCTGGTCTCATAGTCACTTGTGTGGGGACACTAAGGTGAATCTGTAGGTGCTCATTGGAGAATGAGTTCACTGAACTGATCCGTTATGAATCGCTGGATGGTAATGTTACCTAACTGTCAACCAGCTAGATTCATTGTCACAGTGGCGTGATTGGTCCTTAGACCTGAGACACCAAGGACACCTTGTTGGTGGACTTCTGGGTTTTGACCTTGACTTATAGATCTCTAGCCATGAGGTCTTAATCAGTAAGTGTTCGGATCTAGCGGAATACCTTCGAAGGTGATTGTGTGGTCAATATGGGATCGCTCGCTCTCGGTAATAGGAGAGTGAATGCTCTACGGAAGGATGCCTGATAGTCCCTGGCCAGGGCAAGACTACTTATCAGAAAAGGAGTTTTCTGATATAGTTATGCGGCATCTAAACCGAGTGAGTGTGCAATTTAGGGTTTGACAGTTGACCATACCCTAAGTGCACTCGAGAGCATTGTACGAGCGAAGGATTATAGTCACGTGGTAACTAATGATACAAAAGGTTCTTGAATGGGTTGCTGAACCCCAATACTTTCCAGGATCAAGTGGTGTTGCTTGGCACCCAACTTTGATTGGATGTCCAGTCAATTATGTGAGACGATAATTGATTATGTAATTAATTAATATGAGATGTTAATTAATTACCATAAGTCAATAAAGAGTTATTGAGCTTAATGGGCTGAAAAACTGGACTAGCAATTGGGCCTAGAGGGTCACACGCATAAGAGTTTCGAGCAGACTGGGCAAGGTGTTCTTATAGACAATGACTGGGTTTTTATGAAAACCACGGTGTGTCTAAAATATACGCTGAGAGTTAAACCCTGGGCCAAGCTCCAGGCTTAACCCTGGCCGCCCCCTCCTCTCTCTCTCCCAGGGCGCCCCCCACCCTCTCTCTCCTCTCTCCGGCACATGGTGGAGCTGAGATCCGGGAGATGCGTGGAGAAAGAGGAGATCCCGTCTGCGTCCGGAGCTCGCGTGGATACGTCTAGAGGCCGGACATTGAACGGCTTGAAGCACCGGCGCCTCCTGTGCCACCTCCTCCCCGGATTCGGGAGTTACGCAACCCAGCAAGGTAAAGATGAGATCTACCTGTGCGTGGTTTACCGCTTTAGTTCGATTCCGACGGCCGGCAACGATACACACTAGAGGGATTCACGTTTTCCGCTGCACTCTGACCGTTTCCTAACACAGACCCCTTCTGCTTCCTCTGCAGCTCACACCAAATCGCCACCTCAGCATTGCCTGGATCGCCACCTCAGCTTGCACAAGCTCCATCGCGGCCCACCTCAGCTAGGGCCATCTGCTTCGCATAGCTCTGCACACAGCCGCCTCCCTTGCTGCGCACGAACCCAGCCAGGATCGCACCTGGTCCAGCCGGCCTCACAGCACCAGCACCCTGCTCGGCAGCGCAGCAGGTCCACACGCCCGCCAGAGCCCATCCGCCCAGCTGGTTCACCTGGGCGCTGGCCGCCACCTCAGCAAACCACCATGCCATCGTACGGCCAACCCTCTCTTCCCGCCAACTCCAGCATCGCATGACCTCTTCCGACCTGCTGCGCACACCTGGGCGCCGTGCACAGTGCCAGCCTTGCACCGCCTCCCGTGCTGGTCTGTACCGCTGCAGCGCACCGCCTCCACTTCTCCGCACCAGATCTGATCAGCACACTGCCGTGCCATCGCACCAGCCAGCGCCGCGCCTCAGCCAGATCTGGCCGCCTTCACACCCAGCCGCCTCTGGAGCTCCATCGCCAGAGGTTTTCCAGCAGCTTCTGCTGGGGAGGAATAATAAAAATTTTACCGGATTAGATGGGGTTGGGTAGGGTAAAAGGTCATTATTAAAATATTGAAATTGGTAGGGGTATGTGTCATGATCCGGTGAGATGAGAGAAATGGTAAAATGAATTTTAGGGGGGGTATGTGGCATAATGGTGGTGGTAGGGTAAAATGTTATTTAATGGGATTGAGTGAGATATTTATAAAATTTTATTTATTAACAAACCAAAACTATTTACAAAAATAGTATTTAACAAAATTTATTTACAAAATATCTTTTATTTTCCAAAGTGAACCTAATTAGTCAATCTATGACTTATTGAATGAAAAATCTAATCATGTGTTTTCTAACCCAATGATTAACTAAAGTGTTCAAAATCTATTTATGGATAAAATGAAAATTAAAGTTAAACTGCACAATATCTACAAGCAAAAGATGTCTAAAATTACTATATGTATGAAATTTAACACGAAACATTGTGTGGTTATCACTCCCCCTACTTGAACATTGCTAGTCCCTTAGCAATGAAATTATTCCAAATGTAGGACTGGAAGATACAATCTCTCATATTAAACAACCATCATGCAAAAGATTAATGTAGAGATATGTCTTTCCTATTTGTAAAGGCTTATGGCAAGAAATTAGTGCTCGAGTGGTAGCACACTTAAGAGTTCACATCAGCCCTTCTGAAGCTCCTCAGCCTCAGCTAGTAATTGAGATTAAATCAATTCGAGGGAGAAGAAAAGAATTGTGAATAAGATCCTTGCTCAGTCAGATTGGGTTGTTTCTCTCAGTTCCATTCTGCCCAACTTCCTTGAGGATTATTTGTTATGAGTTGAGGACTTTCCTCTTTATTTGCACTTTGTGCACTCAGTTTTTTTTTTTTTTCATCCATAATGCTGCACAACCCATCACTTTCAAGAGTAGCGAGTCCAACTTTACTCAGATCCGGGGCATTTTTCATGGATATATTTTCTTTTGCTTTTGCTTTCTTTTATTCTTTGTCCTCTTAAGGAAGGATGGATAGTCAGGTTCCTTGATCACACGCCTTCACTTCCTTCACAATTCACTAAGGGGAGGGGAGAAACCAATCACCTCTCTCCTACTAGCCTTGACAAATTTGCTACATTCAGGTTCAGCTAGTCTAAGTGGCTGTGTAGTGTGTGTATGAAAACCTCTTGCCATAAATCCCTACATAAGTAGACAGAAGTACATGTAATCTTTTACTAGAGGCTACCTAACATGGATACTTGCAAGGGAATGTGACAACACAAAATTTTAATGGTTAAAGATCATACACCTAGTCTGGGATGCACAAAGCTACGCAGTTTTATTCAAAGATGAAACATGTGAAATTTTTTTTGCATATGTACAAACTCAAGAAAAAGAAATGAAGCAATGTTCGGGATGAGGACTATGAATGCATGCTTATTCTACCTTTCCCCCTACTTATTTACAGGAAAAGAAAGTAAGACAGATAATACCTGATAAAGGAAATCTGACACTTGGGTTGCCTCTCAAGAAGTGCTAAGTTTATCGTCTTCAGCCAGACGCAATTAGGCTTCATTTGGCTCAGCTAGCTTGGTAGAATCAATTTAACAGAAGATGAACTTTCAAAGAAATGTTTTAACCTCTGCCCATTAACAGTGAATGATTGTCCCTTTTAGGGTATAGAATGATGACAACACCATTATCACAAGCTTTGACAACAGTGTAAGGACCATCCCATCGGGGACTTCAAGTTTCCACGAAGCCTAGAATTAATAGCCAGACCTTATCATGCACTTAAAATTTTTTTTTATGAATGTGTTTGTCATAGATGCTTTGTCTTTGTTTTATAGATTTTTGGCTTTGCTTTGGATTATTCTCTCCCTTAAACCCTAGAGCACAGGGTTGGTCTACTGCTTTTTTACACCAGATTCTTCCAAGAAGTCTACCACTAGACAACTCTCTCCTTGATCATGTGCCTAGATGCCTTAAAAATATGATACTAACCCGCTCATCCCCAAATGATATATCCATCATCCCGGTAGCATATTAATGTTAGCCTAGCTGTGGCCAAAAAAGGTCTACAAGAATGATGGTGGACTGAGTTAAATCCTGAGGAGTGTTCATGTCCAAAATGATGAAATCGGCAGGAAAGTAAACAATCATTGATTTTTATAATAACGTCCTCAACTAAGCTTTAGGAGTGGTAACAGACCGATCAACTAGTTGAAGGACGACATAAGTGGGTTCAATTCTCCTAACTGAATTTCTCAAAAATAGCATAAGGTAGGAGATTGACACTGGCTCCCAAATCCAAAAGACTGCTTCAAAAGTGACTCCATCGATGGTGCAAGGAATTAGTGGAGTGCCTGGATCTTTAAGCTTCTTAGGGAGTGGTTCAAGATAACGGCACTCACAGTTTCTGGAAGAATGATTGTTTCAATTTTATTCTCATTCACGTTTTGGAGTGCACATTTCTTTTAAGAATTGGCATAAGCAGGCACATGCTTAATGGCATCAAGGAGAGGAATGTTGACATGAACTTGCTTAAAGAGTTCCAAGAGTTCTTCATTATCAGTTGTTTGTTTTTGGGTTTTGGCTTTAAAGCTTCAGGAAATGGACTCTTGGAATGTAACAGTTTGGGTCTTCATTTTTTTGACTTTGTCTAGGGATTCTTCTGTCATTTTCTCTTTTCCCTTGAATTTTTCTTTTTCAACATTCTCTTCAATTTCCTCTTCAATTCATTTTCTTTATCCTCATTCAATGTTGACATGTGTGGGTGAGGATTTATCAGATTTTTCCACTTCTTAAAGTTGACACAGTTTTGACATCTTCCACTGGGGGCCCTAGCTTGGGCAGGAGGATGGTCCTGTTGTATAGGTTGATTTTGATTTGCGGAGCAGGAATGTTCTGGACAAAAGCTTGTTGTGGGTTTGTGGTGGAGGACCATTTGGTCTAGCAGGTGGTGGTCTGTACCCCTGAGCTTGATGGTATTGCTGGTTCTGATAGAATCCAGGAGGGTTGTTTCTTGGGTTTGCTACAGCTTGACTTGGCATTGCCCTACTTCCCTCCTTGACATACATCAGCAATTTGAGACTGTATCCTGCCAAATTTTGTTGAAAATTTTGGATTTTGAGTTTGATATTAAGTTTGTTGTTCTGCATAGTTTGGCATAGAGTCGCCATCATATTTTGGAGTTGATTCATTTTATCATCCCAATTAGGTGAGGAGGTGGTGGTTGATATGAATGTTGTTGGAAATTGTTGAGCAAATTGTTTGAATTTGACTTCCTTGGAATGTGGAGGTTTTGAGTTAGAAGATTGGCCAAATCCCAAATTCTGATTGGGATAGGATTGACCGTGCATGGATTGCTTGAAGGTAGGTTGGGAAACTTGTTCAGATTGATTTTTCCATGAAAGTTGGAATGGTTTCTCCAACCAGGGTTGTATGTGTTAGAGTATGGATCATAAGAGGGTTTGTGGAAACCTTGAGCAGCTTGGACTTGTTCCTGAATGAAAGGAGGTAATTGGGCAGTAGTGGGACAAGCACTGGTGGGATGAGCTGGGCTAGCACACATAGCACAAGTTTCAGGTGGTTGAGAAAATTTAGGTGCGACTTGCCCAGTCATAGATAGTAATTGATCAAATTTTTGTTCTAACTTCTGCTCCAATCTTTGTCAAGTCTAGCTAACATGTCTTCTACCCTAGAGTCTGATTCTCCTCTCTCCCTTAATTCATACATCCCTGCCCTCTTTATAGGTCCTAATGCTCTCTCATAAGAGTGGAGTGAGGCATGATTAATAGAATTCTCACTCAATGTCTCAAACAAATTATATGCCTCATCCTCGCTCTTAGTCATGAATGCTCCTCCACACAAGGCATCAACCATTTGCCTATTTGATTCAGTCAGTCCTTCATAAAAGGCTTGAACAATTTGCCACCTCGACAGACCATGGTGGGGGCATTTTCTAAGCAACTCCTTCAATCTCTCCTATGATTCGTGCATTAATTCTCCCGGTGTTGGGAGAATCCAGTTATTGCTCTTCTCATGGTGTTTGTTCGGCCAATCGAGTAAATTTTTTAAAAATTCCTGGCATTTCTGGCCATGTTGTGATAGTTCTCCCTATGGTTCCCAACCAATGTTTAGCCTTGTCTTTTAAGGAGAATGGAAATAGGGTCAACCTTAAGGCATTTTCAGTGAAGTTTTGGATCCTTATAGTGGAACAGATCTCTAGGAACTCATCTATATGCCTATAAGGGTCTTCATTGGATTGCCATAAAAGGATGGCAACATCTGAATGGTTCCAGGTTTGATCTCAAAATGATTTGCTAGAATTTCCGGCCTGATACAAGTAGCAGGTTGATAGTTAGAAGGAATAAAATACTCCTTCATCTGTCTGGGTGCAGCCTCTTCTAATTTCTAGCAACTTGGTTCTGGTTTGGTTGGCCATCCTATGAAAGAATCTTTCAATCTCGTCTATAGGTTGAGCCAAATCTAAGTTCTGGGAGCGTCTACCAAGCATGCACAGATGAAAAGCCTTCTATTTATGATTTTGAATTTTTAAGATTTTTATTGATTTTGATAAATTTTAAACAAACACAAACACAAACACTTTCAAATCAAATTAACCTACCATAAGTGTTCCTTGGACTTATGTTATTTTTCTCAAAATCAGATTTATGCTGCTTAAATCCAATTCTAACTCTTCTTGTACTGGCCAGGTAAGAGGTGGAGTAGAGGGAGGTCCCCCTTGCTTTCGCAAGGACCCAATTAAATAACATCTAACTCACTTAAGCGTAAGCTTTTTAACCTCTAATCCTAGACACCAGACTTAAGAGAAGTTTTGAATTCAAGAAAGGATAAATCTAATGATGAACCCTAGGGCCAAGTCTACTGATTTTTATTAAAAGTTTAGGCAAATGCAAGAATGTGGAATTTTTTGTGATTTTTGGGCAAAGGAAAGGGTGATGAAATCCCTCACTTATCTTTTATTCTAATGGGGTGAAGCCCTTAAGCAGTCCCATTTAAAAATATGAAGTGCAACAATCAAGTTCAAATAAGAGTTTGTCTAATGCTAAGTCTAATGCATGAAAGAGCAATGGAAGTCGTACCTTTCCTCCGCACTCTTCAATGCAAGAAAAAGAATGGAGTTCAAATGACTATTAAATGATGAATGTCCTAAAGCAAGGTTTCTAATCTTGAAAAATGAAATTTTATTTACAACAATCGGCTAACATGAAGAGCGATTTGGAAATTTTTAGATTTTAGATTTTTTTAATTTTTATTTGGTTTTGAATTAAATGAATGAAACTTAGAAAATATGAAGTGGTACTATAGACTAGTCTCAAACCACACAAACCACAAAGAGAGTCCAATTATTACATGCCAACTGAAAAGAAATCTCTGTACATGCACAGAGGTACATCAAAACCTCACTACAATTTCTCTCACACTCCCCTATCTAAAAAGCTGAATTAAAAAAATGGGAAAAGAAATCAGCAAGCTCCTCCAATGGGCTTCAAATGCCAAGCCCAATCTCCAAGTTCCTCCTATGTGCAAATCTGAAATAAAAGCCTAACAACAAGTCAATAGAAGCCAATGCAAATGAGATCAAATGAAAGCAGATTAAATCAAAATCTAATGCCTCCCCGGCAAACGGCGCCAAGATGAACGCCGCGACATAGTTGGTGTGCATTTTGTTGTCCAAAGTTCCACGCACAAGTCAATGCGCACTTCTTTCTAAACTGTCTCACAAAATTAAAATAACAAAGATGAACTAGCTGGTGGTGAGAATAGGTCATTTCACAGGGAGGCTGAATATAACTTGATTTAAACTACTTTAACTTGAAATCATTCTAACGACAATGCATTAAAAGTGAATGTGTAAACACACACGATCAAATCACTCACAATCTTGACAGATCAAATTTAATGAAAGAACAGGCTGAATTGAAATGAAAAAGAGACTTGTTATTAATGTACCCTCACAGTTGAGGGATCAAACAAGTAGACAGAAATCTAAGTAAGAAACATACATACCAATTTATATGAAATGATTCGGAAGTCAAGAAGATAAAATGATGACAGAACAAGATCCTCAACAGAATATTATCCAATCAATGTACCCCTATAGCCCAGGGATCAGACAGAAAATAAGAACAGAAATTAATTGTTACTTAAATGAATCCACATGCTATTACTAAAGAACAGGAAATGGAACACAATTTTAACTCTGGATCGATCTCTCAACAACCCAAACACAGAAGAAAGGAAGACGAAATTTGATCTCCTCACAGTAGCTTGCAATACACAGAGAAATGTAAAAATAGAGCCAGCAGCCCCTAGAATCCTTCACAGCAAAGAATGATCTGAACCATCATAGGCGCTCCTCACAGCAGCAAAAACCATTCAAATGCTTCCAGGCAGCCGAAATCCTCCAAATGCTCTGAACACAACCACAGTCCTCACAGAAGAGAAGAAGACGCCGCATTTGAATCTTTGAACACAGAAGAAATAACAAAGTTAACTGGATCAAATTCTGCAGCACAAAAAAAACTGAGAAAATCCTTCACAGAACAAGAAGAAATTGCAAGATTTACACAAAAGAAATGAGAAATTAAACTCCATTGGATCGAACTCTCCCAATCCAACCATTAAACTATGAACAGAAATGAACAAATGCACTAGCTTGAAATCTCCCAACCCAACCCTTACAGGAGAACAAGAGAAAGGAAACCCAGAATGTTAAACTAAAACTTCCAACAGTAAGAACACAACAACAAATTCCTCCAGAAATCTGAACTTTTACCTCTCCCCGATCTGAAGGAAAATATAGAAGAAACAATGGCAAAAAAAAATCCCCAAAATGCTGAACTGGCCAAGCCCTTGGAATACAGACTCCAATCCTCACAGCAGCAGAATATTCCACTCAAATCCCTTGAAATTCTGAACTCCGGAAGCCCCCTCCACTGCTCAAACAGATGAATCTAATCTCCCTCCCGCAGTAAGAACAACACAGCAACAACGAGGAGAAGAAGAAGATAGATTGCAAGCAAATCACAGTAACAAAAACAAACCAAAATGCCAAACCATCTACCTCAACTCAACCATCCACAGAAGAGATAGAAGAAGAAATTGCAATTCTACTTACAGATGAAAGAAAATCACAAAATTGGAAGAATGAAATATCCAAATGCTGAACTCCTCTACAATACTAGAAGAACAGAAAGCAAGAACTACGAAATCCTAAAAAGAAAATCCCAAAAATTCAACTTGTGAACACTCCCTTGCTCTGCATAAACAGAAAATACAGAAAAGAGGAAACTGAAAATTCTAAAAAAATTCGAACCCCCTGGCCCTGCGGCCTTTGGGGGCCTTTTATAGGCTTCCAGACTCCTTCTGCTTCCTATGCAGCTCGCACCAGGATCGCCACCTCAGCATTGCCTGGGATCGCCACCTCAGCTTGCACAAGCTCCATCGTGGCCCACCTCATCCAGGGCCATCTGCTTCGCAAAACTCTGCCCACAGCCGCCTCCCTTGCTGCGCATGAACCCAGCCAGGATCGCACCTGGTCCAGCCGGCCTCACAGCACCAGCACCCTGCTCGGCAGCGCAGCAGGTCCACACGCCGCCAGAGCCCATCTGCCCCAGCTGGTTCACCTGGGCGCTGGCCGCCACCTCAGCAAACCGCCATGCCATCGTAACGCCAGCCTCTCTTCCCGCCAACTCCACATCGCACGACCTCTTCCGACCTGCTGCGCACACCTGGGCGCCGTGCCAGCGCCAGCCTGCACCGCCTCCCTTGCCTGGTATGTGGGCATAATGGTGGTGGTAGGGTAAAAATGTTTATTTAATGGGATTGAGTGAGATCTTTATAAAATTTTATTTATTAACAAACTAAATCTATTTAAAAGAATATTTACAAAAATAGTATTTTAACAAAATTATTACAAAATATCTTGTATTTTCCAAAGTGAAACCTAATTAGTCAATCTATGACTTATTGAATGAAAAATCTAATCATGTGTTTCTAACATTGATTTAACTAAAGTGTTCAAAATCTATTTATGGATAAAATGAAAATTAAAGTTAAACTGCACAATATCTACAAGCAAAAGATGTCTAAAATCACTATATGTATGAAATTTAACACGAAAAATTGTGTGGTTATCAATAGGCAAACTCTACAAGAAGTAAATGCTTCTCCCAATCACCTATCTAATCTAGAGCACATGCTCTCAACATGTCTTCAAGAGTCTATATTGTCCTTTCCGTCTGTCCATCCGTCTGTGGGTGAAATGCTGAGCTAAGCTTCACCTGAGAAACCAGAGCAACCTGCAAACCTTGCACAACATTGAAGTAAATCTTAGGTCTCTATCCGAAATAATGGATTTTGCAACCCCATGCAATCTAACAATATTATCCACATAGAGCTTGGCCAAACTCTCAATCGATGCTTCTTCTTTATAGTAAGAAATGTTCTTGGAGAATTTTTTTCAATTAACCCAAATGGAGTCATTGCCCCTAAAAGACCTGGGCAAACGAGAGACAAAATCCATAGTAACTTCTTCCCATTTCCATATCAGAATGTCAATGTAAGACCCGGCTTCCTGGCTTTCCGTCCGGTGTCTTGGATGACTGGCCACTAACGCGTCTGGGCTGGGCGATGCGTTAGTGTCATGTCGTGGGTGTCCGATGCGATAGTATCCTTGTCGCACCTGGCTTTCCTTTCGCGTTCTTGTCGCGACCGCTCAACGGGTCGTGATAGTGTTCCGTGCCTTTTGCCGTTCTGGCAGTTGTCACGGTGGCAGGTGTGTCAGTGCAACCTATAGTGTTGTCACGGCGTCCTAGGGGACGCGCTTGTGGCGGTGCGTTGACCATCGCGTTAAGGTCCTTAACGCGACGCGTCGCCCCGTTGCGTTTGGGTGCGAAGGCTTAAGGCATTGGCGGTGACCTTCTTCTCTTCTTTGTCCTCTTCCCTTTCCTCTCCTCTAGTGGTGCTCTGCCTCCCTCTCTTCCCTTTGTGTGTTTCAGGCAAGGAGGAGGGTCGTGCTTGTGTTCCCAGCATCGTGGAGCTTGCGTGGAGTGAGAAGGAGGTGGCCAATCCGACGTGAAGGGCCCCCAATGGGTTCGTTCTTCTTGGAAGGTAGGGATTGCTTGTGCTCTTCTCGCTCCGGGTGGATTGGGAGCCCCTCGTGCTTTCTAGTTAGTTTAGATAGCTTTTCATGTTCCCTCCCCTGTGTGGTGGTGTTTATGGCTTGTGGGCGGTCCGGGATGGAGCATCCCGTGGTTCTGCCCTCTGCTGGTGTCGCGACCACGGTGCGCATCGCGACACAGAAGAGGAGTCTGCCCGGGCGGTCGCGACACTTGTCAGAATGCGTTCCCCATCACGATAAGGATTGCTATCGTGACGCATTTCCTGTCGCGACAGGGTTGCTGTCATGACACTCTGCCCTGTGTGATAGGGTTGCTTTCGCGGTGCCTTTCTCATCGCAATGGTATCGCGACGGCCTAGGGGACGCGACAGTACCTATGTGCATCGGGTGTTTCATGTTGCCCCGATAGCAAGCCTAGAGGGGGGGGGGTGAATGGATTACTAAAGTTTTCTTTATAGAATGTTTCTGTAAATGAAAACATATAAAAGAAGACACTAAGTTCGTTGGTTAGAGTTAGTGTAAAGCAAACACAAAAAGATCAATCACACAGACAACATGAATTTTATCCTAGTTCGGATCTCCTATCACAAGGAGTCCTACGTCTAGTCCTCAAGCAACAACTTGAGATTTCACTAAACAAGGTACAGTCCCCCTTAAGGACACTTACACATCCCGCCACAGATGGCCTTCTCTTCTCTATCTGAAGAGGAACTAAACTACCTGATGCAACATGTCTTCTTTCTTACCAAAGGGAATAATCAACCACTCAACAGCAGGCCTTCTCTTCTCAACCGAAGAGGAACACTCAAGATGAATGAGTAGAGAATGGATGCCCCCTAGACCAAGCTTATACAAACTGCTTGATTGAGGCAAAGTCTGAGTGACAAGGATTTTCACACAATGAGCTCTCTCAGATCTACACAAGCTCTCAGGGCTAAACAATTTGCTATGGAGAGCTAAAAGCTAAAGGAAGGTTCAAATGGACGAGCTAGCTCTTCTTTCTTCTAGATCTTCAGAATGCAAGCTTGAAAGTTCTCAAGAAAAAGATGTCTTGCATGGAGTCACCAGTCTTCTATTTATCTTCTTTGAAAGATTTTGACCGTTGAAGTGTCCGTTGTCTCACATCTTCATGCACGTTAGAGTGCCTGGTCCGAAGCATGGAGCAAGAGAACCTGCAGCCATAAATGTTGGAATAGACACTTACTCAGAGGAAGATTGTCTGAATCTCTTATTTTCTTCTGGCAGGTTGACAATTCCAACTATGAACGTGTGTTTCTACTGGAACCTGCACACAATAAATGCTGAAGCATAGACAACTTATCTTGGTCTAGACTATCAGTCAACATTAGTAGTTATGTTATAGGAAGATACACTAAAAAGGGAAACCATTCTGTCATTCAATAAAGCGTTACTTTATGAGTAAGTAAGAGATATATCGTGTAGAGATATTGTACCATCACAATAAATGTTAGAGAGCACCAGATACAACATGATCCGCGGGAAGACTTGAAATTCACAAAGATTTGAAAAATATATTTGAATATCATGTGGAATGTCTTTTAAGAATGTCTGAAAAGAATAGAAATATTTAACAGCTGTCTAAAACATAATCATTATTAAAGAGAGAGTTGATGTTTGAAGACAGTCTGTGATCAGAGAGAGTGATGTGGATATGAAATCGATGTTATAACATAAATCCAGGTGAGAATGTAATCCATGTTGAAACAAAGTTGATGTGAACATAATCCATGTTATGAAATCAATATTTGTACAAGTCGTTGTTTAACTGAAGTTGGTGTACATATGGAAATCGTTGTTTAATTGAAATCGATGTACAGATGAAATCGTTGTTTAACTAAAATTGATGTGCGGATGAAATCATTGTTTAACTAAAATCGATGTACAGATAAAATCGTTGTTTAACTGAAATCGATGTGTAGATGAAATCGTTGTTTGAAACGAAGTCGTTGTTCTAGTAAAGTCGTTGTTTCACATGAAGTCGATGTTCTACCGAAATCGATGTTTAAGTGTAATCGTTGTAGAAATAAAGTCGTTGTTTCCCATGAAGTCGATGTTCTACCTGTAGACACGCCATTTTGGCAACATATCGAGCAAATTTCATGTTACACCACAATGCCTCAAAGTGGCTCTCTTTAATTAACTCTAGAGTGATTTTCCTGATTTCCTATTTTTTAGGATTTTTCTAAAGAGGTCTAAAAGGGAGGGGGGCTGTGAACTTAAGTGATTCGCGTCTGATTTAGTGGACGCCTTTTAGGTTTCGATCCGCGGCAGCTAAAGCCGACGTGCATCACTTGCTTTTCCGTCGCATGCCTATTTTGATTCGCGTCCGATTAAGCCGCCGCAATTAGACCTAAAGCCTAAAGCTGCTGCATTTAAGAGCGCCCACGTTTCGAATCATGACAAATAGAATCACGTCCACTTAAGTCACCGCGTTTCAAGCCTCCCATCAAATCAAAATCGATTTTGTCAGAAGATCAATTTGGTTAGAAAATGCGGCAGTTATACACGACGCGATTCCCATATAGCTATAGGCTATGATTGTCAAATCAAGCGGACTTTTAAATCACAGTGCTTTAGTCAGATGCACTTCATTATATAGGCGTCCACTGCATCCGACGTGATTCAAGGAATTTTTCCTATAAATGAACCCCGAGGCCATTGTTTTGAAAAAAGAAGTTAATGCATCACGGCGAAGCCCTGTCAGATGGAGACCCGCAATTCGAGGCTAAGGAGAAGTGACTTCAATTCAAGCCATTCCACGCCTCCTTCTTGGAATTTGGAGTGCTCGTCTTCCTCATCCATGGAGCGGGGCGGGAGGAGCACCTCTTCCATGTCGTCCACTTCTTCCAATCGTCTCCAAGCAGCGGCCACCTTCACCATTCTTTCCTTTCCCTTCACTTTACTCTTTTTACATTTAGTGCGTACCTCTCACAACGTTTTCCACACACACACAACAACATTATTTACTCCATTCCCAATTTTTTTAGAGGCTTAACACCACCCCACGAGGTGTGTTAATGCCCACTTAATGTTTTTGCGTCATCTCATTTGAGCTTTGCTACACCTCTTAAGTCTAATCAATCTGTCACGTTTTCTTGTGTTTCTCTTTTGCAAGGTAACCTCATTTGGAGCTAAATCTTCTTCGCCGGTCGGCCGGTGGAAGGAGTAAGAAGAGGCCGTAATCAACACTCCACAATCTTGGGGTGATGGTAAGTACCACACTTCTTCTCTTCACCCATTTCCTTCGACACCCTCACGTGTCTGGCGATCCACACTCCATCTTTGTGCACGCACACACTTTTTTTTCTTTCCACCCCTCTCCTTCCATTTCTTTTCATCTCATAAAAAAATATTTTTAAATCAATCTCTTTGTGGGATGGTGTGTTTTGAAATGAAAACACGTCTACAAATTGGCGATCACGGGGGACTCTTTCTTTTTTAGCTCCGTACTTTCCTTTGGCACCCACGTGTGTGTCCCCTCTCTTTCGACCCAACGTGCTCCCTCCCTTCGTACCCACGCGGTACACCCCCTCCTCTCGCACCCCATGCGGTGTTATTTGAGATTTCCCATCGCCATTACCAAATTGTGGTTGTGTTATTTTTCGTGCATTTCTCATAATATTTGATTTAAAAAAAATCACCATCTTGTTCCCCTCCCTTTCTACTCACTTCACTTGAAGAAAGCATTTGAATTTGATAAATATTTAATGGGGGATGAAAGCATGCTCCTTTGATTTACTGCTTTGATATCTGTCTTCGGGTGCCTCTTTGATACGCGTCGGGTACAGAGGACGTGATTTGTGGTTGCTTTGAGCGGCGGATATACCCGACGCGATTTGTGACAGATTCTGGAGGGAGTCGCCGCGGCGCTTATAGCTTCTGCTAGCTGTCAGATCCGCGGCTGACTGAACGGACATGATTTAACTGAAGCGCGTCCTGTCATGCCCCGCCAATTTAGCAGCGGAATAAATCGGGGAGGCATGAACAACGAGTATGGTAATGTAAATTGCGCATACATTCGCAAATATCAGAGCAACTAATGAACAATAATTGCAAAAACTCATCATTTTATGATAATCATCTAAACTATTACAACCACTACTATTCAGAGCCAAAAATAGGGCTCATTGACAT
Organism: Colocasia esculenta; assembly: GCA_014218235.1. Lineage (NCBI taxonomy): Eukaryota > Viridiplantae > Streptophyta > Magnoliopsida > Alismatales > Araceae > Colocasia > Colocasia esculenta. Next base: position 27,614,486 of record CM024754.1, on the reverse strand, counting down.
TATTACATTGGAAAAGAAATCTAAAGCAAATATCTAACTAGACTCTAAGGTACTAAGGACATTCCATCGCTATGACTCCAGGACGCTCATCACTCTAGTCCAATCCCGTTGTTGTATGTAAGGTCGTCACTTGACTTACCTGAAAACACAATAACAAATAACGAAGGGTGAGCGATAACGCTCAGTAAGACTTAATATCTCGTGTAACAAACATGATTAAGTGATTAATGTCTTGTAACGTAGGTTAACTAGAGAGAACGATCATGTATAGTCAAGAGAGTAATAGTACAAGATAACAAGTGAACGATAATACATTTCTCAAGAGTATTGAAAAATAGGATGACAACATAACGAGATAGCGTGTAACAAGATAGTGTATAACAAGATAGCGTGTATCAAAATGACATGTAATAGGATAGCTTGTATCAAGGTGGCGTGTAACGAGATAGCTTGTATATCAAGATAGCATGTAACGAGATTGCATGTAAAGAGATAGCGTGTAAGAGATAACATGTATGGTTGCACCACGGTGCACTAGTCAAGTACGGCAATAGTCACTTTGGGACAGTAGCCGTTTCACGATAGTACAATATGTCTGAACTCGTCAGACTAATAGTCAAATAATTAGATGTCTAGCCAAGTCAGTATAGTCAATCAGAACTGGTGCAATGTAGAACACCGTCAATAGCCCCTGCAGGTATTTTCCGGTGACTCTCTACCCCCAGGACCAGATTGGAGCCCCTCAGACACTCTCCGTGCCTTGTATAGTAGGCATTCAAGTCAGTAGGGTCACCAGACCCATATTATGGTGCAGACAGTCATGTATCGTACAAGTAATGGGAGCCACAACAGCTTAAGAGTCTCAAGAGAGTACTAGATGATAGACGAGATAGTAGAGTGAACGTGAATAGATAAGTACAAGGATATAGATGAGATAGGTGTAATTTGTAAAGCAACGATAATCCACGAGAGTAACGGTTGCACGACACTAGCCTTGCTGTATACATGAACCAAGTGGTCCGAGGTGATCACAAGATAAGAGAGATGTAAGGCCCTCGAATTTGTTTGTCATTTTATTCTATTGTATGTGAATTCATGTTTATGTGTAACTTGTATATGCATATGTAGATATCTATGTACAATATTAGCTAGTGATACTTATGTGTGCATGTGTATAATTAGATTATAAATATTGCTTGAATTGCATGGTGGTAGTGTGTGCATGATAGTATACATATTGCATGTAAGTATATAGAATATGCATGGATTTTCTGCATGTTTTAAGTTCTGGCCGAAGGGCCAATTGGCGTCAACAGGGTGGACGTCCATGGTGGTAAACGTCCATATCATTGGACGCTAATACTTAAATAAACAGCCATGGATGTGGACGTTAATATCTCTGACCTGCATGCGTTGCAGACCCCGAATTTTCGGGGGCAAGCAAGCCCAACCATTGGGGAGAAGTCCTCAACGGCTATCAGGCCATCCCATTACCACTCCGGGATATCCCAAACCCCTTCTCCTATAAACCAAACCCCTTTGCAACCAGGAAGACCTCTCTTGGCTCTTTTGCAAGAGGAGAGGAAACCTTAACTCTAGCTGTGAGAAAACCTGAAGTTTGCATGCTTTGATCCGGCAATTTGGAGCTCATCCGGCGACCTACAACAACTGGAAGCTAGCTGGAGCCTATAGGAAGGCTTCCCCGACTCCAACCTGCTGTGGAGATCGACCAGGAACCCGAAGGTTGGTGTTTTGGAGGCTTCTTGGACTGCCCAAGGAGAGCTTCATCAGCCTCTTTGATCCCTTTAAAGATTTATTTAGAGGCAAGTAACCCATCCACTTCGTCCATGTAGGTGTCTAGTAGGGTTTTATTATTTTTCTGAGATTCTATCGTGTCCTGGATCCCTCCAATTCTGCTTCTTTTGGAGCTCGGGTCTGTATTTTTGCACAGACCTGAACTTGACGGCAAGACCCTTGCCGTTAAGATCTTCAATTAACAGCCAACGATGTTGCCGTTAAGCTCCGTTAACGGCCAGACTATGCCGTTAAGTTTTTCAGGACAGAACAGTGAGTTGTTCTCCCTTCTATATGGTTAATTCCGAAGTGTTTTCGCATGAGAATATAATGTAATCGTATATGTTATGTAAAATAGACGATGTGATGTGTGTGAAATTTTTTGTGCTTTTTGGTGAATGGCATGAATTATTAGACTTATTGAAATACATGTTTGGAAAATGGATTATGTATGTTCACCTACTATCTACATGATCCCTGAGGAATGGAATGTCCTAAAATTTTCTAAACCGTGTATATACGTATCAATCCATGCCCTGCAATTTTGAGAATTTTTCCATGATTGTGGCTTTACTGTAATTTCTGTTTTGGAAATAGAAGACATGCGTAGGATTTGTAAAGTTTATCGTAAATTGTGTGTTGTGCAATAAATCCGGGGAAATTTCCTGTGATGATGTGTATGTTAGGTTCAGGGCTGTGAACTGTCAAACTGGATATTCATGTTATGTTCCATGATAAATTGAATTATGAATGGCATGAAACTGAATGTTTTAATTTCTGTAAATATATATGACTCATAAATCTGGAAATTTGTATGTGAGGTAATGAACCTGCAATTAGTGTGTGGTTAAAATTTCATGATATTTGGATAACTGTAAAGGGTATTATGAAATTCCCATGTGAAAATATGTGATAAATGCATGCTATCATGAATATGATTTGATGATGTGTTTGCCAACCTGATTAATGTAAGCTACTAAATGTTTGATTTATGTCAACATTAGTATCATGATTAGAAAAAACAGAGCCATGTGTATAAGTGGGAGAATGTAAAGACATGTGTTATATGTGTGTTAAAATTGGAATGTGTAACGTGTAAGACTGTGCCATGTGTGACACCGCTTCCATAGAGGGCCATGGAACCGTACCATGGAAAAGTCCCCATGGGAAGGTTCAATGTGTTAGGATCCTAAGGGCATTAGGATGAAATTCTGGAGGTGGACAAGTACCACTGGTTAGGGTGGAGACTTGTTTCCCGGTCTGCGCAGTCCAAGAGTCGTCACTGTATTGCCTAGGTGACGTCTATGTGTATGTGTTATGTGATGTGTCCTTCTAATGGTGGTTTGGACTATGTGTCACGGCACTAAATTGTGAAATGTGAATGTGACTATGTGTAAATTGTGTAGTGTGAATATGTGTAGATGTGCAATGTGAAAAAGAGAACTATGTGAATGAGTGATTGTGCAAACATGTGAACCCAAAAGTTAGATTGTGAAATTGGATCCATGATACATTAATGTGAAATTATGTTACAACAGCAACCTAGTTGTGTTATAAGAATATTTTATATGTGTAAAAAATGCGTAGAATCCATGCTAGGAACAATTCTTGCTTATGTGTAAACATTTCCATGTTTAAGTGCTATCACGTTGTAGTTAAATCGAGAATGTAGCTCTCATGTGATAGGATGCGAATTGCTAAATCCATGTCAAAACAGCACCTTAAAGTGTATAAAATGATAATGTGCATGTGTAAGAATGTGTAGAACCATGATAGAAATGTTCTTTTTATGCATGCAAGAATCCCATGTTTGGTTGCTTCCATGTTATAGCCTCATTTGAAATGTAGCTTTCATGTGATTACATGAGTAGAAAGTATGTGATAGGATATTTATTTTGGAATGGCTTAAATCATGTACCATGTGTTTTAAATTTGTAGAATTATCATGATAGGTTGTCTTTTATCAATGTCCAAGCATGCTATATGTTTTGCTTTGTAAATTGGAATGAAAACCTACTGTGATATATGCATGTATGAGGTGTGTGGTGTTATTTGCTGAGTCTTTTAGACTCATTCCTTGCTTCGGCGTACAGTTTAGTTGGTGACCCTACATCGTTAGAGGAGACCGTGGAGAGTGACTCTGAGCGTGGCGAGTAGTCTGGTGGAGTCGTCATCGTGACATTTTGCTTTCATTGTATGTAATTGAGGCATTGTAATGAAACTATTATGTAATGTGGACAAGCTATGTAATTTGATTTTTAGCACTTTATTTACGTGGACTTTAGTTATCTTTAAATGTCATTTGAATCATGTATGTTAAATGTGGATGATGAAATGAAGACAAGTAGTTCTTTTGCTTCCGCTACTCTGTATTTATATTTATGAGCATCTCATCGTATGTTATTGTTTGGGTAAATGTCCCACTGTGATGACGTTCATTATACCGATGTGGATTGGTATAATCGTACCGGTATAAAGAGGGTCGTCGCAGAGATTGGTATCAGAGAAATCGGTTGAGATTGCACATGAATATATAATATATAAGTCATCATCCCCATTACATGCTAAGTCTACATAGGAATGTCCACATGTGTAGAAAATATTAATAATGAGTGGAAAATAGATCAGAAAATGGTAGGAATTAAATAGCATAGTTCTAATGGTGGCTGAAATTTATACAGCCATGGCTTCGAGAGGTAGACGTGGTGGTGTGCCTGCTCGTGAGGGCGAAAAGAGGTGTGAGGAGCAGGCGGAGCAGCAGGCCCCGGCACCACAGGGTCCTGTACTTCCCCCATCGCGCCTGTGGATTATGGAGTGTTCATGCAAGGCTTGGTGCAGGCCATGCAGATGCAGGCCCACACCAAGGCTGTACTCCAGGCTCAGTTGGAGGCTCAGGTTAGCATAACCAATTAAGTGTAGTCTGTTTTATTTAATTGTATGATGTTATGTTGAATGTGTATTATTTGTTGTTTGATGTAGCAGGCTCAAGTTCCAGCTCAGGACTATGGTGGACCTTCCATCATGGAAAATTCAAGAGGATGTTGCCACCCTCTTTTAAGCGGGAGAGCGATCCGTTACTAGCAGAAAGCTGGATGAGGGAGATCGAGAAGATCTTCGGGCTATTAGGTGTGCGGACGATGATAAGTTACTTTAGCCACCTATATGCTACAGGTATGTGCTAGTTTATTGGTTTATATCCCCTGTTAAATTAGAGCAGTTAGTTGGTGCTTAGGAAGGTCGTGTTGCAGGAGAGAGCTGATGTGTGGTGGGCTTCCTTACTGCGTACCCGATTCGAGGATGGAGCTATTGAGGTTGCTTGGGACGAGTTCGTGAGGCTCTTTCGGGCCAATTCATCCCCGAGCATATCCAGGACAGGATGGAGCAGGAGTTCCTCTCCTTGACTCAAGGCTCCATGACCGTGCTCGAGTATGAGGCCAGGTTTGTAGAATTATCTAAATATGTACCTCATATCGTGACAGATGAGCACATGAAAGCAAAGAAGTTCGTGATGGGCCTGAAGCCATCACTGAGGACGAGGCTAGTGGCGTTTGACCATCGTACCTTGGACGAGGCACTTAGTGCTGCTTATAGACAGGAGGGCGAGATGCAGCAGTATCTGGAAGAGAAGAAGCTTCGCAGAAGAGGCCTGTAGCTACGTTCCAGCAGCAGGACAAGAAGAGAAAGCAGTATACCAGGCACCGCAGCGTCCGATAACAACCAGTAGTGCACAGGTACCTTCAACGTTCCCCTGGTGTGAAGAAGGAGTGTCCCCATTGCGGGAAGACACATGGTACGAAATGTTGGATGGTAGCGGGAAAGTGCTTGAAGTGCGGGAGCAGCGACCACAAGATCAAGGATTGTCCGAGACTTCAGCAGGGAGTCCAGCGCGGAGCGCCAGCCCCAGCAGCAGTAGCAGCAACAGCGCCAGCTACAGGAAGACTAGGAAGGCTCGAGCCCCAGCTCGAGTGTTTGCTCTAGCACGAGAGGATGCCGAGCAGGCGGAGCATGTCACCGAAGGTACGATTATTCTCCTAGGTGTGCACGCTCGGGTTTTGTTTGATACGGGTGCCACTCACTCGTCATTTCCGAGCGGTTCTCTAGGCAGTTAGCTCTAGAGTCAGCCATAGAGTCTGAGGAGTTAGAGGTCCTTTGTCTGTGCACACACCTACGGGTACGGTATCGACTAGGAAGTGCATTCCGTCGTTACCTGTGTGCATTGAGGATAGAGTCCTAGAAGGGTGTTCTTCTTGCTAAAGATGAAGGACTATGATGCTATTCTTGGTCTGGATTGGCTAGAGGAGCACTATGCGTTAGTAGATTGCCATGGGAAGAGGATTGTTTTCCGCATTCCTGGTGAGGACGAGTTCTCTCATCCCTTGCCAAGAAACTTGGTGGGAAAGTTAGTCATCTCTGCCATGAAGGCGATGCGCATGGTAAACAAGGGTTGTGACGCTTTTCTTGCCAGCGTAGTGGTAGTACCCGAGGCTGGTGAGTCACCTACTCTTGCAGAGATCGAGGTAGTGCAGGATTTTCCAGACGTCTTTCCTGATGATTTGTCTGGATTGCCACCGGATAGAGAGATAGAGTTTACCATAGAGTTGCTTCCGGGCACCTCTCCTATCTCGAAGGCTCCATATCGGATGGCATCTGCGGAGTTAGCTGAGTTGAGGAGGAAGTTGCAAGAGTTGCTAGATAAGGGATTTATTCGCCATAGTGTTTTCCCCTTGGGGCGCACCTGTATTATTCGTCAAGAAGAAAGACGGGTCACTTAGGTTATGCATTGACTACAGAAAGCTGAACCAAGTGACTGTGAAGAACAAGTATCCCTTACCTCGTATTGATGATTTGTTTGACCAGCGCGAGATGCATCAGTCTTTTCTAATATTGATTTGTGATCTGGTTATCATCAGTTGAGGATTCGGAGTGAGGATGTGTCTAAGACGGCATTCAAATCCCGTTATGAACATTATGAGTTCTTGGTCTTTCCTTTCGGATTGACAACGCCTCTGCAACGTTCATGGATCTCATGAACAGGGTGTTTAGACCTTATTTAGATAGCTTGTTGTTGTGTTTATTGATGATGTGTTGGTCTACTCTCAGATGAGGCCACACACTGTCAGCATTTGAGGGTAGTGTTAGAGGTTCTTCGTGAGCACAAGCTGTATGCTAAATTCAGCAAGTGCGATTTCTGGTTGCGCGAGGTTTATTTTCTCGGGCATGTTATCTCCAGTGCTGGTGTAGCAGTCGATCCAGCGAAGGTCCAGGCTGTTATGGATTGGGAGGTTCCCCAGACCCTCTCGGAGATTCGTAGTTTCCTTGGGTTAGCTGGTTATTATCGGCGATTCATTGAGGGATTTTCCTCCATCGCCGCCCCATTGACTCAGCTCACCAGAAAGGGAGTGAAGTTTGCCTGGTCCGAGAAGTGTGAGAGTAGTTTTCAATTGTTGAAGACTAAGCTCACGTCAGCTGTGGTGTTAGTCTTGCCAAGCGGTGTAGAGGGTTTTGCTATCTACACAGATGCGTCTCGGATTGGCTTAGGCTGTGTGCTGATGCAACAAGGAAAGGTAGTGGCATATGCTTCTCGTCAGTTGAAGGAGCATGAGAGGAACTATCCGACTCATGATTTGGAGCTTGCAGTAGTGGTTCATGCACTAAAGATCTGGAGGCACTATCTTTATGGTGTCAGATTTGAGGTGTTTACCGACCACAAGAGCTTGAAGTATCTTTTCTCCAAAAGGAATTAAACTTGAGGCAGAGAAGATGAATTGAGTTCTTGAAGGACTATGACTTCGACCTTCAGTATCATCCTGGGAAGGCGAATGTCGTAGCCGATGCTCTGAGCAGGAAGAGACCATCTCTCCAGTAGGACTGGAAGATGTTGGAGGATGCGACTTGCGCGTTGACTGAGTTAGAGCCATCGTTATGTCAGGCTTTCGTAGCTCAGCTATCCCTTAGATCCTCAGTGTTGGATGAGGTGATCGAGCAACAGAAGGCTGACCCTAGACTCTTAGAGCTAGTGGGCAAGGTGGGCATTGCTCGTGATGAGGACGGCGTGATTAGATTCCATCACCAAGTGTGTGTCCCTGATTTGGTAGATGTCCATGAGCATGTGTTAGCGGAGGCTCATAGATCGCAATTCTCTATTCATCCGGATAACACTAAGATGTACCAGGATTTAAGAGGTCCTTTTGGTGGTCTGGCATGAAAAGGGATGTGGCAGATTATGTATCCCAGTGTTTAGTATGCCAGCAAGTGAAGGCGAGCGACAGCGACCATCGGCCTTATGCAAAGGATGGAGATCCCAGTGTGGAAGTGGGAAGCTGTCACTATGGACTTTGTTTCAGGTTTGCCTCGATCTAGAAGGGGCAATGACTCGATTGGGTAGTTGTAGATAGATTCTCGAAGAGACCGGCATTTCTTGCCTATGAAGAAGAACAGTCGGTGGAGAGTTTAGCTAGATTGTATGTTAGTAGTGTGGTTAGATTGCATGGTGTGCCGAAGTCGATCGTTCGGATCGAGATCCGAGATTTACTTCGAGATTGTGGAAGGGTCTTCAGGATGCGTTAGGTTCGGAGTGAAGCTCAGTTCGGTGTTTCATCCCCAGACAGATGGACAGTCCGAGAGGACTATCCAGATGCTCGAGGATATGTTGAGAGCGTGTGTGTTGGATTGGAAGGATGATTGGGAGCGTCATTTACCTCTTATGGAGTTCGCATACAACAACAGCTTTCATGCGAGTATTGGTATGGCTCCATTTGAGGCGTTGTATGGTAGGCCCTGTAGATCTCCTTTATGCTGGGAGGAGACAGGCGATAGGTAGTTGATCGGTCCGGAGTTAGTTCAGGAGACTTCGGATAAGATTCAGTTGATTAGGAAGAGGCTTGTTGCGGCGCAGGATAGGCAGAAGAGCTACACCGACAACAAGAGGAAGGATCTGGAGTTCGAGGTGGGTGATCATGTCTTCTTGAAGATATCACCTACTCGAGGTGTTGTCAGTTTGGCAGGCATAGTAAGTTAAGCCCTAGATTCATTGGCCCGTATGAGATTCTCAGACGATGGGCAACAGGCATATGAACTAGCTTTACCCCCAGCTTTAGCTAGTGTTCATCCTGTTTTTCACGTTTCTATGCTCAGGAAGTATGTCCGAGATCCATCTCATGTGATTAGTCATGAGCCAGTGGAGATTCATCCAGATCTGTCGTATGTGGAGCAACCAGTAGCTATTCTTGACCGGAAGGTTCAGCATCTCCAGAACAAGAGTATTGCGTCGGTGAAAGTTCTATGGCGGAACTTCTCGCGAGAGGAGCTACTTGGGAGCTTGAGGATGCGATGAAGAAGAAGTGAGGTTGTGATGAAGAAGTATCCCCGTTTGTTTGAGTAGTTTGTAAACTTCGAGGACGAAGGTTCCTTAAGGGGGAGAGGGTGTAAGGCCCTCGAACTTGTTGTCATTTATTTATTGTATGTGAATTCATGTTTGTGTGTAACTTATATATGCATATGTAGATATCTATGTACAATATTAGCTAGTGATACTTATGTGTGCATGTGTATAATTAGATTATAAATATTGCTTGAATTGCATGGTGGTAGTGTGTACATGATAGTATACATATTGCATGTAAGTATATAGAATATGCATGGATTTTCTGCATGTTTTAAGTTCTGGCCGAAGGGCCAATTGGCGTCAACAGGGTGGACGTCCATGGTGGTAACGTCCATATCGTTGACGCTAATACTTAAATAAACGGCCATGGATGTGGACGTTAATATCTCTGACCTGCATGCGTTGCAGACCACGAAATTCTGGGGGCAAGCAAGCCAACCATTGGGGAGAAGTCCCCAACGGCTATCAGGCCATCCCATCACCCCTTCGGGATATCCCAAACCCCTTCTCCTATAAACCAAACCCCTTTGCACCAGGAAGACCTCTCTTGGCTCTTTTGCAAGAGGAGAGGAAACCCTAACTCTAGCTGTGAGAAAACCTGAAGTTTGCATGCTTTGATCCGGAAATTTGGAGCTCATCCGGCGACCTACAGCAACTGGAAGCTAGCTGGAGCCTAGAGGAAGGCTTCCCCGACTCCAACTGCTGTGGAGATCGACCAAGAACCCGAAGGAGTGGTGTTTTGGAGGCTTCTTGGGACTGCCCAAGGAGAGCTTCATCACCTCTTTGATCCCTTTGAAGATTTATTTAGAGGCAAGTAACCCATCACTTCGTCCATGTATGTGTCTAGTAGGGTTTTATTTTTATGAGATTTTATCGTGTCCTGGATCTCCCCATTCTCTTCTTTTGGAGCTCGGGTCTGTATTTTTGCACAGACCTGAACTTGACGGCAAGACCCCTTGCCGTTAAGATCTTCATTAACGGCAACGATGTTGCCGTTAAGCTCCGTTAACGGCCAGACTGTGCCGTTAAGTTTTTCAGGACAGAACAGTGAGCTGTTCTCCCTTCTATATGATTAATTTCCGAAGTGTTTTCGCATGAGGATATAATGTAATCGTATATGTTATGTAAAATAGACAATGTGATGTGTGTGGAATTTTCTGTGCTTTTGGTGAATGGCATGAATTGTTAGACTTATTGAAATACATGTTGGAAAATGGATTATGCATGTTCACCTACTGTCTACATGATCCCTGAGGAATGGAATGCCCTAAATTTTTCTAAACCGTGTATATACGTATCAGTCCATGCCCTGCAATTTTGAGAAATTTTCCATGATTGTGGGATTTACTGTAATTTCTGTTTTGGAAAATAGAAGACATGCGTAGGATTTGTAAAGTTTACAGTAAATTGTGTGTTGTGCAATAAATATGGGGAAATTTCCTGTGATGATGTGTATGTTAGGTTCAGGGCTGTGAACTGTCAAACTGGATATTCATGTTATGTTCCATGATAAATTGAATTATGAATGGCATGAAACTGAATGTTTTAATTTCTGTAAATGTAATATGACTCAGAAAAATCTGGAAATTTGTATGTGAGGTCATGAACCTGCAATTAGTGTGTGGTTAAAATTTCATGATATTTGGATAACTGTAAAGGGTATTATGAAATTCCCATGTGAAAATATGTGATAAATGCATGCTATCATGAATATGATTTGATGATGTGTTTGCCAACCTGATTAATGTGAGCTACTGAATGTTTGATTTCTGTCAACATTAGTATCATGATTAGGAAAAACAGAGCCATGTGTATAAGTGGGAGAATGTAAAGACATGTGTAATATGTGTGTTAAAATCGGAATGTGTAATGTGTAAGACTGTGCCATGTGTGACACTGCTTCCATAGAGGGCCGTGGAACCGTACCATGGAAAAGTCCCCATGGGAAGGTTCAATGTGTTAAGATCCTAAGGGCATTAGGATGAAATCCTGGAGGTGGACAAGTACCACTGGTTAGGGTGGAGACTTGTTCTCCCGGTCTGCGCAGTCCAAGAGTCGTCACTGATATGCCTAGGTGACGTCTATGTGTATGTGTTATGTGATGTGTCCTTCTAATGGTGGTTTGGACTATGTGTCACGGCACTAAATTGTGAAATGTGAATGTGACTATGTGTAAATTGTGTAGTGTGAATATGTGTAAATGTGCAATGTTAAAAAGAGAACTATGTGAATGAGTGATTGTGCAAACATGTGAAACCAATAAGTTAGATTGTGAAATTGTGATCCATGATACATTAATGTGAAATTATGTTACAACAGCAACCTAGTTGTGTTATAAGATGTTTTATATGTGTAAAAATGCGTAGAATCCATGTAGGAACAATTCTTGCTTATGTGTAAACGTTTCCATGTTTAAGTGCTATCACGTTGTAGTTAAATCGAGAATGTAGCTCTCATGTGATAGGATGTGAATTGCTAAATCCATGTCAAAACAGCAACCTTAAAGTGTAAAAATGATAATGTGCATGTGTAAGAATGTGTAGAAACCATGATAGAAATGTTTCTTTTTATGCATGCAAGAATCCCATGTTTGGTTGGTGCTTATGTTATAGCCTCATTTGAAATGTAGCTTTCATGTGATTACATGAGTAGAAAGCATGTGATAGGATATTTATTTTGGAATGGCTTAAATCATGTACCATGTGTTTTAAATTTTGTAGAATTATCATGATAGGTTGTCTTTTATCAATGTCCAAGCATGCTATATGTTTGTCTTTGTAAATTGGAATGAAAAACCTACTGTGATATATGCATGTATGAGTGTGTGGTGTTATTTGCTGAGTCTTTTAGACTCATTCCTTGCTTCGGCATACAGGTTTAGTTGGTGACCCTACATCGTTAGAGGAGACCATGGAGAGTGACTCCGAGCGTGGCGAGTAGCCTGGTGGAGTCGTCATCGTGACATTTTGCTTCATTGTATGTAATTGAGGCATTGTAATGAAACTATTATGTAATTGTGGACAAGCTATGTAATTTGATTTTTAGCACTTTATTTACATGGACTTTAGTTATCTTTAAATTGTCATTTGAATCATGTATGTAAATGTGGATGATGAAATGAAGACAAGTAGTTTTCTTGCTTCCGCTACTCTGTATATATTTATGAGCATCTCAATTATATGTTATTGTTTGGGTAAATGTCCCACTATGATGAGTTCATTATACCGACGTGGATTGGTATAATCGTACCGGTATAAAGAGGGTCGTCGCAGAGAGAGATCTCACTAAGGCCATTTGGATCGTACTGATCCCTAAGAGTGTAACGGGATTTAAAGGTACAACCAGCTTGTCGGCATGGATGTGCGCCAAAGACAAGAAGACTTACGGAGGCCTTGACAAGGAGTCCCTGGCCCACTCGAGAGTATTCTCGATGGAGAGGTGGTCCAAGTCAAGAGAAAGTGTGTAGAAATAGGTCCGTCGTGCCTCGAGTGCTCGAAGCCGAGGGAAAACGATAACGGTATTTAAAATGCTCGTATAAAATGAAAACAATGTATTTAATAAAATAGGGAATTTAGTAATTTGTTTTCACTAAATTACCGAATACATTATTGCGTAATTTAATAAGGTCAAATGGCAATTAATAATGTTATGTGTGTGAAGTGTAAAGAAATCTTGAGAATATGATATGTCGTGCAATTGACTTTTAAATATATATATTTCATGCGATTATTAACAAATATAAATAATCAAATGTTACTGTTTAAAACAGTGCATGATTAGGGTTAAACTTGAGTCATATAGCTTAATTGACAAGAGCATGAGAGCAATTTCATGTTCTGGCCGAAGTCTCTAAATCGCGGCGGCTACCCTTCGCGATTCAAGTCGCGACGGGCGGCTCGGGCGCGATCCGCAGACCGGCCGGCCTGGCTCGGACCGAAAAGGAAACCGCGGAGCCTTAGGTCGCCGCATTCTAAATGCGACGCGTCTGCAGGGCGCGACCTGACTGGTATCGCGGCGGATCGCGCCGTCGCGATATCAGGATGGTCCGACATTTTTTTCCTTTTTCCAGGTTGATCAGATTTGACACAGGGCTCTTCTAAATTCAATATAAATCATATAATGACCCAAAAATCATGAAGCTAGTTTCAAATGAAAGTAGACACATAGATCTATCAGCATGCACGATTAATGTGAAATTAGACAAAATTTAGGCGTGCTTTGAACATGTTACATTCCAATGACCTAAACAGGCACAGTCAAGGTTCAATGAATTAATTAGAGAAGAATACATCATGAAAAATTCCGAAATAGGGGCATTTGAAAGCTAACAAGATGTAGTATTTATGAGAATTGTTCATGGTGTGGGATCAAGTATGTATGGAGTTCACAAGCTAACATGAAGGGTCGGGTGCATGGTTCTGACATAGATTCAAAGAATTAATTCTCCCTAATGGGAGATCAAAATAGAGAAAGACTAGGGCCGTTTGAAAGCTAATAAGATGCAGTATATATGAGAATTTTATCATGGCATGAGAGCAAGTATATTTGGGGAATTAGAGAAAACATGAGATTTTGGTTCATGGTAACAGCAAGGCTTCACGAATTAAATTCGCCCAAATGGATGAGCGAAATGCAACCAGACTAGAGGCTTTTGAAGAGGATCATGAAGTCTTCCTAGGGTAATTTTTTTCACGATTTTATCTTGAGAGATTGCCTACCTTTTTCGTGGAGTAAGAAACCCTAGTTTGGAGACGAAATGTGAAGGAGAAGATCCAAGTTCCAGCCTCCTCCTCCGAGCTCCCACGGTCCTAGCCTCCCTCCTTCATCCCCCAAGGTCTCTACTGCAGTTTTGGGTTGGATGGAACGAAAATGGAGTGTTTTGATGCTTAATAGAGTCCTTAATCACCTAAAACTCTTCTCCTCTCCTCCAACTCTGAAATTAGCAATTATCCACCTATTTTCTAGCCATTTCTACCTAATAGGATGGGGAAGAGGTCCAATTTCATGGGTAATGGGTTAGGATAGGCTTAGGACTCTTTTTAAGATAATTTAGGTGTTAAAATAGTCATTATCTTAGCCCCTTTTATTTATTAATATTTTAGGTACGAATTTAGCCCAATTACTTCCCATCTCATGATGGGCTCCTATTTTGGGCCCAACAATCCATGTTAGGACCATTAATAAAACCCATTACTAATTTAACTTAATGGATATTAGTTTAATTCTAATTATTCACCCTTTGTTCTTATTTAAATATATTTATCACACTTATTCAAGTAACTTCATATTTTAATTTGATTAAATATTATTCATGCCAATATTTCTAATCTTCACCCTTTGGACTCTTACTCTTGGCCCAATAATCATGTGAGCTTAATTGTACAACCCGTGTACTTACTTTACTTAATAGATTTTTAATTATCCATGTATTAGAGAATTATTCATGGGCCAGATTGTCCATTGGTCCAAATATCATAATGGGCTATCATCCCATATTATTTAAAGTCTACCCATATGTTATTTTTATTTATAATCCACTTTGGGTCATAAAATATGGGTTCTTCGACTTATTCCTTAATTATGCTAATAAGTCACATAAATTCTTAAACTAAGTCCAAACGATTTTTCTATGCCCAAATTTCATGATGGGTCATTAGAGAACATTATTTAAAGTATAACTACTATTTTTACGAAATGTTTTATAGGGGTTTATACGTATGCAATAATGTTACGTACCTTTTCAACTACTTAAATTTATTAATAGATAAAATTTCAATTTATCTATATTTTTTAATTAATAGATTTTTCGGGGTACTACATCCTCCCCTACTTAAATAGAATTTGGTCCCCAAATTTATATGATATTATACAGCTACTAATTCTATTCCAAATATCTCATTCCATCATCTCCCCCACCTAGGGCTTTGCTATCGAGAAAATAATATGAAATTGAACTAAGGGTTTAGTGATGGTACCTTGTCTACCTTTATTGGCAAGATTTGTATCCACAAGAACTTGTAATCGTCTTTGGTGTGGAGTTTGGTTCTTCTTTGTTGGACAATCGATGACGCGATGTTGTTGACTTCCACAAAGCAAACATCTGCCCAGTTTCTTCCAACAGTTATCAATCTGATGTCCTGACATTTTACAAAATTTACAGAATTCTTTCTGCTTCACTCCCCTTTCATTCTTTTACTATCTACCGTATTTCTTCCTTTATTATCATTGGAATGGGTATCACATTCCCTTTTCAACACCTTCTTCTTATGGATCTTTTCAAGAAGTCCCATGGTGTCTTCTATTATTTGGGCTCTTAACACCATGTCTGAATATACGACAAGGTCTAGCGGAGCCAACTTTTCCCAGATCATAGGTCTCAACCCTTCTAAGAATCTCCTTGCCTTCATCTTTTTCGTACTCACCAAATGTGGTGCATATTGTGCTAGTCTTTCAAATTGTGCTTCATATTCTGCTACAGACATCATTCGTTGTTTTAAATTGACGAATTCATTTGCCTTCTTCTCACGAATCCTTTCGGAAAAATATTTGGTGTTGAAGAGTTCTAAAAATTCATCCCACTCTATGTTGATGTTTGTTAGTTGTCGACTGGCAGCTTCCCATCAAGCTCTAGCATCGCGGTCCAATTGGAAGGTTGCCAGAAGGACTTTCTCCTGTTCTGAACATTGCATAACTCTAAAGATCCATTCCATCGTCTTCACCCAATTTTCGGCTTCATCGGGATCTGGAGTTCCATTAAACCTAGGAGGATTCATTCGTTGGAAATTCCCATATAAATCTCCTGCCCCATTCCTTGCTCCTGCTTGAATCACGTTGTTAAGGGCTTGAGTTAACCCTTGTACGGTGCTTTGCAAGTCCCGCAATTGTGCATGCTCACCAGCCATCTCCACTAATCTCCTGCGAGCAATAACATTTTATTTATTTCTTTTTAGACTTTGGGTGCTAAAGTATTACCAAGTTGATACATATATATATAGATAAATGTATTTAGATCTTAACCATGGTTCTACCCAATTCTCACATAGGTATGGTGGTTGACTTAGACACGTGTTAGGGCAGTTCACCTAGAACATCCTAGACTTAAATATCCTGATAAGGACATCCTAGGCTCTGATACCAACTGTCATGCCCCACCAATTTAGCAGTGGAATAAATCGGGGAGGCATGAACAACGAGTATGGTAATGTAAATTGCGCATACATTCGTAAATATCAGAGCAACTAATGAACAATAATTGCAATAAAACTCATCATTTTATTGATAATTCATCTAAACTATTACAACCACTAATTCAAAGCCAAAACATAGGGCTCTATGACATTATTACATTGGAAAGAAATCTAAAGCAAATATCTAACTAGACTCTAAGGTACTAAGGACATTCCATCGCTATGACTCCAGGACGCTCATCACTCCAGTCCAATCCCGTTGTTGTATGTAAGGTCGTCACTTGACTTACCTGAAAACACAATAACAAATAACGAAGGGTGAGCGATAATGCTCAGTAGGACTTAATATCTCGTGTAAAAAGCATGCTTTAAGTGATTAATGTCTTGTAACGCAGGTTAACGAGAGAGAACGATCATGTATAGTCAAGAGAGTAATAGTACAAGATAACAAGTGAACGATAATACATTTCTCAAGAGTATTGAAAATTAGGATGACGACATAATGAGATAGCGTGTAACAAGATAGTGTATAACAAGATAACGTTTATCAAAATGACATGTAATAGGATAGCTTGTATCAAGGTGGCGTGTAACGAGATAGCTTGTATATCAAGATAGCATGTAACGAGATTGCATGTAAAGAGATAACGTGTAAAGAGATAACATGTATGGTTACACCACGGTGCACTAGTCAAGTACAACAATATTCACTTTGGGACAATAACCGTTTCACGATAGTACAATATGTCTGAACTCCTCAGACTAATAGTCAAATAATTAGATGTCTAGCCAAGTCAGTATGGTCAATCAGAACCGGTGCAATGCATAACACCGTCAATAGCCCTTGCAGGTATTTTCGGGTGGCTCTCTGCCCCCAGGACTAGATTGGAGCCCCTCGGACACTCTCCGTGCCCTGTACAGTAGGCATTCAAGTCAGTAGGGTCACCGGACCCATATTATGGTGCTAGACAGTCATGTATCGTACAAGTAATGGGAGCCACAGTAGCTCAAGAGTCTCAAGAGAGTACTAGATGAATAGACGAGATAGTAGAGTGAACGTGAATAGATAAGAGTACAAGGATAGTAGATGAGATAGGGGTATATTTGTAAAGTAACGATAATCCACGAGAGTAACGGTTGCACAACACTAGGTCGGGTACCGACAATCTAGTAGAAGTCACATCCGCCCCACTAGCCGTGCTGTATACATGAGCCAAGTGGTCCGGGGTGATCACAAGATAAGAGAGATCTCACTAAGGCCATTTGGATCGTACTGATCCCTAAGAGTGTAACAGGATTTAAAGGTACAACCAGCTTGTTGGCAATGGATGCGCGCCAAAGCCAAGAAGACTTATAGAGTCCTTGACAAGGAGTCCCTGGCCCAATCGAGAGTATTCCCGATGGAGAGGTGGTCCAAGTCAAGAGAAAGTGTTAGAAATAGGTCCGTCGTGCCTCGAGTGCTTGAAGCCGAGGGAAAACGATAACGGTATTTAAAATGCTCGTATAAAACAAAAACAATTGTATTTAATAAAATTGGGAATTAGTAATTTATTTCACTAAATTACCGAATACATTATTGCGTAATTTAATAAGGTCAAATGATAATTAATAATGTTATGTGTGTGCAAGTGTAAAGAAATCTTGAGAATATGATAGTCGTGCAATTGACTTTTAAATAATATATTTCATGCGATTATTAACAAATATAAATAATCAAATTGTTACTGTTCAAAATAGTGCATGATTAGGGTTAAACTTGAGTCATATAGCTTAATTGACAAGGGAATGAGAGCAATTTAATGTTATGGCCGAAGTCTCCAAATCGCGGCAGACCTACCCGTCGCGATTCAAGTCACGACGGGAGGCTCGGGCGCGATCCGCAGACCGGCTGGCTTGGCTCAGACCGAAAGGAAACCGCGGCGCCTTAGGCCGCCGCGTTCTAAACACGACGCGCCTGCAGGGCGCGACCTGACTGGTATCGCGGCGGATCGCGCCGTCGCGATATCAGGACGGTCCAACATTTTTTCCCTTTTCCAGGGTTGATCAGATTTGACACAGGGCTCTTCTAAATTCAATATAAAATCGTATAATGACCCAAAAATCATGAAGCTAGTTTCAAATGAAAGTAGACACATATATCTATCAGCATGCATGATTAATTTGAAATTAGACAAGATTTAGGCATGCTTTGAATAGGTTACATTCCGATGACCTAAACAGACGCAATCAGGGTTCAATGCATTAATTAGAGATGAATACATGATGAACAATTCCGAAACTAGAGGTGTTTGAAAGTTACAAGATGTGTATTTATGAGAATTTTTTCATGGTGTGGGATCAAGTATGTACGGAGTTCACAAGCAAACATGAAGGGTCGGGTGCATGGTTCTGACAGAGATTCAAAGAATTAATTCTCCCTAATGGGAGATCGAAATAGAGCAAGACTAGGGCCATTTGAAAGCTAATAAGATGCAGTATATATGAGAATTTTATCATGGCATGAGAGAAAGTACATGTGGGGAATTAGAGAAAACATGAGATTTTGGTTCATGGTAACAGCATGGTTTCACGAATTAAATTTGCCCAAATGGATGAGCGAAATGCAACCAGACCAGAGGGATTTTGAAGAGGATCATGAAGTCTTCCTAGGGTAATTTTTTTCATGATTTTAGCTTGAGAGATTGCCTACCTTTTTCATGGAGTAAGAAAACCCTAGTTTGGAGACGAAATGTGAAGGAGAAGATCAAAGTTCCAACCTCTTCCTCCGAGCTCCCACGATCCTAGCCTCCCTCCTTCGTCCTCCAAGGTCTCTACTGTGGTTTTGGGTTGTATGAATGAAAATGGAGTGCTTTGATGCTTAATAGAGTCCTTAATTACCTAAAACTCTTCTCCTCTCCTCCAACTCCGAAATTAGCAATTATCCACCTATTTTCTAGCCATTATCTACCTAATAGGATGGGGAAGAGGTCCAATTTCGTGGGTAATGGGTTAGGATAGACTTAGACCTCTTTTTAAGATAATTTATGAGTTAAAATAGTCATTATCTTAGCCCCTTTTATTTATTAATATTTTTAGATACGAATTTAGCCCAATTACTTCCCATCTCATGATGGGCTCTTCATATTTGGGCCCAACAATGTATGTTAGGATCAGTAATAAAACCCATTATTAATTAACTTAATGGGTATTAGTTTAATTCTAATTATTCACCCTTTGTTCTTATTTAAATATATTTATCACACTTATTCAAGTAACTTCATATTTTTAATTTGATTAAATATTATTCATGCCAACATTTCTAATCTTCACCCTTTGGGCTCTTACTCTTGGCCCAATAACTCATGTGAGCTTAATTGTACAACCGTTGTACTTACTTTACTTAATAGATTTTTAATTATCTATTTATTAGAGAATTTATTCATGGGCCAAGATTGTCCATTGGTCCAAATATCATAATGGGCTATCATCCCATATTATTTAAAGTCTACCCACTGTTTATTTTTATTTATAATCCACTTTGGGTCATAAAATAATGGGTTCTTCGACTTATTCCTTAGTTATGCTAATAAGTCGCATAAATTCTTAAACTAAGTCTAAAGATTTTTCTATGCCCAAATTTCATGATGGGTCATTAGAGAACATTATTTAAAGTATAACTACTATTTTTACGAAATTTTTTATAGGGGTTTATACGCATGCAATAATGTTACGTACATTTTTAACTACTTAAATTTATTAATAGATAAAATTTCAATTTATCTATATTTTTTTAATTAATGGATTTTTCGGGGTACTACACGTCCACTGTAGTGGATGCGATTCAGTCTATCACAGAGAGCTTTTGGGTTTCTGTCATCTCTTGCATGACTTGCACTTACAGGGCATACTTCGGCTGAGGGACCTCCTTCCCTCCTTTTCTTAGGATCCACACACCTCTCTCGGTGAGGGCTATCTCCCCATTGGGCATTCCGTCTCATTGGGCTAGAGAATCCTCATCGAGACCTCCGTAAGTCTCCGTACCCCGTGGTTTCCCTCACGGCGGACCGAGCAGGTTGTACCACCCCGGAGACCCGAGCTAGATCACCCATTGCGTGAGAGGGAGTTGTTTAGTGGGCCCGAAGTTCTCATCTCACCCACTTAGGCTCATACCCATTTGGAGTGACATACTTCACTTAAAATCCACATTGAATCATATTGAACAATTAAGTGGACGTAAGCATCTCCAACCGTGTGATTTAAAAGCCATTAACTTCTTCTCTCAAACTGTTTGAGTAGTTGTTTGCTAGTTGCTTGTTATATCACATTTGTTTGTACGAATTTATGCAGCTTCGTTCATGTCTCGTCCCGAGCGTTACGCAGCAGATATAAATTATGTGGAATAATTCGAGTCGATATCCCGAGACGTGAACAGTCGGCAAATAAGCCTCTAGCTAGCACGCACTAAATGTATAACAACATACATCATCATAGGGCCCAAATATTAAACTCAACTAATCTTGTATTCAAATCTCAACTCATTGTATTCCAAATGGAAACTATTACAGGACTAAGACTTAATAAGAAGGAAAAATACATTTTATTCCTCACTTCCTACTACACGAATCTAACACTCAAAGCAACTAACTATAGCTAGACACATAGTTCGAACGCTCATCACTCGGACGCATTCCCATCCTCAACTTGCTCCTCTTTTTGACATCATAGCCACCTATCATGTAGAAATGTCCATGTATTTGTCTAAAAACATGTAAGATCCATGCTAGTTGTGTTTCCTTTCATGTGTGCACAATGTTCATGTTAGTAGCTCTCATGTCTTGGTTCTTTAAGGACAAGTTTCATAAGTAAATTGAATAGAGAGCATGTGATAGGTAGATTTTATTCCTACAACATATGAAAGCATGATCCATGTAAAACTTGTCAAACTTTCACGATAGGTTGAAACTTCGGAAATGACTAGTATGCCATGTTTTGAAAATTGTGAATGTGCATGTAAAACCCCTATGACTTATACGTGTATGTTATGGGTAGTGTTGCTTGCTGAGTCTTTGGACTCACTCTTGCTTCGGCGTACAGGTTGACAGGTATCGTGCACTAGAAGGAAGCGTGACGAGGATCATCATATAGAAGACTATTTTGTGGAGCTGTCACCAGTTGTACCTTTCTTTTGCACAAAAAGGATTATTGTATGAACAATATTTGGACATTGTAGTTCTCTTTATTTGTATTAATGTGGACATTGTCTTTCCACTTCGCTATTTAGATTGTGGAATGTGTGTTGGTGATGGGTTAAGGTTGAGTTGTTTATTTTATTCCGCTGCACTCTATTGCTATCCAGGTACATATCAACCTATTGACCAGTGTTGGGTACATGTCCCACTGTGACAACGCCTTTTTACCGATGGAGATTGGTATAATCGTACCGGTATGAAGAGGGTCGTTACAGAGATTGGTATCAGAGCATAAGGTTGAGATTGTACATGGATAGGCCATCACCGTCACATCATTGCAAAGTCTTCATAGGGAATGTCCATATATATAAATCTACTAATAGTAGATGGAAGATAATAGGGAGAATAGTTAGAATATAGTAACCTAGGTTCTAATTTAGTTATTATTTTGCAGACTATGGCTGGACGTGGTAGACGTGGTGCTCAGTCTCGGAGGTATGAGCAGAACCGCAGGCTGAAGAATTTCGTGAAAGGACTTAAGCCATCAGTGAGGGTTAGGCTTCTGGAACTCGATTCACGTACCTTAGGAGAACTTCTAGGTGTGACCACCCAGCAAGAGAAAGGAGCAGGATCTCTCCCAGAGGGGGAGGCAACTCCAAAGGAGAATATGATCAAGCCATTCCAAAAGCAAGATAAGAGAAGGAGAAACCCTTGGAAAGTCAACAATCAACTGTGGCCTCAAGCATCGAGAAGCCCGAGTGCACCCAGTGCGGGAAGCGTCATGGTGGGAAAGCATGTTGGAGGAAGGAAGGAAGGTGTCTTAGATGTGAAGAGAAAAGATCATCAGCTTAAAGAGTGTCCGAATCTGAAGACGAAGTTCACTCCGCGAGGCGCTTCACCGACCGCGATATAGGAGGAAGAGTAACCGATGATGACCTCGGCGACGTCACCACAGGTACTCGATGCGATCTTCGAGGACGAGATTTTTCTAGAGGGGGAGGGTGTAAGACCCCGGATTTTTATTCTCTTTATATCTGTATGTATATGAATGATGTGTGGGTGTTCGGTTGGGTTGTGCTTAGCATGCGTAGTTCATTGTGCCTGCTATAAGTTTTATCCTTCTTCTGAGCATGAGCGTGTGCGTATATATATATATATATATACATGCGTGTATATGATGATTAATGTGGAAGTGAACAATTAGCTAATTAGAGGTGTATTATGAATACCAAGAATCTCTGACTTAGGATACTTGAATAATACTATGCGTGTGCTATCTAATATTGAAGAATATCCTATACTACCTATTTCATGGAATTTTGTGTGGGAGTGTATGAAGTACATATGTGTATACGTATGTATGTTATCTTGTGCGTGTGACAATTGTATACCAATTCTACATGCATAACACCTTGGTGTAATTGTGTATGCATGTGTATGATTAGCTGTAAGCGTTGCTCATTTGCATGGTTTAGCTAATGTGTATATTGTACTTCGTACATTGCATATGCATAAGGAGTTAAGCATGGTAGGTGTAATTAGTGGTTTATATTGAAATTCTATACTCCTCAAGAATAACATGCATGTATTTTTATGATATTTAGGTGAGAATAGTCAATTGGCTAAATTATGCATATAGTACTAAGCAATGTTAGGTAAAGTTGTGTAAGTTAATCTAATTACCGGTGCGCATGTGTATCCATCTATTCCAAGCATAATGTACATAAGTATGCCACACCCGTGTGTGTATACTATATATATGTCAAATCAAGTGTGTGTGTGCAAGGACTATTTTATCGAATAGATTACTCCTAGCTAACATAATTCATATCACCTCCTAATGATTTGCGAAGCCCTCATAATTCTTGTCATTTACTTTGCCGTATGTTGAGTCACATATGTAAAACATCATGTACGCATAGGTAGATACCTACGTACATCTATCTTAGTGTATTTATGTATGCTTGTGTATGCCTAGGTATGAATGATATTGATTGCCTGGTATGGTAATATACATGTTACACCTTATACATTGTATGTATATATATAGAGTAAGCATAGCTTCTGCATGTTTTAAGTTCTGGCCGAAGGCCAATTAGCGTCAATATGTTTATATTAAATATAAATAAGGTATGTATTGCATGGTGATAGCATGGATATAATACCGTATACATATTGCATGTATATAAGCTTGGTATGCATGGTTTTCTGCATAATTTAGGGTTCTGGCCGAAGGCACCTTGGCGTCAAGCCCAGGCCGTTGAGCTAGTGTCAGCGTCCAGACATGGACGCTAACACTAACTCTGGCGTCCAGCGATATGGACGCCAATCTCTCTGGCCTGCATGCGCAGCAGAGCTGCAAACTTCTGAAACAAGGCAAGCCAACCATTGGGGGATGTCCCCCAACGGCTCTCAGGTTGTCAAATCGGTATGGTGAGTGGGTGAGGGGCTCTCCTAGGTCTGAACCCGAATTTGGTCCCTCCCACTCCTCACTTCACCTTGCAAGAGGAGAAATAGAGAAGGAAAACCCTAGAGAAAGTCTGTGAGAAAAACCCCTTTTAGCACCCCCAAATCCGACCCCTGGAGGTGATCCGGCCATCTACTGCGACAAGAAGGAAGCTGGAGCAAAGGAGAAGGCCTACCCATCATCCCCTTGCTGTGGAACTCACCCAGGAGCCCGGAGGAAGGCGATCTAGAGGGCGTTTCTGCAACTTCTTGGGACTGCCCAAGGAGGTCTTCACCAAGCCATAAATCCCTTGGAGGAATTTGTGAAAGGAAAGTGACCTATCTATGATGTCCCGTATGAGTCTAGGTGGGTTTTGCTATTTTTATGGATTTTTCCTCGAGTCCTAGACCCTCCCATTCACCCAAGTTTCAGAGCTCGGGTCTGTGTTTCTGCACAGACCTGATTGACGGCAAGGTCCCTGGACGCCTGTGATGATCTTGGCGTCCATTGACCATGCCGCTGACCCTGAGTCAGCGGCCAGAGACCGCCGCCTAGTTCCTCTGGACAGAACAGTGAGCTGTTCTGTCCTTCTATGTATTAATTTCGATATGTTTTCGTGATGAGGATATATGGTAAACCTTATACTCTATGTATATTGTTAATTGTGATGTATGGATGAATGTGGTGGGGATGGTGAATGTGGGATAATGGTATCTTTTAAACTTGTGAGCATGACTTGTAGATAATCTTGCAAATCCTTGTTCATGATTTGAATTAGTATGAATGCCTTGGTTTAGTCTAATCATGAAGATCAGTGGGTCAGCATCTGTGTTTACAAATTTTGGTAAATTATCCATGCTTGTGCAAATTGTAAATAAGCTCGGTTCGGTAAAAAATAGAAGCATGCAAGAATGGTTTGTAGGGTTCAATCCATAGATGTATGAATTAAGGGAAATTTGTATCCTAAACTGCATATGTTAGTAGCTTATATTAAACAGCAAGTGGCTAAATTACAAGATGTGTTAGACCCCATGTTAACTTAAGTTGTTAATAGCATGCTAATTAGGTATTTTATTTTCTGTAAATTCTATTTAGCTTAGAAAAATCTGAACATTTGAGTGTAGGATCTTGAACCCGTAAACAGCATGTGGTTAAAATTTCAGGTCGTTTGGATCAGTAAATAAAAAGTTATGTATTTCATGTGAAATGTGATAATTTACATGTATTATCGTAATGTGATTAGTTATTGTCTAAAACCAACTTGATTGGTGAATTTACTGTGTTAAACTCCTAATCTGTAGTAGCATGATTAGGAGAAAAACAAAGACACATTGTCATGAGAAAACGAAGGAGATGTGAGTGTTATGTGTAAACCACAGGTTAAAACGGTATGAGTAAAGTGTAAAAGTTGTGCCTATGTGACACTGCTACCCTAGAGGCATCGGGAGCCGTATATAGAAAAGTCCCTATAGAAGGCTCCATGTGATATAAGTTTGTCCCAAAGGCATTGGGAAAACCCGGAGGTGGACAAGTACCACTGGATAGGGTGGAGAGGGCTTCTCCCGGTCTGCGCAGTTACCAAGATTCACCGCTGTATTGCCTAGGTGGTGAGTATGTGTATGAGTTGTGTCATGTGTTGTGTTATGAGTTGTGTTGAGAGCTGTGCTAAGGAATGAGCACGAGCTATGAGATATTTGTTAGTGTCCTCTACTGGTGGTTAGGACTATGTGTCATGGCAAATCGTTAAGTAATGAAAAATGACTAAAGTGTGAAATATGTGAACATGGCACGTGGTAAGTGCCCAAGATGCACGTGGTAAGTGCAATCGACGTGATATGTGATAAGTGAAAGTGGTAGAGAAAATGATGTGGAAATGAGTAAATTGTGTAAGTGTGAACATGCGTACATGTCAAATGTGTAAAAGCGAACAATGTGAATGAGTAAGTGTGCAATCATGTGAAACTGAAAATGAGAGAATATGTTATTGAAACCCATGTGAGACAAATCTGAAATCATGTGAAATTAGTGAATTTATGTTATTTATCATCATGTTATTATGGGCAAAAATGTCTGGAATCCATGTTAGGGGTAACCAATGAGTTTGTGTACAAGATAGCATGATTGTTTATTCACATGATATGTTTTAAGCAACGTTGTAGCTCTCATGTGTAGATTTATAGCCATTGAATCATGTGAAATCAGCAACCTAAAGCATGTAGAAATGTCCATGTATTTGTCTAAAAACATGTAAGATCCATGCTAGTTGTGTTTCCTTTCATGTGTGCACGATGTTCATGTTAGTAGCTCTCATGTCTTGGTTCTTTAAAGACAAGTTTCATAAGTAAATTGAATAGAGAGCATGTGATAGGTAAATTTTATTCCTACAACATATGAAAGCATGATCCATGTATAAACTTGTCAAACGTTCACGATAGGTTGAAACTTCGGAAATGACTAGTATGCCATGTTTTGAAAATTGTGAATGTGCATGTAAAACCCCTATGACTTATACGTGTATGTTATGGGTAGTGTTGCTTGCTGAGTCTTTGGACTCACTCTTGCTTCGGCGTACAGGTTGACAGGTATCGTGCACTAGAAGGAAGCGTGACGAGGATCATCATATAGAAGACTATTTTGTGGAGCTGTCACCAGTTGTACCTTCTTTTGCACAAAAAGGATTATTGTATGAACAATATTTGGACATTGTAGTTCTCTTATTTTGTATTAATGTGGACATGTCTTTCCATTTCGCTATTTAGATTGTGGAATGTGTGTTGGTGATGGGTTAAGAGTTGAGTTGTTTATTTTATTCCGCTGCACTCTATTGCTATCCAGGTACATATCAACCTATTGACCAGTGTTGGGTACATGTCCCACTGTGACGACGCCCTTTTTACCGATGGGGATTGGTATAATCGTACCAGTATGAAGAGGGTCGTTACACTTGTAAAGGTCGCGACGGGGTCAGATCAGAACGCGACAAGGGGATGTGAAGAACGCAACAAGGCAGTCAAAACAGGCAGAGAGATAGCGACGGGGCACTCGTTGCATTAGAATGCGACGGGTTTTCTGTCATGACAAGACCTTAGACACACGGCCTATCGGGCCATCGCGTTCACAGGGTCTGCGCTTGAATCCGACAGAGAAAGGACATGTTCTTGGATTACGGTCCAGAACTGCTTTATATTGACATAGGAACAAATGAGACAGTGCATGAAAAATAACGAAACTAGTTTTAAACCAACCTAGACATGCAAGGGTGCTTCCAGTAAATCTGAATCAGAAAACAAGGATGGTTTCGATAGGCTTTAATCAAGTCAAACACAAACGTAAAAGTCAAGTGCAGCCCGAAAATGTAGTTTCATGTAGTGACCCTCTTACGACGCTTATAACTCTCTAACTATTGACATTTAGACAAAATGTTCAACACAAGACATGACGAGGACAACTATTAGAAAAACTTTTATGTTGTGGGTTTGCTCTAATTCGGTCTTGAATCATGTGCAACATATAAAGAACTAGAAAAGCCCTAGCAGTGCGCGACTTTGGAAAAACGCTTATAATTCAAAATCTACTCATTGAAATTCGATGAAACCAGTGGGAAAAGAAAGTTAACTTGATGATCTACACATTGGTATATGATATGTTAAGGTTTGGCCCGAGAAAACCTACCTTCTGGGTTGAAAAAGTCCCATTTTTTCAAAAAACCCGTGTTCAGACCACTTGCAGGAAAACGCTTAATACTCTGTGTATACTGCATGAAATTTGGGCATTCCACTTGGTTAGAACGTAGACTTGACCCTATTTCCAGGGGTAAGGTTTGGTTAGGGTTTGACCTACCTTTGGTTGACTTCAAGTGGACGGTTTGTGCAGGTCGCAGCAGACGAGAAGGTGAAGAAGAACGGCTTGGTGTGGACGATCTCCTGCTCCCCAGCCACCAAGAACTCCTCCACACGACCCCAACAAGATGTAAACTTATCCCCAATGGTTTGGTGAAGAGTATTTAAGCATCCATGGTGTTTAGGAGTCCTATTGTAACTAGGAAAGAAGAGTTGCGGTTTTGACATACTAGTTTCCTATTTTGAGGATTTCTTCTCCATTTGAGTGTGTGAGGCTTTAGGAAACCTCCCACCATATTTAAGCACGAATTGGGTTGCCAAGAATGCAATATCTCTTCCCAATTCAACTCTAATTACCTCTTTCTAATTTCAGCTTATTTAGAGTTACGAATTTCCATGCATTTTCTAGCTTTATTTGATTTTTGGGCTATATGTGGTCCATTGGCCCAATTATGATATTGGGTCATTATATATAATGTTGGAAGTCTCTCCAAAATATTTATTTAATTATTATCGTGCCGGGTTTCCGTGCTAACGGTTTTCCAAACTTGTTTGCTAATTGGATAATCGATCACAATAACTCTTAAACCTAGCCCAATGATTTTTATTGACCCAAATTTCTTTATGGGTCATTAGAGGATATTATTTGAAGTCCATATATGATTTTTATTTAATTTTGACTCATCCAAGTACATGTGATAATGATTTTTCGACTTATTCATGAATCGAGAATACGATAAAAGTCGCGAAACACTTAAACATGCTAATCCGATTTTTCTTGGCACAAATTTCTTTGTGGAACATTTAGGAATAATGTTTGGAGTGATTTATAAATTTTACGGAATTTTCTGACGTATTTTAGCACGTACGATAATGATACGTATGTTTTAAATACTCTGATATTGTGGAAATGATTTATTTCTATTTATTTATATTGTTATGTAATTAAAATTTCCGGGGTGCTACAGTTCATGCCGATCTCTTCTAATGGCCGAATACGAAGATATGGCCTACCATGATGACACCTATGCGGAGATGTATGACTCCTTGGAACCCTTTCCACGCCTTCTTAATGCACCTTACGCTGGCCCTGCTACCTCACATGTCAATGCGATGGATGCTTAGGCCCCTCACATCTCACTGAGGCACGACACTACAAATACCTCCACCCCAATTGATCTATCCCAACTTGTGGATATCCTTCAAAGCCTCAAAGCTTCTTAGCTTCAGAAGGTCCAAGCTGTCCTCAAGGGGAAATCCATCCCCGATCCAATTCAAGCTCTCCACCCAAACGTGGGTGTCCACACTGAACCTGCTCGTGACCCAACTGGCCGAGCCTCTCCTGCCCCCTCGCCGGCCAACTCTATTATCCATTCTTGCCCCCACACCCTTGTTGGGAGGCCTTCTCATGTCTGGCCAAGCCTTGACGTGGCAAGGCCCACTTATCCTCTCAGGCTCTGGCCCATATTCCCACGCATGCTGACGCTCTCCCCTTCACTACTCCACCTAGGTAAATATCCCCACCACCTTTCTTTGGGGTACCTCCAAACCATTTTCCAACCAACTTACCAAAGCCCTCCTGGAAAAGGTAAGTTAAGTCGATTGGAGCAAGACTTGAAGAGGGTGTCCGCACCAAAGGATTCATTTGAACTGGCACCTCCGTCTATGCCAGTCTTTCACCTCCCCCTTTCGAACTGTCGGTCTACCACCGTTATAACAGCACCGACAATCCATTCGTACATATTAAGGAATTCATGTACGAATCCTCATTCTAGCAAAATGATATCGTGCCCTTGCTTTCCTTTTCTGCCGGTCTTTGGACGAGACCGCCCTCGAGTGGTTCTATTCTCTAGAGCCCGCAGACGCTGAAGACTTCGAGGCGGTTCAGAGGAAATTTCTACAGAGGTACCGAGACAGGGTAGGTCCAGCCTTATCCATTACTGATCTAATGCTGAGAGGATGAAGGCGATGAGGATTTCCTGCATTATGCCGATAGATGGAGAGCATTAGATGAAAGACTGAGGGATCCGTTGTTTGAGCCAGAGCAAGTGAAGATGATCACAACGAATGCCACACCGCAATTCAGGCATATTTTGGCTATGAACAAATTGACCACAATGGAGGAACTATATGAGAGAGCCCAATACATTTAGACCCAGCTGAAGGACTCTCCATTATGGCCATGTTCGAGCCGAAGGCCCGGACTTTCAAGAAAGGTAGTGGTGCTCCCCTACTGGCGGTCCCACGACCGAGGGGGTCATACAGAATGAGCAGGTGAGTGCTATGGGCAACCCTAGTCCTTCCACCTACCGTCCCAACAACAACACCAATACCAAGGCCCAACAGCCCCAGCAACCCGCCCCCAAACCGAACAACCCTCCAATGTTCAAGGCACCACCCCAGCAACCCCAACAACCTCCACAATATCAGCAGCCTCAACAACCCCGCTACAATAGCCTCCCACCAATCAATATTATTAGCAACCCAATAGCCTCAGTAGCCACAGTACCGGTAACCTGCCCCTCCCCAGTACCAACAACAACAGCTTGCTCTGCACCTCCCCAATACAACCAGGTCCCTTCTCTAGGCACCTATGAGCCCCAGCAGCCCAAACGCCCCCCTGGCCTAAGGAGAACCCATTGCCCCCCATTGCCGGAGACTCTACGGATATCTTTAATGCCCTCATGGCCGCCGCGGCGCACTCAATTGCTAAGGGAAAGGTTGCAATGGCCTTCCAATGTTGATACCTCCCAGTATTGTGCATTTCATCGAGGATAGGGCCATACTTTAGAAGCGTGCTTCCATTTCAAGGATTACATCTACAACTAAGTGATAATGGAGGCATAGACTGGGAGGAGATGAGAAAATATATTGCCGAGATGAGGCAAGGAGGCCACCCCAGGCAAGACTATAGAAACAGCAACAGCAGCAACAACAACCCTAGGCACCCCAGCAGCAGGGCCCAACATGGGCATCGTCCAGAATCCCGTTCCAGAGCATCAAGCTCCAAATCAGCAAGTGAACGCCTTTACGACGTCTCCCAGCAGTGAAAGAACACCCGGTCGCATATGGAAGTATCTGCCGCGTCCACCCCACAATCCTCTTTCACCTTACCCCCCTTCATCCGTACAGCTAACCCTGCCAACCCACTACCCTCCTTTCTACGCATCCCTACCACCGTCTCACACCATCCAATCAACCATCTACCCCCCCACTCATCCACCAACACCCCATCACACCACAACGCCACCACCCACCAACACACAAGCCCCTTCCTAGCAACCCTCCACCATACCACCACAACCAAACCGTCCATCTCCTTCCACCGCTTCCCTGCAACCACCATCGTCCAACCTACCCTCCTCCGCACGCCATCAACCACCCCCCCTTATTACCCCCAATCAAACCAAGCCCCCTTTCTCCGCATCTCCACTCCACCCCCGAGTGTGGCAAGTATCCAATTGCCACACCAAATATTCACTCCTCAACCTTTTACCTCCCTTCCACCTTGTTACCGGCCGTGGCATCGACAGTGGGAGATAGCTAAGAAGAAACGATGTTGCTCCGGAGTGGGCGCATCTTCAATAGAATCTTTCCCCAGTAGTAGGAACATGTATCAGTGCCCCAGGAAGAAGAAGCCAGCAAGAGGAGTCCATCCCAGGGACTGAATATGATTTCTAAAGCACCTGGACAAGACTCTGGCCAGGATATCTATTATGGAACTGATCAAGCGGTCAGTGGTGCACCAGGAAGCCCTCATGCACTATCTACAAAAGGTCATGGTCAATGAAGACTTTCCAGTTAACCATATCAGTGCAGTTTTGACTCCCAGAAGTTCACACCCGGCCATCGAATTTCATGAAGATGAGTTAACAACAGTCGAGTCTTAGCGGTACGCCTATGTTTGACAATTAACATTAATGGGACCCGCGTGTCTCGATGCTTAGTGGACTTCGGGGCGTCAATTAATGTTGTGCCCTCGACACATTAGATTTCTGCGGAGTAGCGTCATAGTCAATTCGACCCTCTGCTATCATTGTCACGGCTTACGATAACACAAGTAGGCCGCCAAAAGGGGTCGTTACCTTGAGAATAGGGCTGGGTCCGTCGGTCACTGAAATGGACTTTCACATCTTGGACATGGACTTGAGTTTCCGCATGATTTGGGTAGGCCTTTCATTCAGGCAATTGGCGCCGTTATCTCCACTGTCCATCATGCCTCAAGTTTCCGTACAAGGGGGCGAGTCATCAAGGTTGCCAGCAAGCTGATATTTGGAAGTGGATGCCATGACTGATAACTCGGCCCTTCCATTGGCCGAGCAATCAGCCACTGATGTCTGTACTAGACATGCCCAGCATCTATCCAGGCCCAGTTACTTCATTTGTCAACGCTACTGGGAGAAGTAAGATCATCACCAAAAGGGGGGTGCAATCATGATGGCATGGGGTACCAACCAGGCAAAGGGCTTGGGGCGCAACTATAAGGAAGGATAGAAGCTGTTAAAGATAGAAAAATGAGACCCAAAGCAGGATTGGGGTACAGGCCAGGCAGGGCAAAGCAACAACCAGGGCAGCCTCTCACATGGACCCTATATGAGCATTTCGAGAGGGGTCCACTGCAACCAGGGAGTGAGCAGACATCCACAATCACTAGTGAACCTGTTTGCCACCCAACCCTGACTACATATCAAGCTGTAGACAACCTCGGGCCACCGAAACACATCAAGAAGGGTGAATCTGAGTCAAAATGGAGCAAGTGGTTCGATATGAGTGACATTGCCATCACTTTGGACTAGCTTTTCACACCAGCAGATGCTGAGCAGCTAGTAGCAGCCACCAGCAGGCGACAGGTAGTCAAGGCGGAGCAGAGCACACAAGGAATTCCCGCAACAACCAGGCTCGGGGCGGGCGTCGTCCCTCCAGGCAATGCGCACCCCACTCCCTCGCTTTCTCCAGGCAACGCGCCTACTCTCCTCTTTTCCCCATGCATCGCGCCCATTTCCCTTTCCCCTCTGGGCATCGTCCCCACTTTAGTTTCCTCTCTGGGCATCGCGCCCACTTTAGTTTCCTCTCTGGGCAACGCGCCCACTCCCTCCCTTTCTCCAGGTAATACGCCTACTCTCCTCTTTTCCCCGGGCATCGTGCCCATTTCCCTTTCCCCTTTGGGCATCGCGCCCACTTTAGTTTCCTCTCCGAGCAACGCACCCACTCCCTCCCTCTCTCCGGGCAATGCGCCTACTCTCCTCATTTCTCCAGGCATCGCGCCCATTTCCCTTTCCCCTCTGGGCATCGCACCCACTTTAGTTTCCTCTCGGGCAACGTGCCCACTCCCTCCCTTTCTCCAGGAACGCACCTACTCCTCTTTTCCCCGGGCATCGCGCCC
Organism: Colocasia esculenta; assembly: GCA_014218235.1. Taxonomy (NCBI): domain Eukaryota; kingdom Viridiplantae; phylum Streptophyta; class Magnoliopsida; order Alismatales; family Araceae; genus Colocasia; species Colocasia esculenta. Next base: position 27,581,285 of record CM024754.1, on the reverse strand, counting down.
ATTTCCCTTTCCCCTCTGGGCATTGCGCCCACTTTAGTTTCCTCTCCGGGCAACGTGCCCACTCTCTTCCTCTCTCCGAGCAACGCACCCACTCCCTCCCTTTCTCCAGGCAACGCGCCTACTCTCCTCTTCTCATTAGGCATCACACCATCCTTCCTGCAAGCCACCGCATGGCCTTCCTTCCTCTCCCTGAGCATTCCTTGGGCGCCAACGCCCCATCTGGCCATCGTTGTGCATTCTCCCGAGCAGACATCCACTCTCCCTTGCTCGGATTCCTTTTCCCCCGAATTTGCACTCATTTTTCACTTGCTCGGGTTGGCGATCTCGCCTCGCTCGCTCTCTCTGTGCGCGCTAAGCATTGAGGGGGGCTCCGAGAACGTCAGCTGTCCAATGGCTGACACCGTCATCACCATCGAGGAGATTTCTTTCCTCGCCTCCGAGTGTGCCCCAACCGACGGGCCACCCCTTCTCGGTCCCATGACCAACCTCCATTGTCCCTCCATGTAGGGACCTCCGCTCCCCTCCACGCAGGGGAGTTTTACTGCTTTTCTTCCTCCTCCTCCTTCCCCCATGCGGGGAAGTTCTTTTACTGCTTTAAATCCTCCTCCATCTTCCCCACACAGGATTTTGCCTTTACTGCTCTGCTGTAAATTTAGGTAGTTGTAGTTCGAGTCTAAGCCCAGATAGCAATAAGCTAGGGGTGGTCTCGGAAAATAAGTCTAAGGGTAGGAGGGTTCCACCCGTTTCCTCGCTGATCTAGCTCATAGACGCAAGGCATGCTTAGCAATCCCTGAATTCGTAGAGGAGCCTTTACAGTTGCCAGAATGGAATATGAGCAGTCACTGTGCTTGATTGATGATGGGTTCGGAGTCTATGAGATCATGGATGATGACGACCCGATTGAAGAAGGTGATGAAGAATTTGAGGACGAGGCTGACGCGTTCGCGAGCAGATTGAAGAGATTTGATGAAACCGTCAGTTGCCGTAGAAGAAACCCAAGGAAGTCAACTTGGGAACAAGAAGACCCTAAGACCGTCCTCATAAGCAGTAATTTATCACCGGCTGAAGAGGAGGCAATCATTGAGGTTCTCAGGAGTACAAGGACACGTTCGCATGGAGCTATGAGGATATGTCTGGCTTGGACACCGCTCTTGTTGAACATGATTTACGCTAAAGCCGGGGTCCATTGCCATTAAGAAGCGGTTGGGCGTTTCCACCCCCGAATGGTTTTGAAAATGAAAGATGAGGTTGATAAGCTCCACAAAGCCAGATTTATTAGAGTTGTACTATATCCGAATTGGGTGGCAAACATTGTCCCGGCTATGAAGAAGGATGGAAGAGTCAAAATTTGCATTGATTTTCGGGACCTCAACCGCGCGTGTCCTAAGGACGATTTCCCATTAGCTCACCTCGACGTTCTCATAGATAACACAGTCGGGTTGAAACCCTCTCCTTTATGGATGGCTTCTCAGGGTACAATCAGATCAAGCTGACTGAAGAGGACTAGGAAAAGACTTCGTTCACTACACCATGGGGAACTTACTGTTATGTGGCCATGCCTTTTGGACTTAAGAATATTGGAGCTACTTACCAAAGGGCTATGATGGCTATTTTTCATGACATGATCCATATTTTCATTGAGGTGTATGGGACGACCTGGTGGTGAAGTCGAAGACTATGGCTGAGCATCCTGGCTAACTAAGGTTCTGCCAAGGTCGAGAGAATATCAATTGAAGATGAACCCCAAGAAGTGTGTTTTGGTGTTTCATCGGGTAAGCTTTTAGGTTTCATTGTAAGCAAGAGGGTAGAGAGGAGTCCCAATAAGGCGATGGCGATAAGAGAGATGCCCCCTCCCAAGAATTTGAAAGAAGTTCGAGGACTTATCGGAAGGCTGCAGTTATTCGCCAGTTCGTCTCCCAACATTCGCAGAGGTGTAGACCCTTCTATGACCTCACCAAGCCGGGAGTCGAATTTAATTGGGACGAGAAGTGTCGGGTGGCTTTTGACTGACTCAAGGAGATCTAGCGAATCCCCCTGTCCTGAGGCCGCCGACTCTAGGCAACCTCTCATTCTTTATGTATTTGTCCTGGAGACTCGGTAGGAGCTGTTCTTGCACAAGTGGATGAAGAAGGCAAGGAGAGGGCAGCATACTACTTGTCTAAGCTTTCAACCCCTGCGAGCAAAGGTACACCACAATGGAGAAGACATGTGCCGCGCTCGTATGGGTAGTGCAGAAACTGAAGCACCACTTTTCTTGCTCATGAAGTCCATCTCATAGCCCACATGAATCATAAGTTCCTCCTTGAAAAATCCATTCTAACTGATAGGCTAGCATGTTGGCAAAGTTTCCTCTCCCAGTTTGAAATCACCTACATTCAACAGAAATCCATCAAAGCTATGCCATAGTAGAGCATCTCGCTCACCACCCTATTCCTCAGTTTAATCCTGTTCGTTCAGAGTTCCCAGAAGAGCTAATGTCCCTTAGACAATCTGATCCTATGTGGACATTATATTTTGATGGAGCTCTGAACTCCCAAGGAAAGGGTATCAGGATTGCTCTACTATCACCTGGGTGTCACCTTCCCCGGGCTTACAAAATGGATTTTCCTACCCCCCCACAACATCGCTGAATATGTCACTTCTATGGTGTCACCCATCTGCGGATTGTAGGTGATAGTCAACTGGTCCTGCGCCAAGTGCTCACCAAATATCATACCCGTGATCCTAAGCTCAAGCCTTACCAAGAACTCGCCTCAGCTTATGCCAAGCTATTTTCCAAGCTGATCTTTGTCCATATCCCGTCATCAGAATCTTCTAGCCGACGCTCTTGCTACCGTCGCTTCAACTCTCAATATGTGCTATCCCGGGGATTTTGACAGGATTCAAATTGCACGCCGCAATACCCCTTCTGTTCAGGACCCCATCTTTCTCTGGATCAAGGAGGAGATGTTGAAGAAGTTGGAAAGGAAGGGTAAAACTGAAATTATGTTATTGGAGCTCGAAGAGGAGTTGGAAGATGAGGAGAAGCCATGGTACTATGAGATAGCTAAATATTGCAAGAATCAATCATACCCTGAGGAAGCCACAAGTGATGAGAAGAAAGCCATAAGGAGATTGTCCCAGATGTACACCCTGGTTAGGAATACACTCTACAGAAGGGGGCTCACTGGAGTTTTGCTCAGGTGCCTGGACGATGATGAAGTCTTGAAGGTTGTTGAAGAGGCACATTCGGGTGTGTGTGGTGGCCATGTGAATAGCCAAATGCTCGCCAAGAAGATCCTCAGGCAGGGCTTCTACTGGCCCACTCTAGAGGAGGATTGTTCCATCTTCGTTCGTCGGTGTGTCAAGTGCCAACTGCACGCCGACAAAATTCATTCTCCATCCTCGACACTCCACCCAATATCCTCCTCGTGGCCTTTCGCTATGTGGGCTTTCGACATCATTGGTCCCCTTGGTGATCTCAACTCCAAAAAAAAAAACCAAATCTTACATCCTCACTGCAACAGAGTACTTCACCAAGTGGGCGGAAGCCGAAGCACATGCGGAGATCAAGGCAACAACCGTCTGCAAATTCATCATGAGAACATCATCACTAGGTTCGGCATCCCGAGTACCATCAGCACCGACAATGGGCCACAGTTTATCTCTCAAGAATTGCGTCACCTTCGCAACAGGTATAAATTGCATTGCATCATTCATCTCTTATTATCCGCAAGGCAATGGCCAAGCAGAGGCCACGAACAAAACTCTAATCAAAATTGTTAAGAAAACCTGTGAGGCAAACAAATTCTCGGACTGGCCAGAAAAGCTTGTAGAAGCTCTATAGGCCTACCGCACTTCAATCCGTACTCCCACAGGGCAAACACCGTTCTCCTCACTTATGGAATGGAGGCCGTAGTACCATATGAATTCTTACTCCCTCATTAGGGATCCAGCTTGACAAGGACTTGTCAATCGACGAGCGGCGTGAATAGCTCCTAGCACAACTGGAACTCCTAGATGAGAAGCGTCTGGTCGCTACGGAACAACGAGAGCGTACCAAAATAGGCTCACTCGTTTTCACCAAAAGAAAGTGATTGAGAGAAAATTCAAAGTCGGAGAGATGGTCGTTAAAAGAATCTTTGTAAAACTGGTGGTCCCCGATCTAAACTCCAACCAAACTGGGAAGGCCGTACGTAGTAAGGAAGCATATCCAGGCAACACGTACATGCTAGTCAACGCGGAGGGAGAGGAGCTCTCTCACCCTTGGAATGAGCTTTATCTCAAAAAGTACTACCCTTAGATAAGTGTTTTTGGATTAATATGGTACACGGACCCCTAAATGAAATGCCATCATTGTTAATTCATTTCTGATTCTTTGTAGGTTAGCCAGAGGTGTCGACACCCACACACTTACACGCCCACCCCTGGAAAGCCAAAGGCACGAAATCTAAGGAAGATCAACACCGAACCAAGAGTCTAGGGCATTACCTGCCTCTTTTCCACTCGGTCCGCCAAAAGAAAGAGAAACCTGAGGGATCGACCTTTGAATCTACCAAAGCTCAAACGGGTGTAGGTCAAGGCATAACAAGGGTAAAGAAAAGAAAATCAATGTCAAATCTAAATCAAAAGAGCTAAAAACTAGGCAAATCAAATGCATAAAAAGCACATCAAGAGTGGCAAAGTCCCCGCAGAGATCCAAATAGACCTGGTCGTAAGCGTGCTAAAAACCCTGCAAGCCAAAAAGACCGAACCCCACTAAGTGTAGGGTAGAGGAATGAGTGTTCCCCGGTCGCCCAGACTGTTGGCAGGCTTCCTAAAAACCTCTTCCCTTCTTCACCCACGGTATGTCCTAGGTCAAGGAAAGGCAACGATCAACTGAAGAGGACGTCGCCGAAAGCCACCTCGGTGAAGGCACCACTTAAGCACGTCCAACCTTTGTCTAGCACACCCTAGACTTGTTAATGAACTCTCAATGATGGCTGAGTAATTGAAGGATCCAAGCACCAGGTTTTTCCATTAGAGCGGATCCCTTCGTTCCGCGTGTCTTTTAGAATGGACCATGCTGGGTTGCGGCCCTCAGTTCAAAAAATAAAAAAATAGAATATCACAAAAAATCCAAAAAATGGAATACCCCAAAAATAAAAAAAAGTAATATATTCAAAATCCAAAAAATAGAATATTCAAAACAAAAAAATCACATATTTCAAAAAAAATCATATATTTCAAAATCAAAAAAATCACATATTTCAAAACAAAAAAAAATCATATATTTCAAAATCCAAAAAAAAATCACATACTTCAAAAAAAAACAAAATTTTTGTCACACTCCATCTACTGGAATGCATCAAACGCATGCTCATGTTTAATTTACTGTTAGCATGTGCTTGCTTGCATGTTTGCATTCTTTTATTATGGAGTTCTTTACTTTTCATTTATTTAATAAAAGGCTCAGCCTTGACAAAACCATGAAGCTTAATCCGTCTAGTGAGCAGGGGCTGAGCTGGAACGGACATTTAACTTGTTTGTTTAGATGTTTTTCAGGCACAGAAAGAAGAAAGACAAACATGCATATGTCATATATCATGGCCAAAAGGGGGGCCAACCCCAAGTACATCATGAAATACCCCACTGGGTACACATCATCAACAAAAAGAAGGAAAATGAAGTACATGATAGGCGGCCTAGCTCTCGCCACCGCTCTCTGCCGATCAGTGCTGGCGGCTGCTCTCGGCCTCTCCAGGGTCAGCCGTCGAACGCGGAGCTGGAGGCCTCATGGAGGCATGTGAACCAGTAGAACCCTAGGCGGCGCGTCCCTCTTCGACGTTCCTCTAGTACTGAGAAGACGTCGCTATATAGCTCCCGGAGTAGGCACTAGCTCGCCCCTCCCGCACGGCGCGCTCGCGCCCACGACGGTACCGGTCCTCCGCCTCTCTCAGCAGGCACTCGGAGACGCCCAGGCTCGTGCGGGCCTCCACGGCCTGCTGAGTTAGCCACTCACGCTCCTGGTCCCAGCGGCCACGCTCCTCTTCCCACTGGCTGTGGTCTCGCTCATGCTCCCGTCGCTCCACGGAGAGCGTGATCCGCAACTCTCCTGCCTAGTGGGGCAGATCCGCATCCCGCTGGGAGACCTGAGTTCGTAGCTCACTCAGCTGCTGTGACAGCTCAGTCATCTCAGCACTCGTGCGTGTCTCCCGCAGTGGTGCTCCGACTCTGAGCTACGCGACTGCAAGAGTAAAGAGTATCATACATATAAATTCATCACATAAATTGATCAAGTTACTTACCCGTGCAGAGAGGTCGCGCTCCGCTGCCTCCGCCCTGGCCACCGTCGCCGCAATCTGCTCTCGGAGTGAGGACGTCTCCGGGTCAGCCACGCCCCTGCTCGTGGAGGTACCTGCTGTGTCGGTGCGCTCCACAGTCGCCTGTCGCGTGCTGCACAAATTAGAAGACAGGTCAGCACATGGTAAGGTATGAAGCAAAGGTATGATCATCTAAACTTACCAGAGCATCCAAATCCTCTCGTGCCTGTGCTAGTTGCACCTCCGTGCCTACAAGCTGGGCCCACAGCGTGTTAATGAGGTCGCTCAAGCATCCTGCATACGTGCACATTTATTAGATCATCATGTAAATCATATTGAATACGTTCAAGGCTAGAAGTGCATACCCTCGCCGGCCTCATGAAATCCCTGCCTCTGTACTCCTCCTGGAAGCGCTGGAGGTACGCGAGGCTGTCAGGTGCGTCTGACTCCACTAGCTGGCCGCCTCGCTGCCAGTCATCGTACTACTCGGGGAAGCGGAGACGCCAGTCCACCCGCTTCGCCTTTCCTCGCGTCCTCCGCCCGATCGCTCCGTCTCATCATGCCACTCCTGGTGTAGTCCCAGGGTGCGGGCGGCAAGCCGAAGGCGGAGAGGCTCGATCTCGTTCAGGCAATGGACCCAAAGGTCTCGCTCGAATTGAGGATGGCCGCTCTCTACCCACGACTGGCCGTCATCACCCATGCCCACGTAGGGCTGCCACACGACCTGCACACATGCATGGGTTAGTCACATACAATCATCCATATCAAATGCATGAATAAATGTAGCACGTACCAGGAGTGCCGGGAATCCCAGATATCTCGACGAAGGGTGTTGAGCTGCAGCAAGAACGTGGCAGATGTCACAACCGGAAGCCACCTCCGGGCGAGGGGCAACGCGTCTGGGCACACCTCGGTCGCTCTCCCCAAGGGGATGTAATAGTATGACCACACATGCAAGCATGCACACACTGGTTAGTTTACTAATAATTTCAAAGTGCAGGAATTGAAAAGGAGTGCAAAGAAACCGTACCTGAAGAAAGGGCACGAATCCGCCCACCGTCATCTCCCGTCCGGTCCCGCTGGAGAGGTCTGCGAAGGTGTGCGCCAAGAGGGCCGCACCCCACGCGTACTAACTGACCCTCTCCAGGTCCTCCAAGATCTCCAAAAATTGGCAATGAATGTCATCTCCCTTCGTGGTCAGCAACATCTTCCCCAAGAAAAATACAAGGAACCGCCTCAAGTTCCGGTCTACCCTCTCCTGGTCCTCAGGGTCCTGGCCGTATGCCACCCTGGCCAGACCCGCCGCCCGCTGCACAAACTCCTGCAGTGTCTCCTCCCCCCTCTGCCTGACCCCTTGGAGGCCCAGGCTCTCCAACAACACCACTCGGTCGACCATCCTCCGGTCGCCGAGCTCGTCACCCTTGGGCTCCAGCCCAAACAAATCCAGTGTGAACTCAGTGTAATCGGCGTATGTGACCCATCACCGCCTCTCCATCAACTCTCAACCCCGTGATCCGTGTCACGTCCTCTAGGCTGGGAACCATGTGCCCCCACGGGAACAAAAAAGCTCTGCTCACCTGGTCCCACCTCTCTCGTAGAGCCTGTATCAGGGGGCTGTCCACATAGAAGGGCTCGATCTCCAAGATCAGCCCGAACCCAATCCCCGGGACTCGCTCCCTCTGGAAGTTTGGGAGTCCCTGATATGCTTCTAGCACAGAGGGCCACTATGTCCTCGGCTTCATAATCCCCTGCATAAAGCACATGCAAGTCAGCATACATCAAAGAATCAAAACTGTGCAAAATCAGGCCAAATTTCACCTCCTCGGGCAGCTTCTTGAATCGCGTCCAACACAGTAGCCGCGGTTCAATTTTTGAAACGCGTCTGTTATGTTGGCCACGTTTCAAAGCCGAAATGCGGCAGCTTTAGCCGCCGTGATTCAACTTCATGAAACCACGTCGACTTTCATCCCTCTCCCCTTCCAGCGCCGACGGCGCTTCCCCCTCTCCTTCACCCAAAAATCAAAGGTAAGGGTCGAGCACTTACTGAATCCGGTTGTGGAGGTACCTCGCAGCTGAGGCGGCTCCGTCTCCACCTCGCATAGTCACCCTCGTCCGCCGCCCCTTCCTCCTCTTCCATCGCCGCCGCCCCTTCCTCCATCGCCGGCGCCGCCTCCTCCTCCGTCACGATGGCGAGCTCTCTAGGGGCGGCCAGAAGCTCGGCCACCATGGCGCTGGCATCTGTCTCCGGCGTATCTATCATCGCCGGCATCGTTGTCTCCTCCGTCGCCGACAAACTCTCGCCCCGTTGCCGCTTCACCTCCATCCTCTTTGTCATCGGGCTAGTGAGAGTGAGTCTAGAGAGAGAATAGAAAGAGAGGGAGGAAGAGAGAGTCGAGAGCAAGAGAGAGCAGAGAGTGTGAGAGTCGGAGGGTCGAAACAGAGAGAAGGAGGTGCCCTCGAACGTTTTGTAGCTTCCGGGACGATTGGAAATCACGTTCGGTGCAGTGGACGCGCATTTGAACCGCCTGATTTAATTGCGTCCGGCCTAGCTGACGCTATTCATAGCCATCATTACCTCGGTGCAGACTTTAAAGTGCACAATTTTCGAAAATTTGAAGTACAAATTAAAAAGCGTCTGGGTCAGACGACGCGATTAAGTAGAAAGGTGGCGTCTATGTTGGACACATATCAAGAAGATATTCCAGGCGTCTGTAATGGACGCGATTCAAAAGGGTCACCTGAGGCTCAATTTTAAGGAGGAAATCAAATGTTTTTGGATGATGCAATCACATTTTAGGGTGCAATTTGGCCATGTAAGGGACATAAGATAATTCTGATTGAGGAATCATTCTCGGCGTTTACAAACGGCCACCTTGGGCCAAAGTTTCTCGAGATCCCTTACATAACCCATCCAGCCATTTTCCACTTCTTCCACATTTGGGACCGGCCTCCTAAAAGAGCAGACCTTCCACAATGCCTTTATAGTGTCCGCCTCCTCACCGTCATTGTTTGTACCGATGTCCCGCCTTTTGATTGGAGAGGTGAGACGGCCCTTCAAAGTTGCGCCGTGGAAGCCCGAGCTGAGGAAGGCAGCAGTGTGGATTGTAGAGGACGAACTCGGACGCCCCGATCAATCGCAAGTCCACACCGGGTGCTAGCCAAGTCCGCAAGTCCCTAGTAAGAAGTGGCACCGGAGTACAAGTAAACTCATCCCCGGGCATGCTTCGGAGGTGATCACACCAATCTGCCCGTGTTTTGAGTTGTGGCACTCGGTTAGCCACGTGCCCTTCCAGGCCAACTATATTGTCCCAGTGCTTGAGCGGACTTTTGGTGAAAATCCGGGACGAGCTAAGGACCTCATTGCTTAAATCAAACTTGAAATGCAGGTCAGTCCAACAAGTGAGTAAAAGCATAGAACCGTAAGGAGGCCTACCCGTTGCCCAGCTAGCTAGCCCAGAGGGGGGGTGAATGGGATATTAAAAAAAATTAATACTTAAAACCTGTTCACAGAATGGTCACAAAAACACACTTCGCAGATTGTTAGTGTTAGTGAAGGAAAAATCAAACACACAAAAGCAATCACACGACACAGAGAATTATCCTGGTTCGGATCTCCTCTCCTTAGGAGTCCTACGTCCAGTCCATGAGCAATATCTCAGGATTTCACTAACAAGGGTACAGTCCCCCTTAAGGACACTACAGCACCCAGCACCCCAGCTGGTCTTCCTTCACACGAAGAGAATAACACCCTGGATCCCACCAGGTCTCCTTCACACGAAGGGAACAACACTCTGGAACCCACCAGGTCTTCCTTCTACACGAAGGGAACAAACACACGAGAAGGTGTTTTAGGGATGAAGCCACTAGATCAAGCTTATAGAACACTACTTGATCTGAAGCTAAGAACTGAGAAGGAAAAGATCTACAACAAAGGACTCTTCTCAGAACTAAAGGCTCTCTCACAGATCTAACTTAGCACATAGAGCAAGAGCTAGAACAGATGGGAATTTTTGCTTGGCTCTAGGAAAGCTTGTAGAAGTTGTAAGCGTTGAATCACTTGTTGTTATCTAACCGTTCTTCTCTTTAGGAGCTTCATTCTTCTATATATATCATCCTTTTGAAATTCGAACGTTGAAGTGTCCGTTGTCTCTAAGCTCTGGTATACGTTAGACTGCTTGGCCTGTAGAGCTTTGGTTCACGGTCTTCATGCACGCACAGAGAGAAGATCTTTTGTAATATCCTTTGCTTCTATTTTGTCCAACAAGTGCTGTCAGAGACTTGCACGGATTACAACCTTAAACAATAGACAGCTAAGTTGTCTCTTGTTGTCAGTCAACGTTAGATTGATCTTATACAGAAATAGAAGTTTCATTCTGTTCTTCTAAAAAGATGTTTACAGAGGAAGCACATAATAGAAGATATCATTTGCATGCACTGCAGTGATACGTTCAGTCATAATAAATACATGGTTGTCAGAGAGATATACGTGAAGACTTTGACTTTCAACGTATTAAAAAATTAGCTCGAAAATCAAATCATTATATTCCACGAAATAGTTATATGCATGACTTATGAAATCGTTGTGCATTCATAAGTAAACCGATGCACATTCAAATAGTTATACAGATAAGTTGTTATGATCTAAAAGCAAATTGTTATGCACAAGTCGTTATAATCAAATCGTTAAAGATAATGTGAATGAATCGTTGTTGCTGTATCGAATCGTTACAGCGACCAAGTCGTTATGTAACTTGATGAATCGTTACAGTGACAAAGTCATTATGTACTTATCGAATCGTACAGGGATCAAATCGTTATGACGGTATAGGCAAATTGTTGTGAACCAAGTCATTACGAGCAAATCATTGTTCTTCACTTAAGAAATCGATATGAAAACAAATCGTTACGATCATTTAATGAATCGTTATGAGAACAAATCGTTGTGAACCAAGTCGTTACGATCAAATCGTTGTTCTTCACTTAAGAAATCGATATGAAAACGAATCGTTACGATCACTTAACGAATCGTTATGAGAGGAAACCGTTGTGATCTTAACAAATCGTTGTGAGGGTAAATCATTGCGATCACTTAACGAATCGTTGTGAGGTCAAGTCATTGCGATCACTTATCGAATCGTTGTGAGGGAAAATCGTTGCGATCACTTAACGAATCGTTGTGAGGGCAAATCGTTGCGATCACTTAATGAATCGTTGTGAGGGCAAGTTGTTGCAATCACTTAACGAATCGTTGTGATACTAAACTCGATAACGAATCCTTATGAGTATGAAAATCGATGTGACTCTTCTGAAATTGTTATACTTCAGAGAAATCGATGTGTATGAGGAAATCATTATGATTCAAAGGAAATAGTCATGCTTTGAACTTACATTGCTATAGAATAAATACTACTTACCCATTTAGCTTGATATTCCTTGTTTCATTTCTTGTGCTCAAAACTCATAGAAATATGTTAGATTAAACTTTATATAGTTTGTTAATCACCAAAATAAATGTGTAATTAATTTAAATACATGGGATAAGCTGATCATCAATCTCCCCATTTTTGGTGATGACAAAATATAGCATTAAACAAGGATGTTCTGAAATAACAATTTAGAAATATACTAGTGACATTTCGGAATCATAGAGATGTATTTCAGAAGTGCTATACTTCTCCCCCTTTTTGTCACTTTAGCAAAAGATAAGGTATTAAGACAAAGAAAGAGAGAAAAGAGAGTGAGAAAACAAGAGAGATATATTTAATTATCCTGAGGAGTTATCAGGATGTAAAAAGCATGAGACAAAAGAGAGGCGTGCCGACGAATAATGGGCAAGGCCTGTCATTCTTGCTCCTCAAAATAAGCCTAAAACGCTCCAGAAGAAATAGCGTAAGAGGGGCCCATGTCAGGCAACATCCTTTGAATATGAAGCTGCCGCTGAGTACTCAGAAAAATGCCATATTCATCGGTGCCAAGGGAAAGTTGTAGGTACTGAATGAACCAAAACTGGCGAACCGAAGAAATTGGTTGATCTTGATAGGATAGAATAACTTATTCTGCAGAAGATCTTGCTTCAATGCCACAAACAGCTTGTACCGCTCAACCACTGAAGATAAGAGTCCTGAACTAAATTGATAGAATTCAGGTCCAAGAATGCGTCAGCTGAGAGAGTAGGCTTGCCGGCCTTAAATAAGGAGCTGTTCAAAGTATCCAATTGAAGAGCTGACTGATTATAGTGCTTTCCCAGTCAGGGGGAGAAGCCTTTCACATTCTGACAGCAGGGGAGCAAGGATTTCAGAGGAAATATGACCTAGGTGAAATTCTATGAAGATAAACTTTGGAAGGATGGAAGTCGACCCTGTTGAGCTGATATCCTTCCCATGATGTGAGTGAATCTTTCAAAGATAATAGGACTACTGAGGAGTCCATGACCAAGAATGCAGCTTAGGAAGGAATACAGAGTCTGGAATTTGTAGTGTGGCGAAATCCACCTTGAAAGAGCAGTTGACTGGATTTTCAATCTAATGAAGCAACTACTCCCTAGAACTGTCCAGTGGACTTCAGGTAACTTGTGAAGATACCGGTAATCATTGAATAACTGAAAGTACCTTATGAGCTTCACTTCCTTTGGATGAAAGGGCCCAGAGGGATTAGTGATGAATGACAAACCACTTAGAGAGAGTGAGTGGAGAGTCCCTGGGTGGAAACCTTTCAGACTTTGCAAGAAGATATTTTCTATAGAGAGCTGAGTGCCCTTGGCCCACTGATCTTCAGATTTGCATTCAGCCATTTTGAAGATTTTGGATTGATCAACTTTTGAGAAGTGGTTGCAGGGAAGAACAACATTTAGGTGATTAGTCAGATTTAGAAAAGGAACACCAAAAATGGTGGCAAGAATACATTTTTGAAGATACTCTCGATAGAGTGGTTTCCTCTGATTTTCAATGGTGAGGGAAAACCAAAGAGGAGGAAATTTTGGTTCGGGGGCGAGAGCAAGAGAAATTGAGAGTTTCCTCTTTTTAGAAATAGGACTAGAGGAGTCAGTCCTGTGGACATGAGAGGCAACTGACATAAACTGGATGGTGGAGATTTCCAACTCATCCTCGAATTTTTCTAGAAATGGACCTTCGAGTTGAGCACGTTCAGGAATGAAGGTGACAAAGGAGGAGGAGTAGGAGGATGGAGAAATGTTTGATGAGTAGAAGAAGGTGAGATGGACGGTCCATCTAAAGAAGGAACAAGGAAGAGGAGGCTCCAGTAGATGATGAGGCTGAAGGGTCTTCAGAAATGAAAGGAGGTGGTGGAATGGATGTAGAGGAGGCAGGAGGAGAGGTGGATTGAGATGGAAAAGGAGCTGGGGAAGAGATGGTGCGAGGCATGGGTTGTTTGAAGGTGATGGGTGCTGGAGGTGTTGTGGATGAAGAGGGTGGTGAAGGAGGGGCTGGAGTTGCAAGAGATGAAGATTCATGGGCCTCGGGAGCTACATCGTGATCTTCTACACTTGGCTCCATATCCTCAGAAATCACTGGTCTTGGTGGCTCAACTGCAATCTCAGGTGGCCCGGATGGCCCTGCCTTCACAACTTCAACAGATGCTTCCATTGCTAAGAGTTCCTCTGCAATGCTTTGTGGCCCGGATGGCCCTGATGATGTCTCTGGAATATGCCCTGATGGCTCAGCTGACTTGCCTTGCTGCCTGGCCTCAGAAGGCCTTGAGCTACTAACTGGTGCAGCTGGAGAGGGAACAGGAGGGGTAGAGGAGATTGCTCCCTCGAAGAGATCAGCTTCTTGACATTGTCAAATTCACTTTTCATCCATTTGCATAATTGCTTGAACATTCTGAAATCATCTCTCAAGTTGTGTACTTCAGTTGACAAGGCTCCAATCTCGTTAGCTGTTGAGGCTTGGTTACTGATAATGGACTGAATATCAGATTGAATAGAAGAAAGAGCTGCGCTTTGCTCATTCAGTCTTTTAACAATAGGCTTCAGATTAACCTTCAGCTGATTCTTCTTAGACCTCTTATGTGCAATTCTTTCCTTTTCCACCTGGCCTTTCACTGGGCTCCACGAAATTTTCATGCTCTTCATTGATTAAGGGAACACTCCCAGTGCCCTCCCCTTGAGGAGTTGTTTGCTCATCAACTTCTTGCTCCCCTGAATGGGAGCATCTTCCATGACTGTATCATCATGAGCCACTTATTGCTCCCCCTAACTAGGAGCTTCCTCCATAACTATCTCATCAGTGTGGCCTGATGCCACAGCTTCTTGTGCTGGTGGTTTATTGATTGCTTAGGCTCCCCCTGAGTGCTGAAGATGGATTCTAGCACATCTCTAAGAATGGATGCCACAATAGTGGGTGGGGTGTAGATCTTCTGAGGTTCCCACAATTGGCAAAATATTCTCTGGAGGAATTTCTTCAATAGACTGTCAATGGCCACAGATTCTTCTACTCTGGCCTCTGCTGCTGCTGGTTGATCTGCTACTGCTTGACTCACTGCTTCTTCTGCTAGAGCTGCTGTTGGTGCTGCTGCTGGTGGTGGTGCTGCTGATTCCTCTTGAATTAGTGAGACTGATGCTGCTACAACTGCTTCTACTGCCTCTTCCTAGACTTCTTAGGCTTCGCCAATTATGGCCTCACCCTCAGCCACCGACGTTTTGTCCAAACACCTTTTCCACAGAAAATCCACTTTTCCTTAAATTTCTGCTGTGGATAGCTTGCCCCATCTTTTCTACTACTGCTCCGGATAAATTATGCCAAAATGTTTGAATACTTTAGTGAGCAGATGGGCATATGACAGAGACACATTTAATTTGCTCTTTGTGTCCCAAATCTGAGCATGAGCAAACTTCATTCGCTCCAGAATAACTTCAGCCATGTATCTCCTTGTTCTGGATGGCCCAGAACATCATGTCCGAATCTGCCTTGGT
Organism: Colocasia esculenta; assembly: GCA_014218235.1. Classification (NCBI taxonomy): domain Eukaryota; kingdom Viridiplantae; phylum Streptophyta; class Magnoliopsida; order Alismatales; family Araceae; genus Colocasia; species Colocasia esculenta. The sequence continues at coordinate 27,566,075 of CM024754.1, read as the reverse complement.
GCACGTGGAGAATGTAGCACTTCTTGAAACCAAAATTGATAAACTATAAGTGCAATAGACGGTTGAATGCATTCATCTGATTAATATCAAGTTTTCCATCCTTCAACCGAAATTCGGGACCTACAATCCCTAGTCCCTTTGCCTGGTATCCACAGTGTGAATCCCACTGTGACCAGTGATGCTAACTCCAAATAATGACCTCAATAGCTCATGATCAACTTTAATCTAGGTACCTTTGACATATGATGTCAAGGACCCGTCCACCTCAGTTCTCAAGCAAACGTAGAAAGCCTTCACCAAGTCTGGATAGTTTACCTCAGAGAAAGTTGCAATCTCTGTCCACTTCATCCTTTCCATTGCTGCCACGATGTTGTGCATCCCATTCTTCTCCAAGTGCTGTCCATGCCTTTGTTTCCACAGAGCTTCGTCTTCACAAAAGTGAACCTTTCCTGCTGCTCCACTGTGATGAACTCGGCTCCATAGCCCCCGACGCTGTCGGAAACAACAAGTGAGACCATGGATTTTGATGGGGAAAGTTTCTTAAGGGTTGGAGTGAGGAGAGGAGCAGAAACCCCCAAGAAATTTCTCGCGGGAAGGAGATTGGAGCTTGAAATCTCAGAGAGTCGATGCCGGAGTCGATAGGGTATCGCCTCAGGTAGGAGGAAGGTTATGAAGAAAAGGACGTGAATCGTTACCATATGGATTTCGGGTATATCAAAGGAGTAATGACTTTTTCGAAACGGAGGCGCTTTGATGGCAGAAAACGACAAAACGACCAGTTCGATAGGGATAAAAGCTGATAAAATAGCGAATCGCCAGAAATGTCTTAAAAAGAAATTTTGTGGAAATTTGCTTAAATTCTGGGAGGAAAAATAATTAGCACTCTAATAATTTATATTTCAGTTTTATACATATAAATCTTTCACAATTTGCACATGCCTAATTCCTTTCTAAGAGATGTAAATCTCTCTTCAGGTAAGGCCTTTGTGAAGATATCTGCTAACTGATTATTTGTATCAATAAATGAAATATCTATATTGTCATTAGCTACATGATCATGAATAAAATGATATCTAACCTCAATGTTTGTCTTTGAATGTTGTACTGGATTCTTGATGAGATTTATGGCACTTGTGTTATCGCATAATAAGGGGATTGCCTTGATATGTAGCCCATAATCCTCAAGTTGCTATTTGATCCATAGAAGTTGTGTACAACAGCTTCCAGCAGCCACGTACTCAGCTTCAGCTGTAGACAGTGCTATTGAATTTTGCTTCTTTGAGGACCATGATATCAGACATCCTGCAAGAAATTGACAACAGCCACTGGTGCTTTTTCTATCGATTTTGCATCCAGCGTAGTCAGTATCAGAGTATCCTACCAAATTAATTGACATGATTTTGGATACCATAGACCTAAGTCATGAGTCTTGGCTAAATATGAAAATTCTTTTAACACTAATTAGGTGAGATTCCTTAGGGTCTGCCTGATACCTAGCACACATGCATACGCTAACAATATATCAGGTCTACTGGCAGTTAAGTAAAGCAAGGAACCTATCATACCTCTGTAGATCTTTTGATCTACTTTATTACCATCCTTGTCACTGTCCAATCTTGTTGAGGTGCTCATTGGTGTTGACAGTGGCTTGGCACTTTCAAATCCGAACTTCTTCAAGAGTTCTTGGTGTACTTAGCTTAACAGATGTGGATGCCTTCCTTTCCTTGTTTGATTTGCAGTCCAAGGAAGTAGTTAGCTCCCCCATCATGCTCATTTTGAATTCTCCCTGCATAAGCTTCTCAAAATACTTGCAAAGAGATTCGTCAATAGAACCAAATATTATATCATCAACATATATTTGAACAAGTAGAATATGTTTGACCTTAGATTTGACAAATAATGTACTATCTACTGACCTCTAGTGAAACCATGGTCTAATAAAAATGAGCTAAGCCTTTCATACCAGGCTCTAGGTGCTTGTTTTAAACCATATAAAGCTTTGTGCAACTTAAAAACATGATTGGAAAAATTAATATCATCAAAACCTGGAGGTTGTTCTACATAAACTTCCTCCTTAATAAAACCATTTAGAAAAGCAGACTTCACATCAATTGAAATAATTTCAAATCTAATGCAGATGCATATGCAAGTAAAATCCTAATAGCCTCAAGTCTAGCTACAGGTGCATAGGTTTCATCGAAATCTATGCCTTCCTCTGGGAATAGCCTTGAGCTACCAATCTGGCCTTGTTTCTTAAGATCACACCAGCTTCATCCAATTTATTTCTGAACACCCATTTGGTGCCAATCACTGGATGATCTGATGGTCTAGGAACAGTGACCATACATGGTTTCTCTTGAACTGATTCAGTTCATCTTGCATGACTAAAATCCAAGATTCATCAGTAAGAGCTTCATTGACTATCCTAGGCTCTATTTGAGAAACAAAAGCCAGGTAATCGCATGGGATTACATTACCTCTTGTTCTTACCCCTACAGCTGGATCACCAATGATGTTTTCATGTGGGTGATCTTCTTGTATCTCCATTCCTTTGAAAGATTTTTATGAAAGATATCCTTTGTTGTAGGTCTTCCAAAGGTGGATCCTCCTTGTCCTCAATTGATGTGTCTTTAATGTTTTGGACAACTCATCTGTTTCATCATGTCACTATCAACTTCCTTTCTCAAGGAAGGGTTAGTTTCATCAAAGATAATATGTACTGATTGTTCAATAATAAAGTATGTTTATTAAATACTCTATAACCTTTAGGTTTAGATGCATACCCCATGAAGATGTCTTCATCTGATTTGGAATCTAACTTCAATGTCTCTTTTGCCGTTGTTGTGGATGAAGCATAGACATCCGAATGTCCTGAAGTGACTGATTTTTGGCTTCTTCCCTTGTACAACTCATATGTTGTTTTCTTCAAAATTGGCATGATCATTACTCTATTATGATGTAGCTTGCTGTGTTGACTGCTTCAGCCCAAAAATATCTTGGCAGATCATATTCTGACAACATCGTCCTTGCCATATCCAAGAGAGTTCTGTTCTTTCTCTCAACAACTCCATTTTACTGTGGTGTCCTTGGTGCTGAGAAATTGTGCTCAATCCTTGGTCATCACAAAATTTTGCAAACTTTTCATTTTGGAACTCTCCTCCATGATCTGACCGGATTCCAACGATGTAGTATTTCTTATCCTTTTGAATTTTTGCTGAAGCTCACAAAACTATCAATGTATCATCTTTGTGCTCCAAGAATGAGACCCATGTGAATTGGAATAGTCATCTACTATAACAAATCCAAAATTCTTCCCTCCAAGACTTGTGTCCTCATTGTTGCCCAACTAGCTAGCCCAGAGGGGGGGTGAATGGGTATTTAAAACTTCGATCTCTGATAAAACCTGTTTACTGAAAGGATTGCACAACTTAATAACAAGGTTAGAGTTAGAGCAAACAAGACAACAATCACACAAAACGCATCCACAAGACACAAGGATTTTATCCTGGTTCGGAACTCCTCTCCACAGGAGACCTACGTCCAGTCCCTGAGCAATACCTCAGGATTTTACTATCAAGGGTACAATCCCCCTTAAGGATCCTTACACCCAGCCTCAACTGGTCTTCCTTCAGCCTGAAGGGAACAACAACCACCCTGGATACCACCAGGTCTTCCTTCGTCCAGAAGGGAACAACAACCACCCTGGATACCACCAGGTCTTCCTTCGTCCAGAAGGGAACAACAACTAATCAGAAAAAGGGGTGGAAAACAGGCTTCAAATTCTAGCTTGACCAGCTACAACCTGAAGCTCCTAAGCCCCGAGAGAGAAGAGATTTAACAAGGTTTTCTCTCCAAGGACCACACAGGCTCTTACAAAAGAGAAGATTCCTTTTGAGCACAGAGAGCTAAGAGCTTAGAACAAGGTTGGAGTGGAGGCTTCGCTCTTCTTCAAAGTTCTAAAGATTGTGAGAGATGGATTTCTTTTTCTCTTCTAAAATCAAGCGATGTTGCTCTGTCTATTTCTTTTCGTCTTGAGTCTTCTATTTAAACTGCTGATTCAAATTCGAACGTTGATGTGTCCGTTGTCTCTTATCCTTGTGTACGTTAGACTGGTCACTGAGGAAGCTTCTGATCGTCAGTCTTTTATCCTGGTGTACACGCCAAAGCGATGTCATAGAACTTTGTATCTTGTGTCCAACGTTGTCCAGATGAGTCTTGTCAGATATCTGTAAGATATCATCAATAAATAGAAGACAGCTAGGACTGCTGTCTATTGTTAGTTGAGAGGAACAGATATTGCAGTATATAGCAAAGCTCCTTCTGTCCAAGAAAAAGTACGTGGACAGAGTAGCATAGAAATGGAAGATATTGTCTGCATGCATGGGAGATACGATCGGAGAGCATTTAATGCATAGCAGTCAACGGACAAGATATGACTTTGACTTTTCAACGCTATTATACTGATGCATCAAGAAATTCGATAAGAAGAGTCTTGCTGACTTCATAACTTATGAAATCGTTATGAATTATAGCAAGTCGTTATGAACTGTAAAGAAATCGTTGTGATAACTTATGAAGCCGTTACAACAGGCAAGTCGTTGCGAGTTCTAAAGAAATCGTTGTGAGAAATCGTTATGACTAATAAAGAAATCGTTACGCGAAATCGTTATGACTATCGAGTTGTAAAGAAATCGTTATGACTAATAAAGAAATCGTTACGCGAAATCGTTATGACTATCGAGTTGTAAAGAAATCGTTATGACTAATAAAGAAATCGTTACGCGAAATCGTTATGACTATCGAGTTGTAAAGAAATCGTGTTAAGAAATCGTTATGACTAATAAAGAATCGTTACGCGAAATCGTTATGACTATCGAGTTGTAAAGAAATCGTTATGACTATCAGTTGTTAAGAAATCGTTATGACTAATAAAGAAATCGTTACGCGAAACGTTATGACTATCGAGTTGTAAAGAATCGTTATGACTATCAAGTGTAAAGAAATCGTTACACGAAATCGTTATGAATTCAAAAGAAATCGTTACGGCTAGAGAGTCGTTGCGAGTTCTAAAGAAATCGTTACGAGGTCTAAAGAAGTCGTTACGGCTAGAGAGTCGTTGCGAGTTCTAAAGAAATCGTTACGAGGTCTAAAGAAGTCGTTACGGCTAGAGAGTCGTTGCGAGTTCTAAAGAAATCGTTACGAGGTCTAAAGAAGTCGTTACGGCTAGAGAGTCGTTGCGAGTTCTAAAGAAATCGTTACGGTAACGATTTGAGTGTTCCGGTCAAAAAGGAAGTCGTTCTGCTTATCAAGGAAGTCGTTACAGGGACTTGGATAGAAATGATGGGACTTACCAGATTGTCTTGATCTTTCATTTTTCTTTTGCTTCCTGTTCTCAAGGCTCAAGAAATCCATTAGTGTTATTTTGTTAATCATCAAAATTAATATATAAATAAATGGAAATATTTATTATGGGGACAGTTTGGTCATCAATCTCCCCCTTTTTGATGATGACAAAATATACTAAACATCAGACAAAGAATGAAATATGTTTTTCAGATTTACGTTAGTTGTCTCCCCCATTTTGTCATTAGGCAAAAAGATAAGCTGTGAGACAAAGAAGAGAGAAGAATTTTTATTAAGAGGGAGAAAGATAATACATAGGAGATAACAAGGAGGCATGCTGTGAGATAACAGCCCATGCCTTGATCTCAAGATCCTCAAAAAATTGCAGAAAAACGCCAAAGGTAACTGAGAAGGCGGGTCCCATGGAAGGGATGTTCCTCTGAATGTAGAGTTGCCTTTGCTGCTCTAAGAATTCTCCATACTGATTTTTGTCCAAAATGAATCTGAAGTAAGTACTCTTGCCAAAACTGGCCCTATGGAGAAATCTGTCCAAGGAAATTGGATAGTGAAGTTGTTGATTTAACAGATCCTGCTTTAAGGCATAGAAAGCAGAATATCTGGAGGCCCATACAGCATAGAGCTCTGGTATGGGTGCGATGGAATTTAGATCCATAAAGGCTTCTGCAGAAAGAGCAGGCTTCCTCTGACTAACTAGATCTTGATTGACAGCTTCCAATTGCTGATAAGAGGCCCGATAGAGAAGCTCCCATTCTGATGAGGTGAGTCGTTCACACTCAGAAATGAGTGGAGCTAAGGTCAGAGAAGACATGCGGCCAGAGTGATATTCTCTGAAGATGAACCGCAAAAGGAGGGTGATCGGCCCTGCTTGGCTGACATCGGCCCAGCTGCCTTGCAAACATATCTAGAGCCTGAGATCCAGCATCTGAATTAAACACTAACGAGTGCAGCTTCGGCAGAAGAACTGGAAATCACCTTGAAGGAGACAAAGTCTACTGTAAGAGGAAGGTTGAGAGGGGTTTCTGATTGCAGCACAGTAATCTGCGAGTTGAACTGGCAAAACTGAACTTCTGGAATTTTGTTCAAGTAACAGAAGTCACTGTACAGCTGAAAGGCTCTGGCAACACGAATTTCCTTCAAAATGAAGGATCCCCAAGAGTTCTTGTGCTGGAAGATAAACCACTCAGAGAAGGTGAGTGGGTGAGCTCTGAGAGAGAGAGATTCGGCCCTTGCAGTCAGGTATTTTGAGTACTGAGCCTTGTTTCCTTTGATAGCTGCCCACTGATCTTCAGTCTTGAACTCAGTGCCCTCAAAGATTTTGGATTTGAAAGCTTGAGATATCTGAGTAAAAGGAAGAACAATGTCCAGGTGTTCGGAGAGGTTGAGAAAAGGAATACCATAAATGGTAGAAAGAATGCATTTCTGGAGGTATTCTTTGTAGATAGTCTTCTCTTAGGATCAAGGGTAAGAGAGTACCATAAAGGAGGGTAGAGAGAAGTAGAAGGAGTGCTTAGAGAGGAAGAGGTTTTTCTCTTTTTGAAGACAGGACTAGGAGGGTCAGTCCTGTGAATGTGAGAGGCTGTGGAAAGAATGGTGAGGAGAGTGTTCCTTTCAAAATGGTCTGGAACTTGGTGTCAAAAATGCCAAGAGGCAGAGGTTTCACTGGAGGAAAGAGAACAGAATTAGGAGGAGTAGGAGGATAGAAAAGGTGTTTAGGATTAAAGGAAGAGGTTGGTTGAGGATGAGATGTTTGGATTTTAATAGGTGAAGGTTGAGGAGTTAATGAGATGAAGCTGAGATGAGAGCTGGAGAAGGTGAGAAGGAGGGTTGAGAGGAAGTAGAGGATGAGGAAGGTTGGGTGCGAGGCGGGATGTTTTATGGTTGGTGGAGCAGGAGGTGCAGTAGGAGGGATGAAGGTGTGGAGAGGGTTGGAGTGGCAAGAGATGAAGTATCAGGGGCCTTGGAGACTGACACTGGCTCTTTTCCTTTGGCCTGACTTTCTCTGACTGCAGGAGGGGTCCTGAAGACCCTGAGGCTGCCACTGGTCCGGGTGACCTTACAACTGATGGCCCTGATGGCCCTGACCCTTGAACTGGCGGCCCTGTTGCCGAGAGACTTCTGCTGGAGGCCCTGGTGGCCTAGGAACTTCAGCTGGAGGCCCTGGTGGCCTAGGAACTTCAGCTGGACTGCTCTGAGTAGGTGCAGGAGGGACACCCTAGACTTTGAAAGATTAGCCAGCAAACTCTTCATATCAGACATTTCTTTATTGAAAAACCTCATTGCATTTCTTATTGAGGATACGTCTGAGGAGGTTGAAACTTGATTTGAAACAATTCCTTGTATACCAGACTGAACTGATGCAAGATTTCTCCTTGGGCTTTTAACAAGGCCATAACATGCTTCAACTTTACTTTCCTATGGCCCTTCCTTGACCTCCTGTGAACAACTCTTTTCTGCTTACTTGGCTGAGAGACAGGCTCCTCAAGATTCATAGTTGCACTTGGGCCTTCACTAACATCAACCAGGCTGGAGCTGAGTTTCCTGAGTAGGTGCAGCTTTCTCAGAAAAGGCTTCATTCTCTGGCTTTTCACTCTCAGCATGCTCCCCCTGAATGGGAGCAGGGACTTCAATACATTCTTGCTCCCCCTGAGCAGGAGCTTCTTCCAAGACAACATCTTCATCAGGTCCACCTGTCTTAGAAGAGACTGAGATGGAGGGAATGGAGTCCAATACTTCTTTTAAAATAGAGTGACTAGGTGGTGGGCGAGGAATCTGCCACACCAGCTGCACCCTCTTTCAATTGAGCTTCGGATTGGCATCCACAGCTGACTCAACTGGTTCTTGCTCTGCTGGACTTGCTGCTGCTTGCTCTACTTCTACTGCTTCTGGAATATCTGCAATAACTGCTTCTCCTTCAGCCACAGAGGATTTCGACCAAACTCCTTCTTGCACTGAAAAACCACTTTTCTTCAGGTTTCTGGACCTTATAGACTGCCCCATCTTTTCAGCTACCGCACCTGACAGATCTACTCCAAAGTGCTTGAAAATCTTGGTCAGAAGATGGGCATACGGAAGGGAAACATTCAACTTGCTCTTTGTTTCCCATAACTGAGCATGTGCAAACATCATTCGCTCAATCATCACTGCGGCCAGGTTTATCTCTTTGTTCTGGATTGCCCAGAACATATGTCCCGAATCTGCCCTAGTGCATGAGGAAAAGGTAGCACTACGGGGAACTAAGATTTGGCAGACTATAAAGTGAAGCAATCGGTTGAACGCGGACATCTGATTAATATCAGCTTCCCATCCTTCAACTTAAATCCTGGACCGATAATCCGAGACCTTTGACTTCATCATTCACAGAGTGAATGCCACTAAATCCAGAGGTCTTTACTCCAAACAGATCACGCAAAAGCTCTTGGGTTATTCTGATTTGGATACCCTTGACAGAGGAAACAAGGGATCCATCTGCTTCTGACTTCAGACAGATGTAGAAGGCTTTTACCAAGTCCGGGTAGCTTACCTCACTGAAGGTGACCACATCCATCCACTGCGATCTTCTTAGAGTATCAACTAGCCTGGCCATGCCACTCTCTCGAGATTCTGAACATCCACTGCCTTATTTCCGCAAATCTTTGTCTTCACAAAAGTAAATCTTTCTTGCTCCCTTGGGGATAAATACTCAGCACTGTAGCCCCCACACTTCCGGAGATCAACGGAGCGGCCATGGGTGCAGAGAAGAAAAGATTCTGGAAGAGGAGGATGATGGAAGGGACGGAAGTTCTCGAAGGAGTTCTTCGCGGGAAGAAAGAGAAGAAGGCTTCGAAAGATGCAGAGAGTCGATCCCAAAATCGTTAGGGCATCAGCTTTGGGTGAACAGATAGAGAATAAAAAGGGTAAAGGTAGAAGACGAATCGATCTCGCAAAGCGATTTGGATAAATTAATATTACTTTAATGACAGGAGGAGCGCCAAAAGGCGGCAAAGTAGAAAGCGACAAAAAGTTTGACAAGTCAAACAACTTTCTACACAGAAGCGGTCAAAGAAGCATATAGATAATCTGAGTTTTGTTTAACTTAACGGAGAGAGACCTTTTCATTTAATCTGAAAAATTTATATTCAATAAAATCACAGAAATTCTTTCACAAATTGCACATCCCTAGTTCCCTCTAAGAGATGTAAATCTCTCTTCAGGTAGGGCTTTTGTGAAGATATCTGCCAATTGAACCATTTGTATCTATAAACGAAATTTCTAAATTACCACTAGCTACATGGTCTCGAATAAAATGATATCTTACCTCAATGTGTTTCGTCCTTGAGTGTTGAACTGGATTTTGGTGGTGAGGTGATGGGCACTAGTATTATCACACAATAGAGGAATTGATTTTTTTGTGTGAATGCGAAATCTTCAAGTTGTTGCTTTATCCAAAGAAGTTGTGTACAGAACTTCCAGCAGCAACATATTCCGCCTCAGCTGTTGATAGAGCTACTGAATTTTGTTTCTTGGATGTCCATGATATTAGCATCCTGCAAGAAACTGACAACATCCATGGTGCTCTTTCTATCTACTTTGCAACCAGCATAATCAGCATCTGAATATCCTATTAGATTTATATCACAAGATCTAGGATACCAGAGACCTAAATCATGAGTTCTAGCTAAATATCTAAATATTCTTTTTACAGAGATTAAGTGAGACTCTCTAGGGTCTGCCTGATATCTAGCACACATGCATACACTGAACAAAATGTCTGGTCTACTGGCAGTTAGTAAAAGTAATGATCCTATCATTACCTCGTAATTCTTTTGATCTACCCTTTTACCTTTTTGATCACTGTCCATTCTGGTTGATGTGCTCATTGGAGTTGATAATGGCTTTGCATCTTCAATCCAATTTCTTCAACAGCTCTTTGGTGTACTTTGCTTGACAGATATGAGTGCCATCCTTCCTTGCTTGATTTGCAATCCAAGGAAGTAGCTTAACTCCCCCATCAAGCTCATTTCGAATTCTCCCTGCATAAGCTTTTCAAAGTACTTGCAAAGAGATTCATCAGTAGATCCAAAATAATATCATCTACATAGATTTGTACAAGAAGTATATGTTTAACCTTGGATTTTATAAATAATGTACTATCTACTTTACCTCTAGTGAAACCATGATTTAATAAGAAATTACTGAGCCTTTCATACCAGGCTCTAGGAGCTTGCTTTAGACCATATAAAGCCTTATGTAATTAAATACATGATTTGGAAATTCAAGGTCGTCAAAACCTGGAGGTTGTTCAACATAAACTTCCCCTTGATGAAACCATTTAAAAAGGCTGATTTTGACATCCATTTGAAAAAGTTTTAAATCAAGTGCGGATGCTAAGCAAGTAAAATCCTAATGGCTCAAGTCTAGCTACAGGTGCATAAGTTTCATTCGAAATCTATGCCTTCCTCTTGGGAGTAGCCTTGAGCCACCAATCTGGCTTTGTCCTTAAGATATTCCGACTCATCCAGTTTATTTCTGAACACCCATTTGGTGCCAATAACTGAATGATTGGATGGTCTAGGAACAAGTGACCATACTTGGTTTCTCTTGAACTGATTTAGTTCCTTTGCATGGCTATATCCAGATTCATCAGATAAAGCTTCATTGACTGTCTTAGGTCTACTTGAGAAACAAATGCTAAATAGTCGCATGGAATACATTACCTCTAGTTCTTACCCCTACAGATGGATCACCAATGATGTTTTCAGGAGGGTGATCTTTCTGATGTCTCCATTCCTTTGGAAGATCTTATGTTGGATTTTCTGTTTGCTGCAGTTCTTCCAGAGTTGGATCCTCTTTGTCCTTAATTGAGTTTTCTTTAATTTTCGGACAAGACATCTGCATCATCAATGTCACTAATTTTTCCTTTTTCAAGGAAGGGTTAGATTCATCAAAAATAAATGTACTGATTGTTCAATTAATAAGGAACGTTTATGAAAACTCTATAACCTTTAGGTTTAGAGGAATACCCATGAAAATACCTTCATCTGATTTGGCATCCAACTTACCAATGTCCCTTTTTCCATTGTTATGGATGAAGCAAGGACATCCAAATATTCTGAAATGGCTAATCTTTGGCTTCTTTTCTTTGTAGAGTTCATAAGCAGTCTTTTTCAGAATTGGGCTGATCATACTCTATTTATGATATAACAGCAGTGTTTGATAGCTTCGGCCCAGAATATCTTGGCAGATCATATTCTGATAACATTGATCTTTGCCATATCCAAAGAGTTCTGTTTTTCCTCTCAGCAATTCCATTCTGTTGAGGTGTCCTTGGAGCTGAGAAGTTGTGCTCAATTCCTTGATCATCACAGAACTTCGTAAACTTTTCATTTTGAAACTCACCACCATGATCTGATCGAATAGAGACAATTGAGAATTTTGATCTTTCTGAACTTTCTACTGAAGCTGACAAAATTCTCAAATGTGTCATCTTTGTGCTCTAAAAAGGATACCCAAGTGAATCTTGAATAATCATCAACTATTACAAATCCAAAATTCTTTCCTCCCAACTGGTAGTCCTCATTGGCCCAAATAAATCCATGTGAAGTAGTTCTAAGGGCTTTGAGGTGGTTACTACAGTCTTTGATTTGAAGGAGCTCTTGGTGTGCTTTCCTCTTGCATAAGGTCTGCAAATGCTATCCAATCTGAAATTTACCTTTGGCAGTCCTTCAACTAGTTTTCTTTTTCTGAGCTTGTTCAGCCCATCCAGCTGCAGTGGCCCATCTTCTGTGCCACAACTCAGTTGATTTATCTTTGCTAGCTGCCAACACACATCTTGATCCTTGAGTTCATCGAGATATAGAACATACAAATTTCTTCTCTGTAGGCTTCAAATATGACTGCACCATCCTTTAAGATACTGCATTTTGATTCTTGAAACTGAATTTGATGGCCTTTGTCACACAACTGGCTGATGCTGAGGAGATTGTGCTTTAACCCTTGACCAGCATTACATCCTTTATGACTGATTTTCCTTTGATGTTCACAGACCCGCTTCCTATCACAGTCCCTTTTCCATTATCTCCATAGGTGACTGTACCTCTTCAGCTTGGAGATCAACAAATTCTTCTTGTTGCCTGACATATGCCTTGAGCACCCACTATCCAAATACCATTTGGATGCTCGAGGGTTAACCTGAATGAGAACATCAAGCTTTAGGTACCCCAAATTCTTTTTGGGTCCTGATTGGTTAGTATCATCAACTTTACCTTTTAATATCCATTTTTTATGTCTTGTTTGGGCATGTCATTTTAATATGTCCTAACTTGTTGCAGTGACTGCAGCAGGATAACTTAGTTACTTTTTCTATGTATTTGAAATCAGCTTTGTATGCTACATCTTGTTCGGGTACAAAATTTTGGTGTTGGATATGTTTTAGGGTATATTATGGTTTCTTCATTATCTGGGGGTGTATATCCTAATCCATTTTTCTTTTTACCCGATCTCCTAGCACCTTTTAATATTAAAGAGTTTTTACCATTGGTAAATTTTTCTAGGGTGCTTGCTAGTGTATTGTTTTCTCATTTAATTCATTTACGTTTTCTTTAATCATCTGAGTTTTCCTGTTTTTCTAGGTCAGTGATTTTTCTGTTCTTGTCTTTTAAGTTTTCACATAATAGTTCATTTCTCTCTTAAGCTCAACTATTTGTTTTTCTAGTTCTTCGTTTTCAGATTTTAAATCTGAGTTGGTATTTTCGAGACATGTGATATTTTTCTTGCTTAGCTTAAGTAGTTTACACACTTCTTTATACTTATCGTAGAGTTCATAAATGCACTTTCCAAATTATCCGAATCTGAGTCATTACAGGAATCGAAAGAAGAATCAGATGTTACCTTATCCTCGGTATTCGCCATGAGAGCCAAGTTGGCTTCTTCACCTTCACTGCTTGAGCTTGACTCACTATCTGAGTCGTGCTGTTGTCCCATGCAGCTGCCATGGCTTTCTTTTTGAATCTTCTGAACTTCTTGGAGCTGTCCTTCTTCTTGTGATCATTTTTCTTTAACATTGGACAGTCTGCCTTGATATGTCCAGGTTTCTTGCATTCATAGCAAAGTGGTCATTCCTTTTGATCTTTTCCATCTGGTCTCTTGAGATCTTTGTTTTTCTTGAAGTACCTCCTACCAGACTGGAACTTCTTCTTCTTTGCCAAGATTCTCTGCAATCTTCTTGAGAGCATGGCTTCTTCATCATCACTATCTTTGCTATCTTCACTGTTATCTAAGGATTCTTCTGATGAGTCCCCATTAGCTTTAAGCGCATTTGACTGCTTCTTTCTACTGGAGGATTCTCCTAGTCTTTCCATGTTTATTTCATGGGCCATGAGAGACCCAATGGTTTTTCTACTGACATTCTTTAAGATCATTAGCTTCTTCGATAGCTGTGACCTTTGCCGTCCATGAAGATGGCAGGGATCTGAGAATCTTCCTTACCATATCTGCATTTTCATATGACTTTCCTAGACTTGCTAGGCCATTGTAATGTCAGTAAATCTAAACATTTGGGTAATAGACTCACCTGTTTGCATTTGAAATCTTTCATACTGAGTGACAAGAATGTCAATTCTTGTCTCCTTTACTTTGTCTGTACCTTCATATGTGATCTTTAACTTTTCCACATTTCCATGGAGGATTTGCATGCTGAAACTCTGTTGAACTCTTTCTTGCTTAGAGCACAACATAGAATGCTCTTAGCTTTACAGTTCAAGGAGATTTTCTTTCTATCTTCATCTGTCCATTGTGCTTTTCATTTGTGACGCAGATCACCTTCTTCCACTATTGACCAGATTTGATAATCGTGGCCTTGTAGAAAGTATCCATCCTGGTCTTCCAATACGTATAATCTTCACCATCGAACAAAGGAGGTCTGTTGACAGACTGACCTTCGAAGAGTGACTTTGGGCTGCCATTGATCTTTGCTCTTCAGATCGTTGGATCTTCTTCTTTGTCGAAGAGACGGGCTCTGATACCACTTGTTGCCCAGCTAGCTAGCCCAGAGGGGGGGTGAATGGGTTATTAAAACTTCGATCTCTGATTAAAACCTGTTTACTGAAAGGATTGCACAACTTAATAACAAGGTTAGAGTTAGAGCAAACAGACAACAATCACACAAAACACATCCACAAGACACAAGGATTTTATCCTGGTTCGGAACTCCTCTCCACAGGAGACCTACGTCCAGTCCCTGAGCAATACCTCAGGATTTACTATCAAGGGTACAATCCCCTTAAGGATCCTTACACCCAGCCTCACTGGTCTTCCTTCAGCCTGAAGGGAACAACAACCACCTGGATACCACCAGGTCTTCCTTCGTCCAGAAGGGAACAACAACCACCCTGGATACCACCAGGTCTTCCTTCGTCCAGAAGGGAACACAAATAATCAGAAAAAGGTTGTGAAAACAGGCTTCAAATTCTAGCTTGACCAGCTACAACCTGAAGCTCCTAAGCCCCGAGAGAGAAAGAGATTAACAAGGTTTTCTCTCCAAGGACCACACAGGCTCTTACAAAGAGAAGATTCCTTTTGAGCACAGAGAGTAAGAGCTTAGAACAAGGTTTGGAGGGAGGCTTCGCTCTTCTTCAAAGTTCTAAAGATTGTGAGAGATGGATTTCTTTCTTCTTCTAAAATCAAGCGATGTTGCTCTGTCTATTTCTTTTCGTCTTGAGTCTTCTATTTAAACTGCTGATTCAAATTCGAACGTTGATGTGTCCGTTGTCTCTTATCCTTGTGTACGTTAGACTGGTCACTGAGGAAGCTTCTGATCGTCAGTCTTTTATCCTGGTGTACACGCCAAAGCGATGTCATAGAACTTTGTATCTTGTGTCCAACGTTGTCCAGATGAGTCTTGTCAGATATCTGTAAGCATATCATCAATAAATAGAAGACAGCTAGGACTGCTGTCTATTGTTAGTTGAGATGGAACAGATATTGCAGTATATAGCAAAGCTCCTTTCTGTCCAAAAAAGTACGTGGACAGAGTAGCATAGAAATGGAAGATATTGTCTGCATGCATGGGAGATACGATCGGAGAGCATTTAATGCATAGCAGTCAACGGACAAGATATGACTTTGACTTTTCAACGCTATTATACTGATGCATCAAGAAATTCGATAAGAGAATCTTGCTGACTTCATAACTTATGAAATCGTTATGATTATAGCAAGTCGTTATGAACTGTAAAGAAATCGTTGTGATAACTTATGAAGCCGTTACAACAGGCAAGTCGTTGCGAGTTCTAAAGAAATCGTTGTGAGAAATCGTTATGACTAATAAAGAAATCGTTACGCGAAATCGTTATGACTATCGAGTTGTAAAGAAATCGTTATGACTAATAAAGAAATCGTTACGCGAAATCGTTATGACTATCGAGTTGTAAAGAAATCGTTATGATAATAAAGAAATCGTTACGCGAAATCGTTATGACTATCGAGTTGTAAAGAAATCGTTATGACTATCAAGTTGTAAAGAAATCGTTATGATAATAAAGAATCGTTACGCGAAATCGTTATGACTATCGAGTTGTAAAGAAATCGTTATGACTATCAAGTTGTAAGAAATCGTTACACGAAATCGTTATGAATTCAAAGAAATCGTTACGGCTAGAGAGTCGTTGCGAGTTCTAAAGAAATCGTTACGAGGTCTAAAGAAGTCGTTACGGCTATAGAGAGTCGTTGCGAGTTCTAAAGAAATCGTTACGAGGTCTACAGAAGCGTTACGGCTAGAGAGTCGTTGCGAGTTCTAAAGAAATCGTTACGAGGTCTAAAGAAGTCGTTACGGCTAGAGAGTCGTTGCGAGTTCTAAAGAATCGTTACGAGGTCTAAAGAAGTCGTTACGGCTAGAGAGTCGTTGCGAGTTCTAAAGAAATCGTTCGGTAACGATTTGAGTGTTCCGGTCAAAAAGGAAGTCGTTCTGCTTATCAAGGAAGTCGTACAGGGACTTGGATAGAATGATGGGACTACCAGATTGTCTTGATCTTTCATTTTCTTTTGCTTCCTGTTCTCAAGGCTCAAGAATCCATTAGTGTTATTTTGTTAATCATCAAAATTAATATATAAATAAATGGAAATATTTATTATGGGGACAGTTTGGTCATCACTCATTGGCCCAAATAAGTCCATGTGAAGGAGTTCTAAGGGTTTAGAGGTGGTTACCACCAGACTTTGACTTGAAGGAAGACTTTGTGTGATTCCCCTTTTGCACAAGGTCACAGACGCCATCCATTTTGTGCTGACTCTTGGTAGACCTTCCACAGACTCTCTTGATTAGCTTTCTTATGCCATCCAAACTGCAGTGGCCTAATCTTCTGTGCCACAACTCAGTTGAGGCTCTTTGTTTGCTGCTAAATAGATATCCTGACCTTTAGATCTTCAAGGTAGAATACGTACAGGTTCTTTTCTCTGTTGGCTTCAAAGATAACCTCTCATCTTCATAATGCTGCACTTTGACTCTTGGAAATTTGATTTGATGTCCTTTGTCGCACCAGCTGGGATGCTGAGAGGTTGTGCTTCAGTCCTTAATACATAGGGCATCTTCAATAACTGTTTTGCCTTTGCTACTCAATGATCCGCTGCCTATCACAGTTCCCTTTCCATTGTCTCCATAGGTGACTGTGCCTTCTTCAGCCTTCAAGGTGAGAGAACAGCTCTTATTTTCAGACATATGGCCTTGAGCAACACCCTGTCCAGGTCACAATTTTGATGCTCGAAGGCTCCCTAAATGGAGACAACTAAGCTTTAGGTTCCCAAAAAGGGGTTTTTCTTTGGGTCCGTGCTGTTTTAGTAGCCATATTTTCCTTTTGATTACCCCATTTTGTGTTTGTTGGACAGTATTTTAATGTGTCGTAATTTATTACAATTACTGCAGCAAGACATTTTTTGTTACTTTTTCATTTTAATATTTTAAGGTTTGCTTTGTATGCTACATCTTGTTCAGGTTAAATTTTGGAGTTGGATATGTTTTAGGGTATGTTATTTCTTTCTCATTTGCAGGTGGAGTATAACCTAATCCATGCTTCTTTCTACCTGATGTCTACCACCTTTTAATATTAAGAATTTTTGCCATTAGTAAATTTTCTAGCGTACTTGATAGTCTTTCATTTCTTCTGTTAATATTTTAATTTTTCCTTTTTAATTCGTCTGAACTTTCTTTTTCTCTAGTTTAATTATTTGTTTATTTTTATCTTTTAGATCTTCGCATAGCAACTCATTTCTTCTCTTATGTTCATTAACATGCTTCTCTAGTTGTTCATTTTCTGATTTTAAATCTGAATTAGTATTCTCTAGACATGCAACATTTTTCTTACTAGCTTTTAGTAATTTAGATACTCTCTATATTTACTATAAAGCTCGTTGAAAGCTTCTTCTAAATCATCTGAATCAGAATCACTACAGGAATCGAAAGATGAGTCAAAAGTTACCTTTTCTTCAGTATTTGCCATGAAGGCCAAGTTGGCTTCTTCTTCTTCCTCACTGCTTGAGTTTGACTCGCTGTTCGAGTCGCTGATGTTGCTCCAAGCTGCTGCCATTGCTTTCTTCTTGTATCTCCTGAACTTCTTGGAACTGTCTTTCTTTTTGAATTTAGGTTTCTTGAGCTTCGGACATTCTGCTTTGATATGTCCGGCGTCTTACATTCATAGCATATGGGCTCACCTTTCTTTGATCCTTTCCTTCTATCTTCTTAAACTCCTTATTTTTCTGAAAATCTTCTGCCGGACTGATATCTTTTCTTTTTGGCTAAGATTCGTTGAAGCCTCCTAGATAGCATGGCTTCTTCGTCTTCACTATCTTCACTGTTGCTTCGTCTTCAGATTATTCCTCAGAGCTACCTTCTGCTACTTTGAGAGTATTTGTGTGCTTATTTCTACTAGATGATTCTCATAATCTCTCCATGTTTTATCTCATGGGCCATGAGGGACCCATGAGCTTTTCCAATGACATCCTTTTCAAGTCATTGGCTTCTTCTATAGCTGTTACCTTGGGAGTCCAAGAAGATGGTAGAGATCTAAGGATTTTTCCTTACCATGTCTCCCATCTCATAGCTTTTTCCTAATCCTGCTAACCCGTTGGTGATGTCTGTTAATCTGCTGAACATCTGTGTAATGGTTTCTCCTGACTGCATCTGGAATCTCTCGTACTGTGTCAGCAGAATGTCTATTCTGGTTTTCTTTACTTTGTCAGTACCTTCGTATTGATTCTTAGCTTCTCCCACATCTCCATTGCTGATTTACAGGCTGAAACTCGATTAAATTCTTTCTTTCTAAGTGCACACATAATATGCTCTAGCTTTGCAGTTGAGAGAAATCTTCTTTCTATCATCCTCTGTCCATTTATCCTTCTCGTTGGTGACTAGAAGTTCTCCTTCTTCTACAATTGACCAGATTTGAAAGTTGAAACCTTGTATGGAATATTCCATTCTTGTTTTCCTTAAGTGTAATCTTCTCCATCGAACGGCAGTGGCATGTTTGACTGACTGACCTTCGGAGTGACCTTGGCTGCCATTTGATCTTTTCTCTGCAGATCATTGGATCTTTTTTGTCGAAGAGACTCGCTCTAATACCACTTGTTGCCCAGCTAGCTAGCCCGAGAAGGGGTGAATGTGATATTAAAAATATTTAATACTTAAAACATGTTCACAGAATGGTCACAAAACCCACCCTTCGCAGATTGTTATTGTTTAGTGAAGGAAAAATCAAACCACAAAAAGCAATCACACGACACAGAGAATTATCCGGTTCGGATCTCCTCTCCTTAGGAGTCCTACTTCTAGTCCCTGAGCAATATCTCAAGATTTCACTAACAAGGGTACAGTCCCCCTTAAGGACAATACAGCACCCAGCACCCCAACTGGTCTTCCTTCACACGAAGGGAATAACACCCTGGATCCCACCAGATCTTCCTTCACACGAAGGGAACAACACCCTAGAACCCACCAGGTCTTCCTTCTACACAAAGGGAACAAACACACGAGAAGGTGTTTTAGGGATGAAGCCCCTAGATCAAGCTTATAGAACACTACTTGATCTGAAGCTAAGAACTGAGAAGGAAAAGATCCACAACAAAGGACTCTTCTCAAAACTAAAGGCTCTCTCACAGATCTACACTTAGCACATAGAGCAAGAGCTAGAACAGATGGGAATTTTTGCTTGGCTCTAGGAAAGCTTTCAGAAAGTTGTAAGCGTTGAATCACTTGTTGTTATCTAACCGTTCTTCTCTTTAGGAGCTTCATTCTTCTATATATATCATCCTTTTGAAATTCAACGTTGAGTGTCCGTTGTCTCTAAGCTCTGGTGTACATTAGACTGCATGGTCCTGTAGAGCTTTGGTTCAACAGTCTTCATGCACGCACAGAGAAGATCTTCTGTATATCCTTTGGCTTCTATTTGTCTAATGAGTGCTGTCAAAGACCTGCACGGATTACAAGCTTAAACAATAGACAGCTAAGTTGTCTCTTGTTGTTAGTCAACATTAGATTGATCTTATACAGAAATAGAAGTTTCATTCTGTTCTTCTAAAAGATGTTACAGAGGAAGCACGATAATAGAAGATATCGGTTGCATGCACTGCATTGATACGTTCAGTCATAATAATGCATGGTTCTCAGAGAGATGTACGTGAAGACTTTGACTTTTCAACGTATTCAAAAATTAGCTCGAAAATCAAATCATTATATTCCACGAAATCGTTATATGCATGGCTTATGAAATCGTTGTGCATTCATAAGTAACCGATGCACATACAAATCGTTATACAGATAAGTTGTTATGATCTAAGAGCAATCGTTATGCACAAGTCGTTATATCAAATCGTTAAAGACAATGTGAATGAATCGTTTTTTGCTGTATCGAATCATTACAGCACCAAGTCGTTATGTAACTTGATGAATCGTTACGTGACAAAGTCGTTATGTAACTTATCGACTCGTTACAGGGATCAAATCGTTATGACGGTATAGGCAATCGTTGTGAACCAAGTCATTACGAGCAAATCGTTGTTCTTCACTTAAGAAATTGATATGAAAACAATCGTTATGATCACTTAACGAATCGTTATGAGAGCAAATCGTTGTGAACCAAGTCATTACGATCAAATCGTTGTTCTTCACTTAAGAATCGATATGAAAACAATCGTTACGATCACTTAACGAATCGTTATGAGAGCAAATCGTTGCCATCACTTACGAATTGTTATGAGAGCAAATCGTTGCGATCACTTAACAAATCGTTGTGAGGGCAAATCGTTGCGATCACTTAACGATCGTTGTGAGGGCAAGTCTTTGTGATCACTTATCGAATCGTTGTGAGGGAAAATCGTTACGATCACTTAACGAATCGTTGTGAGGGAAAATCGTTGTGATCACTTAATGAATCGTTGTGAGGGCAAGTCATTGTGATCACTTACGAATCGTTGTGATACCAACTCGATAACGAATCCTTATGAGTATGAAATCGATGTGACTCTTCTGAAATCGTTATACTTCAGAGGAATCGATGTGTATGAGGAAATCGTTATGATTCAAAGAAAATAGTCATGCTTTGAACTTACATTGCTATAGAATAAATACTACTTACCCATTTAGCTTGATATTCCTTGTTTCATTTCCTGTGCTCAAAACTCATAGAAAATATGTTAGATTAAACTTTATGTAGTTTTTTTAATCACCAAAATAAATGTGTAATTAATTTAAATTACATGGGGATAAGCTGATTATCATACCCAAGCTCGCCGCCGTCAGTACACTGTAAAGGACGGCTAGCACCGCCGGTCCCAGTCTTTCGCCCTCCCAAATGCCGCACACGGCATCCAGTTTGATCCTCCTCCAAAGTGTTGTCGATTGAGGGGAAGAGAAGCGCGCCCGCCATGCAGATGGTGAATCCCCTCATCACCTGCTCCAGCCTTTCATTATCTTCTGCCTCGGGTATTCTTTCATGGTCCAGGCCGCCAATTTTTGCAAGTTGATACCTTTTCCCCGGTTTGGATATCTTCGGCCGCCTTGCGTCCATGAAGCTTTCAAGCACCACCTTACTCGTGTAGTACCTCGGCATGATCGCCATCTCATCTTCCTTGCCTCGTCTCATTCGCTTCAAACCTAGCAAAATCTCAACCTCTTCCATAGGATGCTGGCTTCAAAGGCCTTGAAGAGGAAGGTGTGGGTTTGAGGGTGCCACAGTTCAACTAATGCCCCCAGGGCCGCCCAATCAAGGTGGTTTTGTGGTATCTTTTGGCATGGATGGCAAGGTTGTTAATCCCCCATTTCTTAAGAATGTTGGTCATGTCAAGGCTAATGGTGGAAGTGAGCTTTCGAAGCCAGGGGAAACACATATAGCGCCGGTTGCCCGGGAAAAGAGGATAGTTCTGTGGCATGGGTAAGTGTGTGTGTATGTAAGGTATGGTCATGGGCATGGGTAGTATTGGCCATGAGAGAAGGGTTCATGGTGCATGAAGATGGTGCATGGGTCATGGGAGACATGGGTCGACCATGATATTTTGAGGGAGGAGAGAGAAAAAAAAAGAGAATAATAAGAAGCAAGAACACCAGAACATAGCAAGAACATGTCAAGAACATGAAGAACACATCAAGTCATGCTTAAAGATCAATTCTACATACCAATTTAGCTTGAACCAACTTGCAGACGTGTCCCTCTACTTGGTTCAACCTTTGAAAACCCTCCACTCTTGACCTCTTGAGGTGGGGAGCATCCCTTTGATCCATGGCTCCAAGCTCCAATTCTCCCTCTCTTCTTCTTCTTCAAAGCTTCAAGTGATGAATTCTACACTTGGGAAGGGAAAGAGCATGAAAAGAGCAGAGCAGGGTGTTTATAACCCCTTGGCCCGGGGCAAGCCCCCCAAAAAGCAACAAGGACAAGAACAGTGCAGGAAATCAAGTCTCGGATGGTAGGACTAAATCGTGTCCGATGCAGTGGACGCGATTCATGAGACGAAAGGCGTCCAGTATTCCCGCCGCGATTTACAAGTAGCATTATTTTCATATTTCGTTGTATTATATGTTGCTTGTTGATGCTGATGAATCTTTGAGTGCAGGATTTGGACCCATTGCTTGCCGTGCAATTCACGATCATTTTCGGCGATCCCTTTCTGGTATTGTATATATTGCATTCTACTATATGGTATACCTTATTAGAGCATATCAAGGACCTTGAGGCTCTGATGAATCTGGAGTTTGAGTCCCCCCTCTTCCGCCAAAACAATGATGACTCCAGAGGATTCTTATGACTTGAGGATAGGCCGTTGCGTTGCGGAAGGATGATGGTTCCATCTGGTATCTTGACTTCGGCACCGTAGCAATATATCCTTGATTATCTTATATTTTCTTTTGTTTTAATCTTTTTATTTTTAGCCCAGCATGCATCATGTAGGATTTTGATCGTAATTCTGGATGATCACTCTCGTTTTTAATTGAAGAGAACTACTCGTTCCTCGTTTTCAATTAACATGAAATATTCCACTCCGAGTCAAGTACTAAGTTCATTGTGTTGTTGTTTGAAGATCATCTTTTGAGAAACTCAGTTATCTTGGATTTCTTATCAGTTTATCTAATCTCCCTAAGATCCACTAGAGGCAGTGGCAGACACCCCCGATGGTGCAACCTAACGATTGTGTCTTTAAGTACTTTCCCGACACTGGAAGTTGATCTTTCTCCCTTCCGTGCCCACTGCCACCCTTTTCCCTTTCGTCCAGACTTTGAGTTTTCTCTCCTGAGATTTTCTGAAGGCCTTCACTTTGAATTGACGAACAGCTCCAGTCATATATTTCGGGGCGTGTCTCATCACCCTTGGCGTCTACTTTTCAGTCATTTCACTTCACCTCACTCCTCCATTACTTTCATTTCACTCCATTTCGCTCCATTTCCTTGCAAAGCAGACGTCAAGGTGAGGCAGCTGTAGACACGCCATTTTGGCATCATATCGAGTAAATTTCATGTTACACCGTAATGCCTCGAAATGGCTCTCCAATTAACCTCTTGAGTGATTTTCCTATTTTTCCAGATTCTTCTAGGATTTTTAGGAATTTTTCTAAGGGGTCTGTTGAACATTAATTAATCGTGTCTGGTACAGGGATGCCGTTTAGGAGGTTTTATCCGTGGCGGGTAGAGCCGACACGTATTTCAAAATGGATTCGCGTCCGATCAAGCCGCCGCAATTAGAACCTAAACCTAAACCGTACACCCTAACAACCGCCGCATTTAAGAGCTCCCACATTCCGTAACCTACTCTATTTTTATTCGCATCCGATCAAGCCGCCGCGATTCAGACCTAAGCCTAAGCCATGCCCCTAAAGCCGCGGCATTTAAGATCTCCCACGTTTCGAATCATGGCGAAATGAAATAGCGTCCACTTAAGTCACCGCATTTCAAAGACCATCTGTCAAATCACGATCGATTCTGTCAGAAGATCGATTCAGTTGGAAAACGCAGCGGTTATACCAGACGCGATTCTGAATCATAGCTATAGGCTATGATTATCAAATCAAGCGGGTCTTTTAAATTGCGGCGGCTTGATCGGACGCGAATCTATTTTGTAGGCGTCCACTGTACCCGACGCGATTCAAAGAATTTTGCCTATAAATAAACCCCCGAGGCCATTGTTTTGAAAAGAGTTGAAGGCTTAAGGCGAAGCCTTGCCGGATTGAAGGGAGAGATCCACGCATCACGGCGAAGCCCTGCCGGATTGGAGACCCACATCCCAAAGCTAAGGAGAAGTGACCTTGATTCAAGCCATCTCACGTCCTCATCCTCGGGGTCTGGAGCGTCTGCCTTCCTCATTCCGTTGGAGCGCGATGGGGAGGAGCTTCATCCACTTCTTCCAATTGTCTCCAAACAGCAGCTTCACATCGCCATTTTCCCTTCACTTTATTTCTTTTACTTCACTTATTGCATTTCATTCATCACAACGTTCACACACACACACAACATTTCCCCTTTCCCACTCTTTTAGGGGTTTAACACCACCCCACGAGGTGTGTTAATGCCTATTTGATGGTTTTTATTTCATTCCCTTCGTGCTTTTCTACTACACTCAAAGTCTAATCAACTCGTCACGTGTTTTCTTGTTCGTGCTTTTTGCAAGGTAACCTCAATCCGAGCTAATCTCCTTTGTTTGTCGGCCGTGGAAGGAGTAATAAAGGACTCACACACACTCTCCCGTGATCTTCGGGTAAAGGTAAGTAACGCACTTTTCCTTTCCGCCCGTTTCCTTCGACACCCTCGCGTGTCTGGCGATCACACACTCCATCGTGCACACACGCACCTTTCCCTTCATTTTTCTTCTTCTTTTCCACCTCTTTAACGCCACATTATTTTCTTTTTCATATTCATAAAATCTTTCTCTTTTTTAAATCATCTTCTTTGTGGGATCGTGTTTTCGAAGAAAAACACCGTCTACCGTAGTGACTACTGTCTTGGATTTGAAAGAGGATCTTGCATGCTTCCTTTTGCACATGGTTCACAGATGTTGTCTAGTCTTGAAGTTATCTTCGTAGACCTTCCAGTAGATCATGTTTGATGAGTTTTCTGATTCCATCCAAGCTGCAATGACCTAACTTTTTGTGCCAAAGTTCAACATTCTGCTCTTTACTTGCTGCTAGGATGTCTTGATCCTTCAACTCTTCTAGATGTAGTACATACAGATTTTTCTCTCTGCAAGCTTCAAAATATTGTTCCATCCTTAATGATCAGACATTTTGATTCCTGAAACTTGATCTGATGGCCTTTGTCGCATAGTTGACTGATGCTAATTAAGTTGTACTTGATCCTTTGACGCAAAGAACATCTTCTATCAGGATTTTATCTTGGCTTCCAATTGATCCACAACCAATTACTGACCCTTTACCATTATCACCGTAGGTTACTATACCTTCTTCATCTTTGATATAAGAGAACAGTCTTCTATTGCCTGTCATATGCCTTGAGCACCCGTTGTCCAGATACCATTTTGATGCTCTAAGGCTTCCCTGTAATAATCAGTAAGATTTAGGTACCCAAGTTCTTTTGGGTCCTAGTTGGTTAGCTTCTACACAGTCCTTTTTTCGGATCCATTTTAGATGTTTGGTTGTACAGGTTATTTTAGTATGACCTAGTTTGTTACAATGAATGCAACAAAGGATATTATTTTTATCTTGTTTGGCTTATTGTTTTTATTGTGTTTGATTTATAGTTAGGATTTTGTTCAGCTACAAATTTTGACGTTTGATAAATTTTAGGATGAATGACTGTTTTCTTCATTATCAGTGGGAGTATATTCTAAACCATATTTTTTCTTTCCTGATCTTCTTGCTCTTTTTAATATTAAGGAGGATTTTCCATTTGTGAATTTCTCATTGTGGCTGTCAAATATTCATTATCTTTTGTTAGTGTGTTATTTTATTTTTTAGTTACTTATTGTTTTCTGACTTTCTAGATTTGATATCTTTTCATTTTAGTTTTTACATCTTCACATAGTAGTTCATTCTTCTTTTTTTAGTTTATAAATTTGTTTTTTCTAATTGTTCAGTTTTAGATTTTAAATCTGAGTTGGTTATTTCAAGGCAACATAATTTTTCTTTATTGATTTTAATTGCTTACAAACGTCTTTATATTTACTGTATAATTCATTAAAAGTATCTTCTAACTATCAGAATTGGATTCATTGCATGAAGTAAAAGAGGAGTCAGAAGTTACCTTGTCATCGACATTTGCCATGAAGGCCAGGTTGGCCTTTTCTTCTTCTTCTTCACTGGAGCTAGACTCACTGTCTGAGTCACTCTCATTGTTCCATGCAGCAGTCATGACTTTCTTCTTGTACTTCTTAAATTTCTTCATGTTGTCCTTTTTCTTGAACTCAGTCTTCTTTAGTTTTGGATACTCAACCTTGAGTGTCCAGCTTTTTACATTCATAGCATATGGGTTCAAATCTCTTGACTTCTTTGCCTTCAGATCTCTTGAATTCTCTACCTTTCTTGAAATACCTTCTTCCTGACTGGTATTTCTTCTTAGCTAAAATGCGTTGCAGTCTTCTAGAGAGAAAGGCTTCTTCATCTTCACTGCTCTATCACTTTTTGATTCGCCCTTAGAAGTGTTTTCTGTAGCCTTGAGAGCATTGTTGTGCTTCTTCTTGCTGGAGGATTCTCCTAGCCTTTCCATGTTTATCTCATGAGCCATTAAAGACCCAATGAGTATTTCGTGGGACATTCTCCTGAGATCATTTGCTTCTTCTATTGTTGTTACCTTTGGAGTCCATGAAGTTGGTAGAGATCTTAATATCTTTCTGACCATTTCTCCAGTCTCATAAGTCTTTCCTAGCCCAACCAGTCCATTGGTAATATCTGTGAAGCGATTGCCATCTGGGAGATGGATTCTCCAGACTGCATTTGGAACCTCTCATACTGAGCTACTAATATATCCAATTCTTGTTTCCTTTACCTTGTCAGTTCCTTCATGTGTGAGCCTCAACTTGTCCCACATCTCCTTGGCTGACTTACATGCCGATATCCTGTTGAACTCTTTCTTGCTCAGTGAACAACACATATAGTCTTTGCTTTGCTGTTTTGGGACAACTTCTCTTATCTTCATCTGTCCATTTGTCTTTATTGTTGGTTACCTTGAGATCTCCTTCTTCGATTATTGTCAATAGCTGAAATCAAGTCCTTGAAGGAAGAACTCCATCCTCGTCATCCAGTAGTTGTAGTCTTCACCATCAAATAGAGGAGGTCTGTTGACGGATTGTCCTTCTGCATGACCTTGGGCTGCCATTTATCTTTACTCTTCAGATCATGAGATCTACTTACTCGAAGAGACTTGACTTTGATACCACTTGTTGCCCAAATAGCAAGCCCAGAGGGGGGGTGAATGGATTGCTAAAATTTTCTTTTAGAATATTCCTGTAAATAAAAATGCTTTGACAGACTAAGTTCGATAGTTAGAGTTAGTGTAAAGCAAAGACAAAAAGATCAAACACACAAACACAGGAATTTTATTCTGGTTCGGATCTCTTATCACAAGGAGTCCTACGTCTAGTCCCCAAGCAACAACTTGGATTTCACTAAACAGGGACAGTCCCCCTTAAGGACACTTACACATCCAGTCGCAGCTGGCCTTCTCTTCTCTACCCGAAGAGGCACAGAACCCCTGATGCACATGTCTTCCTTCTTACCTAAGGAACAACCACCCCCTCAACAGCATGTCTTCTCTTTACAACCGAAGAGGAACACTCAAGAAGAATGAGTAAGGAGTGGATGGCCCCTAGACCATGCTTATAGAAACTGCTTGATCTGGGGCGAAGTCTGAGAGACAAAGATTTTCACACAAAGAACTCTCTCAGATCTAGACAAGCTCTCAAAGCTAAGTAGGTTGCTGTGGAGAGCTAAGAGCTAAAGAATGTTTGAATGGACGAGCAAGCTCCTCTTTCTTCTGGGTGACTAAGATCTTCAGGATTCAAGATGAGCTTCATGGAGTCACCAGTCTTCTATTTATCTTCTTTGAAAGATTTTGACCGTTGAAGTATCCGTTGTCTCACATCTTCATGCACGTTGGAGTGTTTGGTCCGAAGTATGGAGCAAGAGACCTGCAGCCATTTAATGCTGGAATAGACACTTACACAAGGAAGATTGTCTGAATCTCTTCTTGCTTCTGTCGGTTGACAATTCAACTTTGCAATGTGCATTTATACCGGAACCCTGCACACAATAAATGCTGAAGTATAGACAACTTATCTTTGTCTAAACTGTCAGTCAACATTAGCAGTCGTGCTATAGAAAGATACACTGAGAAAGAAATTCCATTCTGTCATCATAAAAAGTGTTACTTAATGTGACATGAGTGCGGTAAACAAAAGATATATCATGCAGAGATATTGTAACCAACACAATAAATGTTAGAGAGCATAGGATACAACATGGTTCGTGAGAAGACTTGAAATCCACAGAGATTTGAAAATATATTTGAATATCATTGGAATGTAATTTAAGATTGTCTGAAAAGAATTTAAATAGGATTATTCAACAGCTGTCAAAAACATAATCATTATTAAAAGAGAGTTGATGTTTAAAGACAATATGTGTTCAGAGAGAGTCGATGTTGATATGAAATCGATGTTATAACCATAATCCATGTGAGAATGTAATCCATGTTGAAACAAAGTCGATGTGAACATAATCCATGTATGCATGTAATGAAATCGATGTTCTGTACAAAGTCATTGTTTAACTGAAGTCGGTGTACAACTGAAATCGTTGTTGTACTGAAATCGATGTACAGATGAAATCGTTGTTTGAAATGAAGTCATTGTTTCACATGAAGTCGATGTTTAAGTGAAGTCGTTGTTTCATATGAAATTGATGTTCTACCGAAATCAATGTTTAAGTGAAATCGTTGTAGAAACGAAGTCGATGTTTAAGTAAAGTCGTTGTTTCATATGAAATCGATATTTAAATGAAATCGTTGTTGAAGTGAAGTTGATGTTCCTTATGAAATCGATGTTATACTGAAATCGATGTTTAAATGAAATCGTTGTTGAAAAGAAATCTATGTTCTAGATATGAAGTCGATACTTAAGTGAAATCGATGTTTTCTATGAAGTCGATGTAGAATTGAAATCAATGTTGTAATTATGAAGTCGTTGTAGAACCCAAATCGATATCCTACAAAGGAATCGTTGTTTAAGTGAAACAGTAATCGTTATGAGCTTTTACAAGGAAGTCGATGTATAATTAGACAAATATATGCAATGAGCTTCAAATGGCAGTGAGTGTAGACACTTACTGATTTTGTTTGATTTGATGCATATTGATAGACTTTAGAAAATGATGTTAGACAATAATTTTTCAGGGTTTTGTTAATCACAAAAATATATATCTAATAAATAATAAATATATGGAGATGGACTAACATCAGTCTCCTGTCTCATACTATTTCCCAAGTTCGGCTAAACCATTTGTGATATCTGTGAATCGACTATACATTTGAGAGATGGATTCTCCTGAGATCACCTGAATCTTTTCATACAAAGTCACCATATCTCTATCCTTGTCTCTTTTACCTTATATGTCCCTTCGTAGTGAGTCTCGTTTCTCCCTCATCTCTTTGTCCGTCTTGCAAGCAGATATTCTGTTGAACTCCTTCTTGCTTAATGAGCACATAATATGCTCTTGGCTTTGCTGTTCAAGGATATATTCTTTCTTTCTTCATCTGTACACTCTTTCTTGGGCTTGGAGATTTTGAGGTCACCATCTTCTATAATGCTCCAGATTTGGTAATCGAAGCCTTGTAGGTAAATTCTATCCTGGTCTTTCCAATAGTTGTAGTCTTCTCCAATGAATAGTGGAGGCATATTGACTGACTGTCCCTCTGCATAAGTACCTTAGGCTGCCATTTATTTTTGCTCTTCAGATCGTAAGATCTACTTGTTTGAAGAGACTCAGCTCTGATACCACTTGTTGACTAGGTTGCAAGCCCAAAGGAGGGATGAATGGATTGCTTAAAATATATCTTGAAATTTTTCTGTTAAAAATAACTTAAAACAGAAACACTAAATGCAGGTGTTAGAGTTAGTGAGCAACGAATAAGATAAAAACAATCATACCACACAAGATTATCCTGGTCGACCCTTCCAAATAGAAGTCATACGTCCAGTCCACAAACAACTCTTGGGATTTTATTACCAAGGTACAGTCCCCCTTATAGACACTTACACCACCAGACATAAGCTGGTCTTCTCTTCAAACCCGAAGAGGCAGTACAACCACCTGTAGCAACAGACTTCCCTTCAACAGGGGAACAACACACCTACCCACAACAAGTCTTCTCTTCACATAGAAGAGGTAGTACAACCACATGTAGCAACAGGTTTCCCTTCACACAGGAAGAGGAACACTGTGAAGAGAGTTGAAGGGATGCCCCCTAGATCAAGCTTATACAACAAAGCCTTGCTTGATCTAAGGCGTGAACTGACAGAGAAAAGAATGGAGCTATAATACTACTCTCTCAGAAACAATAGCGCTCTCAAAAGAAAAATCGAGTGAAGCTTCAGGAGAGCTTAGAGAAGATGGACTTGGAGTGAGGGCGCATTGCTCTTCTAATGGTTGTGAAGGCTTGTGTGTATCCGAGTGTGTTTCTTGTTGGTTCTTGTTGTTCTTCACAACCATCATCTTCTTATAACACTTCTGCTTTCTTCTGATGTGTCCGTTGAAGAAACTGTTGTCTCTCATTTCTTCATGCTCATTTCGATGTAGTCACAGCAAGTCTTATGTTGTAGAAACATGTGACTATCGAAATGTGTGGGCATTAAATGCTAAGAGAAAGAGAGATGTCTTCAGTGACAGTCAATGTTCTGAGTAGGTGCAAAAAGATGTTATACAAATAGATATATCTATTTTGTCACCATATAAAGCATAAGAAGACTAGGCATAAAAATAGTAGTCAGTCAAAAAGTCGTACTGCATAGGAACTATATCCAGCAACAGACTATGTATGTAAAGATAATTTTAAATGCTTATGTATAAGAGATATTCCATAGACGTGAGAGATTTGAAATTCACAGTTTCAAATGCTAAGGTTTAGAACAAGTTCATGAATAATTTAATCATGATATCAAAGTTTGTTCAGAGATATCCTTGATCAGAATATGCAACGATCAAATGATTCCTTCAAGGATAATAGCTTGATATGATATTGAACATAGTGGTCATATCAATAAGTTTATTCATAATCTTTCTTGATCAACAGATAAAGATGATCAGGGTATTAAGATAATCTATGTAGGACAACAGTTAATATGCAGAAAACAATCGATATATAATGATAGCAATCGATGTTTTACAAAGAAGTCCATATTTTAGAGAATCGATGTCTAAGCAATCAATGTCTAAGAGCAATCAATGTCTAAAGGCAATCGATGTTAAGAGACAATCGATGTCCAAGACAATCGATGTTTAAAGGTAATCGATGTCCAAAGACATCGATGTTAAGAACAATCGATGTTAAAAGATAATCGATGTGAACGCAATCGATGTTTAAAGGTAATCGATGTAAATACAATCAATATTTAAGTATAATCGATGTTTTGATGTAATTGATAGATAAGGATAATCGATGTGAATGCAATCGATGTTTAAGTGTAAGGCAATCGATGTTTATGCAAGAGATCGATGTTTATGAAGGCAATTAATGTTTTATAAAAATATTGATATCTGAAGCAATCGATGTGAAACTTCAACTCTAGAGAAGTCAGAGTAAGAATCTTTTTGGTCTCAATCGATATCATAATTTGACTTCTTAAGAGTCGGAGTGGGTCTCCTGGTTGTTCAACAATCGGTATTTAACTTCGACTTCTTGGAAGTCGGAGTAAGACCAACAATCGATATATGATAACAACAATCGATATGAAATGACGATTGGTTAAGAAAACAACATAAACGGTCGAAGTGAAGCTTCGGATACGACGAAGTGTAACTTCGTAAAACAGATCAAAACACTCTTGACTCGATTTTAAGCTTCGAATATGACGAAGTGAACTTCGTCTGTTCAAGACAAAAACATGTATGACAAAGTGCCAACTTCGGATATGACGAAGTTAGCTTTGACTGATCAGAAGCAAAACATGCATGACTTCGGATGATGAAGTTTAAAGCTATGGATGATGAGACTTGACTTCGATTGAAACTATGAAAGGTTGTCAGTAATGTAAATCATGAACTTATGAATGAAAACTTTAAATGACAACAAAGGCCATCTGGTGGACCAAGAAATTCTTGGAATACTTACAATGGTGATCCTTGAAGTATTATTTATTTCATTTGAGTTACCTGTTGACAGACTTAACCAAATGGTATTAAGGTAAAACACATTAACTATTTTGAAATGTAGAACTATTCTGATAAGTTTTGTTATCACCAAAATATAGTCGTGGAGATAAAAGAACAACATTGGGGCCTTGAAATCTAGGGGAAAATAGGTAGCGGGAGTTTGCAGTAGTTTTGAAGGGATGAGGTTTGGAGAGGGACAACAGTTTTGGCCAAGAGCTTCCTGACATAACCTTCCACTTCAATTTGAAGATGGAGTCAAGTTTAATGGAAGTGAGGTTGGACATAAGGTGGATATGGACAAGGGGGACAAGCGGTTGAGGAAGACAAGCGGATTGAGTGGGAATTGGGGTGCGGGTTGGAGTAGGAGGGGGAACCCAAGTTTGAATAACATGATTCACAGTGCATTTGGCATGAGAATCCTAAAGAGGGGATGGTGAGGAGGTGGAGGCTCTCGTCTGAACCGTGTGTTTGGAGATGATTGAAATAAGATCCTCGGCGAGTACTAAGATAAGACATGAGTGAGTCTGGGCATCTTGAGATTAATGGGTATATGTAGGATTACCCTCAAACTCACTTCCTCATTATCAGCCTGAGAGGAAGACTCACTGATTCTTCATGTCTAGAATTAACCATTCCAACAAATTCAGCATGGAAATCATCATCAAACTCAAAAATCAAATTATTAGACATGGTAGCAGACATGTTCACCAAGGTTCAATTAACACACAACCTACTTCTTTTAAGACACTTAACTACACTATTAAGAGAGACGTGCCTCTAAATCAAACAATACTAGCAAGCAATGACCCAACTTTTTTAAATTTCCATTAGGTGTGCGTTAAGTTAATCTCTTAAGGCCGATTCTCTCACTCCTCACTCAAAACGACGTTAATATGACAACTAATTGGGAGGGTAAAGGTCCTCCTACCCGTATCGTGAGAGAATCCACATAATTTAGGGACTTATGGAGTCTCCTTGAAACCAATCTGATTTAACCGAGAGGGAATCCATGAGTAAGAATTGTAAATCAAGGAGGAGGCTATCCTATAACGTGGTGGGGAGGCCAAAAAAGATGAGAAAAGGAACCCACCAACGTGACTCAAAACCATAGGAGATTAAACAGTGAGCATCAAAGAGAAACAAGAGAGAAAACAAGCAGGAATGTGCATCTGGAAGAGTAAACGACAAACAAGGGACGCCAAGTTCTATAGAAGGAAATAGACGAAAATCTTTGGACACTAAGACGAAGTAAACAACAACATGGGATACATTAAATAGAAATGAATTACAAATGACGCTAACCTGTATAGACGTCAATAACGATTGATGTCTATTTCATGCGTAGGCAGAACTCTCAAAAATAGTGGTGAGCAATGCCCGTCCCACCGTGATCGCTAGAAGAGAGTTGTGGGTGTTAGTTTCCATCCATCCATGATGCTCCTTGTGCTTGGAACTCTCAGACCTGCTCTATCGTCTTGGATGCCTTCATTTGACCGTATGACTACCAAAGGGACAAGAGCAAAACCAAGAAACAAGTGAACAATAATGGGAGGTGATCGCCAAGGCCTTACATGTGCCCAAGGATGTATTTTGATTGTGTCGATGACGCTACCTCATGAGCATTTGATGGTGGAGACGACGACTACCCTCTCTTCGTCGCCAAAAGAGAAGGAGATCCACAGTACTTCTAGAATTTGCTTGCAAAGAAAGGACTATATTAGACTCTAAAGATGTGTAGCAAGTGTTCGAAAGAAAGAGCAACACACATACAATAGAGAACCTCTTACCGGATAAGGACATGAAAGAGGGGGTCAAGCATTATGATCACCCTATTCCCTTCCTTTCCTTTAAAGTTTAATGAAACCCCTTTTAGGTATGTAGGAGTGTGTCTAATGTGTTGTGTTTTGAGTGAAGTTTACTATCATGCAAAGACTAAAACATAAAATAAGAAGGAAGAAGAAGAAGGGAGATTATTCTCGTTGGGGGTGTTGTGGCAGTTTTGTAGACTCCTCCAATCATGGTGAGGCATCCTGAACGCTCCAAGTTAGCAAAGATAGACAGTAAGATGGAATGAGATCTCTCAAGGTGTAGGTTCACTTTCTCTCTCCTTTCTCAAGACATTAAAGCCCAAAGATCATCCAAAGTCTCTCTCTCTCTCCTCTCTCTCCCCCCCCCCTCCAAGAGAATCAGTGTTGGTTATATAGACATAGGGTCGGAGCTAGGTAGCCTTAGGATGCCCACGTGTGAAGAACACAGTTGCAAGGTGACAATCCAAATTTTAGGGTAGGCCATTAATGAAAAAAGGCACATATATTTGGGTAATAGGGTTTTTAGTGGCAATTCAAATTAAGATGGATTTTTGCTCATTTTTGCTTTTAACAGGGGTATATATGCAAAAAAAACTCTTCTATTATTTGATGCAAAATTTGGACACTTTCTCCTTCACGAATTACTGTCCTCAGGTTGTTCATTTGTTTTGATTCATGTTTCCTCTAAGATGATTATTCGTTGAGTCAATTTTAAAATTCTTTCCAATCGTCAAATAATAGATAACATTTAGTTGAGACATTTTCAAGATTCCCAATATATATATTCTTTTGCCTTCAGTTTCAAAATCCTATTGTTTCTTCGGTGAAAAGATACTTGTGGTTTTTCCTTGACTGACGGTACGTTCTTGTAGATGTTAAGAGGATTGCATCAATGAAGCGGCCATCAATAGAGTCCTATCTTAATGAACGTTCTAGATGCTCTCATGAGCCAGTACTGTGATAATCCTAATCTTCTTTCTTGAGTTTAATTTAACCATATGATTGGACAATTCAGTGAATCAGTGGCAGGCACTGGGACGAAATCAGTGGAGACATCGACGTGGTTTCATCGCTGATGTAATTTGGTAATATTTTTGAATTTTATTAAAATTTTATTTTTTCTCTCTAATTATCAAACATGTAAAATAAATTATAAATTATGTAAAAATAGATTTTAAGGGAATAGAGAGAAAAAAGTATAATAATAATATGTTAGAGTTTGAGTTTTAAAAACTAATGTAAGAGAATTTTTAAGAGATTTAGATTTTAAAAAATATGAAATCTCCTAAAAAGTGTTACCAAACGCTGTTGTGTTAACCGATGGCAGTTGCCATCGGTTGGGTGCCCACCATGGGCATCCAAAGGTTGGTAGGAGATCAAATCGCAGGGCGGTTGGCTCCCAAGAAAGGAGGACTCTTCCTCCTCTCTCATGCGCATGAAAGAGAAGAGATTCTCTCTCTAGGAACAGACCTTGCGCAAGACTCTTTCTCTCTCTCTCTCTCTCACATCCGTGTGCAAGACTTCTCTCACGGGATATTACCTCCGGATTTCGAAGGCGTTTGGAGCGAGGAAACTACGAAGAAGACTCTTGTAGCCTTCTTCCCGATCCTATGAGATTCCGCAACGCACGAGGTAAATACTTCGAACAAGATTGAACATTGGTATCAGAGTCATCACGTTCCTCTCTCCACGATGTCGTCGGATGATCTCCATGTGCAAGAACTTGCCGCAATTGAAGAATATGATTTTGAACCGACAGAGATCTCCATGGACGAGGATGGGGATAGCGTGGTTGGCAGTGGCCCGACATCCACGCAGGAGTCTGTGGCGCCAATTAGATATCGGCGACTGATGACTGCAAGGGATTACATTGTAGCACTGTGCGCTTCTCCCTCGTCGCGCCCAGTCACAGTCCAGCGAGACATGACTAGGAAAGCGGTCGAGACCAATTGAATTGGCATGAGA
Source organism: Colocasia esculenta (assembly GCA_014218235.1). Lineage (NCBI taxonomy): Eukaryota > Viridiplantae > Streptophyta > Magnoliopsida > Alismatales > Araceae > Colocasia > Colocasia esculenta. The sequence continues at coordinate 27,530,118 of CM024754.1, read as the reverse complement.
ACTCAAGAAAGACATCTAAATATTACACCATATTTTGTGGCTCATACCTCGAGGGACTATGTCGATTTAGTGGCGATAAAGTTGTGAGCACAAAACGTTCGAGTTTTGACGTCGCTAGTTTTTAAGAGATCCAGGATATCAAAGCTGGTGAATATTGAAGATATCTAGAGTACTACGAGATTCTTTAAGAGTATTGTGATCTGTTAGTTTTGTTAGCACTTTTTTAAGCATGCAATGCCACAATGTGAAGAAATTAACTATCACTTAAAGTAAACAGATCTACTTAATTAGTTTGATAACGCGATAAGAAGAGTTATTTTTGTCATCTCTGGTAAATAAAAAGAGTGATGTTAAAAATTGAGATAGATTTTTTTAGAACTTATTCGCGACAATTTGGATAAAAAGTGATAATTTTGTCCCACCCTCTCATCTCTAATAAAAGTTATCACCCTTGGTAACCTATCTCTAGATAAATCATCGAATCAAAGAAAGAGACATATATAATAATGAATTATACATAGATAGTCTGTTGGTAAATAATTTGTTGGATTGCAGACCCATAAATACGACAAAGGTGTATATATACACTAATGACAATGAGATTTTCTTATGATGGAAAACTTGCACATCTTTCTCTTGAGCTGCTCTCTCGGTCATATAAGAATAATGGACTTTGGAGTCATCCCTTGTGCTTCAGATGATACTTAAAATAGAAGTTCACCTAGTGTCCTTATTCTTAACTAGGACACTCCTAATAGACAGCGAATCCCACAAATTATCACGGTTTTTTTTTATCAAAATAATCATATTTTAATAAATATGATTGCTCTAGCCAAAATGGTTTTTACAACTCACTTCTTATTCATTTAAAAATATTAAAATATGATGTTTTCACAATCACTTTCTATTCATTAAAAAAAATCTTTTTTTTACTTTTCTAAGTGTAAAGATCGTGTTCACAATCCGACATCAACTGTGACTAACAAAATTAGACAGATTGATTTAAATTTTCATAGATTTCGAAGGATTCAGGTAGAGAAAGCATTTTACAGCATGAGTCTGCCTGACCTAATTTACAAAGGTCTATATAGGACGGGGAGCAAAGACGGTGGGAGACGAGTTGAGAGGACAGAGTGGGAGACGATCGAGAGAAGAGAGAGCAGAGTTAGGAATATATAATGGAGAGAAAGCAAATGCGTGATTTTTTTGCTATTTTCTTCGACGACCCTCACAACCCAAGGGGTCTAAGTATATATAGAGCTAAGTTTGCCACCTAATATCTCATCGGCTGAGCTCATAATATTCTTTCGTATCCTATGTACAATGAGGTGGCAAAAGTACTATCGTTTATTTAAAGTAGTACAGTATACACCGAGGTGGCAAACACATTATCATTTAAAATAGCTTTAGTCGAAGTTGCCTTCGTCCATTATCTCTGACTCATGATCTAAGGAGTCCTCTAGAACTTCTTCGAATACCTTTGACTGATTGGCCCGAGAATATTTGGGTCCAGCTACCGAGGGTCTTCTAGATGTTGTATCACTTTGCACTTGTCGATCACCATTATGCGCCCATCACACCACTTCTCGCAGAAGAGGAATATTTATGATAATTCTTGATATAGCTTAGATTTTTCTTTTTCTAAGTATGCTAGTCAAAGTATTCTGGCATTTTATCATAGTGGATTATATATGAGTATTGAGGAGTTATTTCCCAATTTGTATAGAAGATATGTCCTTCCAATGGAAACTTCGGAAAGGAAGTTTGTATAGTTATTTCAAGTACTTGAATCAAGTTTGGAATCCAGCTAACAATAATTTTGATTATCATGGGAAAATTAAGGAAAACTATTTGTTGTCTTGACAGTATTAACAAACTTACCATTTCTTGTTCTATAGCAAATATTGCGTCTTCATTCACCAAATCATATGTTAAGGTTATACATTTAATGAACCAGGAACTTGTTATATTCTCTTCATATTTTTTGAATATTTCTGTACAAGGATCATCCCATATTTTTTGATTCACTATGTTATAGATTTCTGTAGGGAATTCTTTTTTGATATAGTTATAGGTGTCTATTCTTTTATATTTTTCAAGAACTGCATAGTAGAGATCTTGCTTTTGTAGATTATTGATGATCTCAAGTTGTTTGGACGGGCTTACATTATCATATATTTATCTATGAATGGAAGGATAGTGTTTATGAGAGGTTCTTTATTGCTGGTGCTAAGGAAGGCTAAATATTCTCTTTCAAGAGTGAAGAGTTTCTCTTGATCATTACTTCTATCAATATTGAGCTTTTGTATAAAATTTCAAGAGTAGATATCAGTTCATCTAGATGTCTTATACTGGTTATATATTCTGGATTACTCTGTAAGCCACGAGAGGTTTTCCAAATATTATTGATTATATCATATGCATATCGAGATAGATTTTCAGTGCATCTATATGAGTTTTTAGTCTGAGCTATATTATGTATTATCCGTTGATTATGTAGATTAGACAAGTCTAGAAATATTTCCTTCTACAAAACTGATGTTGATTATCGGGTTTGCTTTGTGCTTGAGGGTTTATCATTCTCAGACTTCCTGAGATATTGAAGACTATTGTTCTACATATTTCTTTCTTTTCTTTGAGAGCTGCTGTCTGGAAGCTATTATTGTTCATCCTACAAAGGTCGAGAAAGATAATCAGCAAGTAAGTTCTGATATCCTGGACAAAAATTAATATCAAAACAATATTCTTCAAGTTGCATAAAACATTTAATTCTTCAACTACTTTGATCTTCTTTCTTATTCTTAATGTACTTATATAAACCCTTATTATCGTTATTAATATAAAATTTTGCAGGTAGTAACCAATGTTTAAAA
>CM024754.1:27463554-27527145 GCA_014218235.1 Colocasia esculenta | reverse complement strand
TTTTATCATTAAGAAAATAATCTTACTTTTGTTGTGAACTTTCTAATGAGACATTCACTACAAGAAATTGCGGGAATAGCGACCGACCTGTTCGGTCTCTGATCGGTCTTTGTTCGGTCGCTGATAAGATCTGCGACCGACTAACCACGAATTGCGACCGTTAGATCGGTCGCTATACTTTGGTCGCTATACAGCGACCGACTGTAGTCGGTCGCCCAATCCGTCTCTGATAGCGACCAAATTTTATCGGTCGCAAGTTCCATCGCAAGTAGAGACCGCCTGTTTTGGTCGCAAGACGGTCGCCCACAGCGACCGACCTTCGGTCGCTATTACGGTCGCTAACAGCGACCGATATTTATTGTCGCTAAGGCGGTCTCTAATATAGAGACCGACTTAGCGACTAAATACGGTCCGTCGCTATCGGTGAAGCGACCAACTTTAGAGACCGATCAGCGACGAAATTCTATCCGTCACTATTCGGTCGCTAGTTTTACAATATTTTTTTTATATAAATTTGCATAAACGACAATAAATCACCTGATAAATAACAATCACCTGATAAATAACAATACCATAAAACCACAATAAATCAACTACACAAATCACAATCTCCACGAACGTCAAATTCATCACATAAAACACAAACACATAAACTAATCATACATCCATAATAAAATGACAACATCCACATAACTAAAATGAAATCACAAATCCTCCGCATATGTGTCATCCTGGTCGTCGTCTCGTCCAACATCTCGCGACGGATGATCCTGCATATCATTTAAAAATTAAAATAAATACTGAATAAAGAAATCAATTTTTCTTGAAAATGATAAACAAGATATTATCATTTAACTGAAATTGACGAATGATAGTTTTAAACGTTTTGCTCAAATCAGACCTATTTTTATATTTTTGACCCCCTTAAACCCGATTAAGTTAGTTCTTCTTAGGAAATGTAAATTTGAGCATGAAGCTCAAATTTTGAGTCCAATTTGAACTCTGTCAGTTTCTACGGGTTACTTTCACCTCCCATGTCGTGTTGGAACAATCGATAGATTGATTGGACCTCTATTTTCAATTTCGAACCCTCAAACCCAAATTCATAGATTTGAAACTAAACTAGTTAAGAAAATGCAAAATTGTTTGCCCAAGCCATATCGGGAGTCCAATTTGAACTCCGTCAGTTTCTACAGGTCACTCACCTTCTCGGTCGTGTTGGAGTCTTTGACAAATTAATCGGATCTATTTCTTATTTTTGACCCTATTAAACCCGATTAAGTTAGTTGTTTTTAAGAAATGTAAATTTGAGCATTGAGCTCAAATTTGGAGTTCAATTTGAACTCTGTTACTTCTTACGGGTTACTTTCACCACCCATGTCGTGTTGGAACAATCAATGGATTGATTAGACTTTTTTTTTTTCAATTTTGCACCCTCAAACCCAAGTTCATAGAGTTAAGAAAATGATATTTTTCCCTCCTCAATTTAAATTCTTATATTTTGTAAGATGATATTTAGAGTTAACAAATAGAAAATCAATCAAATAAAATACTTACCAGAGGCTGCTGTGCAGGAGGTGCAGGAGGTGCTCTATTACCAGGAATTCCTAATTCTACGAGCATCTGGGAGACGGTCTGAGAGACGATGGTTGAGATATTCTGAGAGATGGTCTCGTTGACGATCGCCCTAAACATATCCGGAGTCATGGTCGGGCCGGCACTGGAAGAACCACCTGGGGCTACTGGTGTGGTAAATGGAGAGGTCGCATGTGAGACCGAACTCGAGCATGATGATATTACCTTGCTCGTGCCCAAGCTATGTCCAAAACCATAGACATGGCCTTTCTTGGGTGCCCCAGATGCTGCAACCCAAATGTCAGGATCCAACTCTGGACGCTGACTGGCATCCCCGTACCTCTCATCCATTCCTCTACTAAATGACTCCTGCAAAAAAAAAAAAAAAAATTATTCTACAGTTTAATCTTAAATGAAAACTATTAGTGTATACACTTATCGCTACCTTCTGAGCTTTCTCACTAATGTAATAATTTGTCCCTTTCTTCTTATGAGTTTCATCAAAAAGTTCTTGAAATTGAGGTGGTCGCTTGAACTGTACTTCCTGTTATTCAAATAAATCACAGTTTATTATTTGATTAAAAAAATTCACAAATGTAGAAGTGTACTTGCCAATCTCGCTTTATGCGTTGCAAAGGAGACAGAGCCACTCGTGTGTACATTCGATTCAAGATGTGTTGCTCTGTTTTGCTTTGCTTTGTTTGAATTTTCATTCCATTTCTCCGCTCCCCAAATGTCGCACAGGTCCGTCCAATACTCCTTTGTCATCCACACAGGCCCATGCTCCTTTCATTGGTTCTTATCTGTACTTGCACATGCTCTTTCTGCAATTTTTCGGATATTGTACATAGATGTTTGAAATTTGCTCTTGCAGTAGTTGTCCATGCAGATCTAGCACTTAACTCATATGAATGATCTGTGAATCGATGATTCTTCTACATATTAACAAAAAATAAATTATATGTTAACAATAAGTGTGTTTAAATAAGAATTGAAAATGACTTCATATGATAAGAATAAGATACCAACCAAGAACGTAGAGAACAATAAATCTTGAACATCCATCGGAAAATCAGAAAAGCGATGGATGGGGCCTGGAAAATGTGCTTGAATTGTCTTTGTAATAATTGTGATGCTTGGGCTAGCTCTATTTTATTCCTGCAATTGAAAATATTAATACCACAATGACGAATAGATAACAAAAATAATGCATTACATACCCTTCATTTATCCACACTGCCCGCATCGTCTCATTATAGCTGCCCTCCCCCTCGTGATGACTCGTCTCGTCATCAACACGTACTATATGAATTAAATAGTATAATTAAAACAAACTATAAAAAAATAGAAATATAAATGAACATACCTGACTCAGATTGAGGAGGTGTAGATCCACTCGCCATGTGTAATGGAGATCCAGAGGCCGTCAATCTACCTACTGTCAGTGGTAAAGATGTAGAGGTCGTGGGTCCTGAAAGGATAAGAATAAGATACCATAAAAACAAAAAGAATTATATTAAACAAATACTACAGTGCATTATACATGACATATTTACCTGCTACAGGTAGTAGTGGTGCAGAGGTCGTCAATCTACCTGCTGCCGTGGTAACGGTGCAGAGGTCGTGGGTCCTGTAAGGATAAAATAAGATACCACAAAACATAAAGACTTATTTTAAACAAATACTACAATGTATTATACTTGAAAGTATACATACCTACTACCGGTGGTAGCGGTGCAGAGGTCGGTGGTACCGGTACAGAGGTCGTAGGTCCTGTGAAAATAAGAATAAATTTCTGCACAATGCAATTCTCTATCATTTAGCATCCGATTCGAAGAACGTCCATACGCACATCCAGGATACTTAAATATAGAGATCCGATCAGAGTGAATGAAGTCTCCCCCATCATCATTACGTGGTGGCCGAGTACGAAGAGTTCGTATCTCAGGTTCAAAGTACATTGAACAAAAATTTGATATTTCTTCCATAATGTACGCCTCCGCAATGGAACCCTCTACTTTTGCCTTGTTGCGAACTTTCATTTTCAATTCATGCATGTACCTACCAGAATGTTCATAGGATAATGAAAAACACATCAAAAGAAATTGAATTATGAGGAGAAAATATATATAAATTACCTCTCAAATGGATACATCCATCTAAATTGTACTGGCCCTCCTACTTTAGCCTCATATGGTAAATATATAAGCAGTGCTCCATTGAATCAAAGAATGAGGGCAGAAATATCTTTTCCAATCTACAAACTATCGTGATCACATTCTGTTCAATAGTTTCCACATCTTCATACCTGATCTCTGATGCACATAAAATTTTGAAAAATTGACTTAACTCAGTCACTGCTCCCCATATCGACTTTGGCAGCATATCACGAAATACAATAGGTAACAACCTCTGCATGAACACATGACAGTCATGACTTTTCATTCCATATATTTTCCCCTCATTTGTATTCACGCAATGAGCAATGTTGGACACATAACCATCTGGAAATCTCAATTGTTTTAGCCAAAAACATACTTCTTTAATCTGCACAGCTCCAAGGGCGTAAATTGCTTTCGGTTTAACTGTTGTACCATTTCTATCAAGAAGTTCCAGTTCTGGACGTTTACAATGTATTTTCAAGTCTAAACGAGCATTCACATTGTCCTTTGTTTTGCCTTTTATGTCCATAAAGGTGTTGAACACATTATCAAAGACATTCTTCTCAACATGCATGACGTCAAGGTTATGTCGTATAAGAAGAGTTGACCAATAAGGCAATTCCCAGAAGATACTTTTTTTGACCCAGTTGTGATCCTTCCCAAATCCAGGGAGTTGTCTTGTGCTGCTCGACAATTGTGCTATATCTGGTAAGTTATGTACCCTTGCTTCTAAATGTGGACCAGACAACCATTCAAAATCAGCTTCTTCCATTCAATTTTGTTCTTTAAAAATGCATCTTTTTGCTTTCTAAACGGATGGTCCCTTGGTAGAAATCGTCGATGACAATCAAACCAGCATGATTTGCCACCATGCTTGAGTACAAATGATTTGGAACTGTCCATACAGTAAGGACATGCTAGTTTTCCATGGGTGCTCCAGCCAGATAACATTCCATATGCAGGAAAATCGCTTATTGTCCACATCAATACAGCCTTCATAGTGAAATTTTGCTTTCTGAATGCATCATAGGTAGTAACCCCATCGGTCCATAACAATTTCAACTCATCAATCAACGACCTGAGATATATGTCTAGTTTTTTTCCCAGATTTTTTGGACCGGGGATCATAATGATAGAAATAAATGCTCTCGTTTCATGCACATATTTGGCGGAAGATTGTATGGTGTCACGAAAACTGGCCAGCAAGAGTAGGAAGTCACTGAACCTCCAAATGGATTGAATCCATCAGTACATAAACCCAGTCTTACATTACGCGACTCTTTTGAGAAAGTAGGGTGAGCACGGTTAAAGTGACTCCAAGCTTCGACATCTGCAGGATGACTGATTACATTATGTTGTCGGCATACTCTTTCTACATGCCATCTCATATGTTGAGCTATCTTTGGTGACATATACATTCTTTGCAATCTCGATGCAATAGGAAAATACCGCAATGACATATATGGTATATCTTTTTGCTTTGAATTGTCCCCTTTCTTAGGCTTGAATCTATCATGACCACATATGTAACATGATACCTTACTTTTATCCTCATTATAATATAGCATGCAATGATTAGGACATGCATCTATTTTCTCATATCCAAGCCCTAAGTCAGTGACCATCTTCTTTGCACGATAAAAATTTTCAGGTAACTTCTCATCTTGTGGCAACATACTTTTGATAATCAATAACAAACGATCAAAACAATCTCACTGATGTGAAATTCAGATTTCAAGTTCAATAATTGTGACACTGCAGACAGTCGAGAGTGATTTTGACATCCATTCCACAATGGCTCATCAGCATCTTTGAGTAGCTGATAAAATCTTTCAGCTGTCTTGTTAGGCGGTTCTTCATCGTGTACATGCTCCTCATGAACATTGAATCCTGGACCAGCAGCATCTATGACCATATCAACATATGAACTTCCACTTCCAACATTGGCAGGCTCGGCACGCTCATAGGACCACAATGTTTCACCATGACATATCAATTTGCATAATCTTAACAAACCCCTTTCTGTATAAATGACGTTGTACATCCCATGTTGTCAGCCACTTCAAATTCTTACAGACTGCACAAGGACATCGGATATGACCCTCACAATCCACAGCTTTAATAGGATTACTCAAAGCAAACTGAATGGATCTCTCAACTCCATTTTTAAAATCCGTAGACACCACCTGATCAACTACTCTACGGTACATCCATGAACGATCTTCAGACATTTTCCCTGTGTGAATGAATGTAACACACAAAACTTTAACATGTTTAACAAAATAAAAAGTCAACTCTTTCCTCACATCGTCCATCTCTGCCATTTTAAATAGGAAGGAAATATCATTTAGATTTTCACTTTTTAACCCATCTGTGAAGGTTTGATCGCACGATTAATTACTATATGTGTTGTGTTATTTGCTAAAATTTTGGCAGCATCTCCCCACACCTCTCCGATATACCACAAAATATTTATTGATTAAGAAATTTTCTTAAACACTTACTAATAAGTGGTTAAGAAAATAATCAAAATCAATAAAGGTATATCAGGGAGGAGTGAGAAGACGCAACCAAAATTTTTAACAAACAACACAAACACATATAGTAATTAACCACCTAAGTGTGATCAAACATTCACAGACTGTCCAAACGGGACAATTCAAGACTTTGAGTTAGATATACACGTTCTCATCATTCAAAATGAGAATGTGCACATCAATCCCAAAGTCTTGAACGGGTAGGTTGATTGACACGGGCTTACACGCTCTCCTAAGATGCGTGCAATGTTAGGTTGCACCCACGCATCTCAGCTCACATGCAACACCCAACTAATTAAATATTGACAAGATAATAACACATTCTAAAAACACAAAAATAAGTATTCTAAAAACTTTATACATAGAAAAAATATTAAGAAGCACATAAAACAAGTAAGATTGACTTTGTGCTGATGACCATTCAATAAGAAGCTAGAAAGCATATTCAACTAGAAAGCTAGAAAGTAAATTTACAAAACTAGAAATCAAATTTACAAAACATCCAGCACATTTATAAGAGCAAAATGAAAGGCATCACACACTATTCATTGGTCTCTTTGATAAATGGATAAAATTCTATAGTATCTCTTATTCATTGGAATAAGTTAAAATTTGGTTCCACAAATCCAATAGGAAGAATCTGATATGCCCAAAATATGAATGTGTCAAGTAATTACAATGTTTTATCAGTACTGGTTATGAGGTTAGGATAAGAAGTTTATATCAGAGTGAGAAAGTGAATGCCGAGTCATCCAAGCTCACAGCCCTCTTGAGGATTCCTCCTTGGGATTTTGCCTCTGTATAATGTCATCCACACCACTATTTCTTTGAGAGGTTGGCAAAAAGAATGGCACTCACTTCTTTTTTCAGAATTAAGATTTGAAGTTATTGTTAATATCCTATACTTTGGGAAAGGAAAACTTATGACTTTACACCTAATTAGAGTGGAGACATCTCTCATGAATGCTGCAACTTGGGTAGAGCTAGATTGCACAATATCTAAAATGGTCAAGAGCGCCTGTTAACCTAAGTGAACTTTCGGGTTTCTGCATGGAAGGCATAGTAATAGATTTAAAACTTATTTAGAAAATCTGTGGTAGGGTACCTCTGAAAGCCATATGGAGAAATAGGAATAACACTTTGTTTGCAGGTGAGAAAGATGTCAAAACTCTCAATCAAGGGATGCTATTGAAGCAGCAACCAAATATATACATGGCTGCCAACAAGGCCCCCAAGAGGAAAGTTGGCACATGATAGGGAGACAGCTTGTAGGTAGCCTTGTGGGGTGGCATAAACCTGAAATAGGATGGATTAAAGGAATTTTGATGGAGCTAGCAAGGTATCTGAGGTGCCATATATGTTAATCAAGTTACTGTTCCTAAATCAGAAATGCTTGCTGCAAAAACTTGTGTAGAGAGAGCTAAAGGTCTCAAAAACCACATGAACATTGAAGGCTTTGATCAGTTAGAAGGGGATAATCTTGTATAGTCATTAGTGCCATTAAAGATCCGAGAAGGCACCATTGGAGATCAGGGGGTTAGCAAAAGTCACTAAGAGCAGTCTGTTGTGCAAGTGGAAAGAGCACAAAATTACTCATAGTCACACATCTGCTAATGGTGCAGTGGATTGGGTTGGCGAAACCAGCTAGAAAAGTCAAATTTTCTATCACATGGACAACTACTATACCAGAAGAGTTACATGATATTTACCGTCAAAAAACCACAATAGGTAATTACAGTGAGAGGAAACCACCTTGACGCTAGCCATGATGATACCATATTTCGTTGGTCGTTAACACCCATGCAGGTGTTAGATTTTGTTGGTTTTTAGCTAGTATAGTGCTAGCTGAAGCCACCCACTGTAGACTGCCCGTCAAGATCCCCCACCTCGTTGTTGCTTCCTTCGATCGCCATGTTAGCTGGGTTGGGATGATATAGGGCTTGACCATGGGCATGTTGTAGCCCCCCACATTCCGTCAATGTAGTGGAAGGGATTGGACTTGGGGTCGATGCAGTGGAAGGGCAGACATATTAAAGCTTACCATTGAAGGCGATGGCGGTGATAGCGACGGGTGCGATGGTGGTGTCGGCGAAGGGTGCAACTCCGGCGGCGGCAAGGGGCACAACGGCTATGGCTCCCATGGGTGCGACTCCGGCGAAGGCTTGGGGTGCAACGGTGGTGGCGACCATGGGCGCGACGGCGGTGGCTCCGTATGTGGCCGAAACCACCTAAGGAAAGATAGACGCGTAAGGAGGAGGAAGGGGGCAGGGGACGGGGGCAGGTGGGGGGATGGGAGCCGAGGCTCCTCCGGCACGCACGCACTGCAGGGAGAGAGATAGAGAGGTCCAGAGAGAGAGACAGAGGGAGGGCCGAGGGGGAGAGGGGACGTTAGGTGGGGAGAGGGCAGGGAGGGAGCAGGAAGGGGGCAGAGGGCGGGGGCAAGAGTGACCTTGGGAGGGGGAGGGAGTGGGACTTACCGGCGATGGAGAGGCGGGAGTGGCTGCAGGCGGCGGGCGGCGGGGATCTCCTCGGAGGCGGCGACGTCGACGGTGGCGGCCGGAGTCAACAGCGCCGGCAGCGGCATAGTGGCGGTGAGCTCCTCGGCGACGGGAGGGAAAGGGGAGGGAAAGATTGGGTCGGTCGACGGGAGGGAAAGGTGGAAGGAAAAGATTGGTCGCGGGTGAAAATAGGGCATCAGAGATCGATTTTGCGACCGAAATAGGTTCCGTCTCAAAATCGGTCTCTGAAATGCGACCGATAGTATCCGTCTCTATTCGGTCGCTTCCAGAGACGGAATTTGCGACCGATAAAATCGGTCTCAAATTCGGTCTCTATATCCGCATTTTCTTGTAGTGATAGATGTAAGTGTGGATTTATGTTTTTATTTGTGTGATATATCTATGTGTGTGGCTGTATGATTCCATTGAATGAATGAGCAGGTTTACAAGTACGATTGATTGAATGAGTAGGTTTACAGTACTATTGAATGAATGAGCGGTTTATAGGTATTATTGATTGAATGAGCAGGTTTACAAGTACTATTGAATGAATGAGCAGTTTAAGGTATTATTGATTGAATGAGCAGGTTTATACTATTGAATGAATGAGCAGGTTTACAGGTACTTGTACAAAATTTGTGAGAAAAGTCATTTTTAGAATTAATTTTTTTTCTGTGATTTTGGTTTAGCTACGGATTTGCTACAGAATTCGTTGTAGTTAATCGTAGCTAATTAGCTACGGATTTGCTACGGAACTTGTTGTAGCTAAGTCTTAGCTAATTAGCTACGGCTTAACTACAAAATTTTCATTCATTAGTTGTAACACTTTTGTAGCTATGGATAATTCAACATTTAATCCGTCGCTAAATTTACTACGGATTAACTATGTAATTATCCGTAGCTAATCTGTAGCTAATTACGACAGATTAGCTACAGCTATATCTGCAGCTAATCCGTAGCAAATTAGCTACGGATAGCTTAGTGAAATCGGTTGTAGCGAATTAGCGGCCAGGAATTAGCTACAGACACTCTATAGCTATTCCGTAGCTAATCGGTAGCTAAATCCGTTAGCTACGGATTAGCTACAAAATAGCTACGATTTGTGTCCGTAGCTAAACTGTTTTATTCTTGTAATAGGAAATATATTTAAATGTAACAGACTTAACATAATTGTAATAGAGAATTATGTTTACTATAATAGATGATAATGTTTACTGTAACAGAACTTAATGTATATTGTAACATGGAATGATATTTACTGTAACAAGATTTAACATAGGTTGTAATAGAGAATTATGTTTACTACAATACTTAATTAAATATATTATATGTTATATTGTAATATAAGTGTAGTTGTAGCTTAGTGGTATGGGTATCTCATGTTGTGTTGTGAAGACTTGGGTTCGAATCTAGCACTTGCAAACAAATAATTTTTTTTTTTTTTCTTTTGTAGAGCTTATAGTTGTAGTCTGTAACTGATACAAAGGCTTACTGTAAACGATATATATACTAACTGTAACGATGTAAGTGTGCATAAGGAAAGAGTAGAAGAAGGAGGGCAAAAAAGGAAAAAGTTGATGCTAAAAGGATGACTCGTCTTCCAAGACTCATAAATACTGAGAATAAAAAGCAGGGACTAGAATTAAACTAACACAAAAGTCAGGACTATATGACTTCTGATTTTTCGACAGAGACTATAAATTAAGTCAACCCTCTGATAGAGACCTCTAATTAATTCTCCCTTATTTTTTCATCCTTCTACGACTAATCAAGGTGATCTAAATTTCTGGGAAATACTTAGTGTGATATTTGTTGGAGAAGTCTCAGTGCATACCTGATGGTGTGCACAATGAGAGATGTCATTTTCACACTAAGTGAAAAATGGATGGGAGAGAATAGGAGGTGGTGTGTGTGAGTGTGTGCAGTAGATGAACACGTCTTCCTCTCTTGCTTCAGGCACCGCAGACACGTAGGGTTCCCCAGAGCCATCGCACAGGTGTTCGCCGGGGTTGGGATATATATATTTAATTATATATATATTTGTATATATACCGCTATCAAAATATTTTGATTAAAATTCCAATTTTCAAAGGACAAAAATTCTGAAAAAATAGGATTTGAATCCTCATGATTATAGAAAATTTTGACTCATTCATGAAATTTATAAAATTAATTTGTCTCATAATTAATTTTCTAAATAGATAGTATGTTTAAATATATTTAAAACATAAAAAATATTTTCTATTATTCTTTCATGTTTAAGTGTAACACAGTTGCACGTGACAATGCTCTAAAGTAAGTACATATGTTATTAACTATCAATGAATTAATATTATAAAATATAATTAATGTAATATTGATGATATATCACAGCTACCTAATATACATTATCACAACGGTTACTTCGTCTATTTTGAGCTAAACAACAGTGTGAGAAAAACAATTGTTAGTCTATATACATTGGTGACAAATATCATATGCTAGTGTAAGACGGAAGCTTTTTACTAACATATGTTGATTTGTCCTGACATACATAGTTCTCTCCCCCTAACATATATTGAGTTGATCACACATATATGTATTTATACTGATAAATATTACTCTGACCATATAATAGTGGCGCATATACTAAAAATAATAATTAGTTATAATATCAATAAAATTATCATAAAGAATGACAAAATAAAGTTATATTGTAAGATAAGTCACAAACTAACTAAGGTGGCACTTAAGTGTAATGCAGTTATACTTGTCAATCATCTAAAATAAGTACGATTGTTGTTAACTAATAATAAACTAATATTATAAAATATAGTTAATGTGATGTTGATAAGATATCATAGTTATCCAATGTGCATCATAACAACGGCCACTATGTCTATGTTGAGCTAAATAGCATATGTGTGGGCAAAACAAAAGATGACATTGTTAATGTGTGTATGTTGGTGACAAACAATATATGTTAGTGCTAGGTGGAAGCCTTTTACTAACATATTTTAGTTTGTACTGACATATATGATTCTGCCCTAACATATACTAAGTTGGTCGAACATATAAGTGTCTGTACTGATAAATATTACTCTGACCATATAATGGTGACGCATGTGTACTAAAAATAATAATCGTCTATAATGTGACTAAAATTATCACAATGAATGACAATATAAAGTTTATATGTAGATAGTCACAAACTAAGTAAGGTGGCACTTAATTGTAATGCATTTGCACTTGCTAATCTTATAAAGTAATTACAGTGTTGTTAACTAACAATAAACTAATATTATAAAATATAGTTAATGTGATATTGACGAGATATCATGGTTATACATTATAACAACGGCCACTCCATCTATGTTAAGCTAAACATCATATGTGAGAAAAATATAATATGTCATTGTTAGTCTATGTATGTTAGTGACAAATAGCATATGTTAGTGCAAGGCATAAGCCTTTTACTAATATATGTCGATTTGCCCTGACATATATGGTTCTCCCATAACATATTATTGAGTTGGCCGCATAATATGTATTCGTACTGATAAATATTGCTCTGACCTTATAACGATGACACATGTGTACTAAATTAATAATTGTTTGTAATATGACTAAAATTATCATAAAGAATGGCAATAAAAATTCTATCGTAAGATAAGTCACAACAAAGTAAGGTGACACTTAAGTGTAATGCAGTTCTATTTGTCAATCTCCTAATGTAAGTATGTGTGTTGTTAACTAATAATGAATTATCCTAATGTAAGTATGTGTTTGTTAACTAATAATGAATTAACATTATAAAATATAGTTAATGTGATGTTGATGAGATATCTTGGTTATCCAATATATATTATAACAACGATCACTTCGTCTATCTTAAGTTAAACAACATATGTGTGGGCAAAACAAAATATGTCATTGTTAGTCTGTATATGTTGGTGACAAACAACATCTATTAGAGCAAGACGGAAGCCTCTTACTACATATGACGGTTTTCCCCAACATATATAGTTCTGCTCTAACATATATTGAGTTAGTCGCATATATATGTGTTTGTACTGATAAATATTGCTTTGACCATATAATGGTGACACATTCATATTAAAAATAATAATCGCCTGTAATATGACTAAAATTATCATAAAGAATAGCAATATAAAGTTGTATTATAATATAAATCACAAACTAAGTAAGGTGACATTTAAGTGTAACGTAATTACACTTATCAATCTTCTAAGTTAAGTATGTGTTGTTAACTAATAATGAATTAACATTATAAAATATAGTTAATGTGATGTTAATGAGATATCATGTGTATTTTTCATATTTTAGTATCTGACACATTCACAAATTTTGACATGTATGCCCCAGATGGAGCAAATGTGGGAGAATCCACCAATTCAGAGAGATTCCCAAATGTCGAATCCGGTGAGATTTCATTTCAGTAATATGTGTGGATTTTCTCTAATTTTAGTTATATAAGAGACAATTATTATTTTTAATCACATGCATCACTATTATATAGTTTGAGCAATATTTATCAGTCCGAACATATATATGTGCGACCAATTCTGTATATGTTGTGGAAGAACTGTATATGTCAAGGCTATCCAGCATATGTTTGTAAAAGGCATATGCCTTACACAACATAGTCTATTTTCCACCAACATATACGACCTAATAATGACATAATCAGTTTTACCCAAACATATGCTGTTAAGCCCAACATATGGATCGAGAGTGGTTGTGCTATAGCATATATTGGGTAATCACGGTATCTCATCAACATCACATTAATTATATGTCAGGGCAATAACATAATATCATCAACCTCACATAATTAATTTTATAATATTAGTTAGTTTATAGTGATAATGACATAGCTATTTATCACCAGCATATACTAAGTGACATAGCATAATCTATCTAGGTCAGATATATGTTGTTGGTGGAATGCAACATCGTCGCATGTACATATACATCTATTGTTGGTGGAAGGGAACTGTAACACCCCGAAAATTTAGCAATTTAAAATTTTTGAAATATAGGGGGATAAATTAAATAAACGTATTGGAGAGACTTCCAATACCATGTGTTAATGACCTATTAACAAGATTGGGCCAATAGAGCATATTTGGCCCAAGGATATGAATAACTAGGACAGGAAATTACCCAGAAATTCGTGTATGTAATTATGCAGTAATTAGTGAGGGTAATTTAGGGTTAAAATATGGATGAGTAGTCATGTAAGGTAAGCCAAACCGAACTCAATCTCAATTGGTGGTTTCCTAAACCTTTGCTACCTCTTTTGGGTAAGGGAATCCCAGATTTCCTGGAACTAGGAAACAGAGCTCGTAGCCCTTTCCTAGTATCGTTAGGACTCTTAACTACAACCTAAATCTATAAGAACTCATCCTCAAACTCTTGTGGAAGGTTTAACAACGAATTGGGGTCATTTGGAGGCAGGTTAGAACTTCTGAGGAGCAGAAGAAAGGCTGGGAACCCGGAGCTTCATCCCCTGCATCTTCTGTTGCATCCAGAACATCAACTGGTTTTAGATCTTCGTAAAGGGGGTGTTCTCGGGCCAAGATTAAAGAAAAACCTATACCATCATGTAGAGCATCGAGTCTATGTTCATTTGCACTTGATTTGCCCAATTTTCATGGAGTATGCACGGAGTATTGGTCGTTTTCTCTAAGTCGTGTCCAGTTAGGGCTTATTCCCGTTCTTCTTATTATGCATGAGATTCGAGACCAGATTTGACTAAACGTCCTTCACAAAAGTTCTTCTACTTGAAATCACGATCATCTTTTATGTTGGACGTTTTGTCCAAAAGTCTTTCGTTAGAGAGTTATAAGCTTCATAAGAGAGTCACTGCATGATACTATGATTTCGGGCTACACTTGACTTTTTGTTCTTCATATGTTTTCTCAGGATTCAAGACCTAATTAGATCAAACCCTCAACCTCAAAGTTTTTCCACTAGTTGTCCTCTTCATCTTTCATGTTGAACGTTTTGTCCAAATGTCAATCGTTAGAGAGTTATAAGAGTTGGAAGTGAATCGTTGCATGGGATGTGTTTTCGGGTTCCACATGACTTATAAGTTTTGTTCTGGAAGGGCTCTAGTGTCGACACTACTTGAACTAGTGTCGACACACTGTCCCAAAATAGCCCAAAAGGTGTTCTGGGAAGGCCTCTAGTGTCGACACTACTTGAACTAGTGTCGACACACTGTCCCAGCTTGGCCAGAAGGTGTTCTGGGAGCTGTCTCTAGTGTCGACACTACCTGGACTGTGTCGACACTACTTGACTGTTTTGCCTTGCATTTGAAGCACTGTGTCGACACTACCTGGACTAGTGTCGACACTACTTGACCTTTTTGCCTTGTAATTGAGGCACTGTGTCGACACTACCTGGACTAGTGTCGACACTACTTGGCCAGTTTTGCATTATTTTGCCATGTGTTTGAAGCATTGTGTCGACACCAGTCAGGGGTGTGTCGACACTACCCTTACAAGATTTTTGCATGTTTTTTGGTCTGATCATTTCATGATATCTACAAGCATGTGCATGATGTTATATAGTATGCATGGACTTAAAATAAATCAACCATTGAAGAAAATGGTAATGATACGAATATGATTCTAATGTGTATTTTGATTGTCTTTATGTTCATTGGATTATCTTGTGATCTTGCTTATTGTCAATTGATAAGATAAGAATATGATATGAATGTAGGGATGAATACATATTAGTATAGACTTGTTAGTGGTAAAGGTCATGATTTGCATATGAGTCCAATAGTTACATGCTTTCCGGTATTCGATTAATTAGTTGTCATATGCATACATGCTAGGAAAGATCCGTGACTCATCACTTACACTTTTGCACGAATAGGCACACCCTTCTTGGGAAATTGAGAGCACGTGTTCTGCATATGATTTGTCTTTTGAAACACCCTCCTGTCAAGACATTAATGAATTATGAAACATAAGATACGTCGTTATCCTGCCTTATTCTCTTGAGCTGTTTGTCACACCTTGACTCTATGAATGATCATGTTTCTTTTTTTTACTATGATCTTGCCTTTGAAACTCTGTGGCCATAATATGAATATGTTTGTTCGGCACAACGTGGGACTCCGGTCCAAATTTGACTAATGCCTGTGCAATAAGGGCCCGGTTTGGTCCTGGGGAGGAGCACCCCAACGTACTTTTTAACCGCGGGAGTATGGACTTGTGGTGCGTGGCATGGCACTGACACGATATGCAAGATTTGTGTGAATGTGCCTTTGTTTAATATGATAAGTCTGATGTGATCTGATATGATATGATTTGATATGATACGTCTGATCATGTGAACGCATGATATCTGTCTGACTATGGCCAATCTTTTGATACGATTCTATTCTTGGAATATCTGTTCACTGTACATATGCAACTCGACATTTGATCTGATCTTATCCGTTCTACACCCATTCAACTTGTTAGAAAAGCATGCATTGTCATCATATTCATGTGCATATCTGCCTATTAAAATGTTAATCATGTATATTAGTGCCCGCACAATATTGAGATGTAAATCCTACTGAGCTAGTTCGCTCACCCCTATCATCCTGCCCTTTTTCAGGTAGTGATGAGGAACCAGTGGAGTCAGATGGGACAGGGCAAGAGTGACGAGCACCTGTCACATGTTGTCAGATTAGAAATAGAAATTGAGTAGTCGATGTATTAGAGAAACTTTTTATTTGATTAATAACCCTTTTCAGTCGATTCTTCTTATGTGAGGTTGTATCTAGTTGAATGGAATGGAATAAAGTATACTTTTGGTGTCCATAGTATAGTCTCGAATGTGTTGTTATATTCAATTGTGACTCTGCGCTATTCAACTGTGATACGCCTGTTTGTATCGTTCACGTCCCCCGATATTTATTCCGCTGCTAAATATCGGGGCGTGACAGTTGGTATCAGAGCCTGAACTTTAGGGTCCAAGGGATTAGGAACATAGAATGAAACTAGATTACACGAGTCAAAACCTGTCGTACCTAATGTGAGCTTGGGTAGAGCCATGGGAATAGAAGTCACATGTGATATATTTAGATGACTAACTCACATTATTATCTTGAAGGGATTATTACCTCAATGGCCGCGGAACGTGCCCTGGCTAGGGACATGCAACGAACCATACAGAACTTGACTCAGGCTATCTTACAAGCCACCAAGGTGGAGGTAACCGCGGAGCCGGTGAGCTCCACTGGAATTTTTGGAACATGGATCCGCCTAGTTTGAAGGAGTACTAACCCAGATGTTGCTGAACACTGGGTTAAAGAGATTGAAAGGATATTCAAGGTTATGCAATGCACAGACCAGAACAAGGTACTCCTGGCGACTTTCCAGTTGGAAAGGATGCCAGGGCATGGTGGGAGTCGGTAGAAGCAACCCTAAATGGACAACAACTAACATGGGCTCAGTTCATTGAGCGTTTCAACGCCAAGTACTTTTCTGAGAGGGTCTAAGAACGGAAAGCAGCCGAATTTGCGGCTTTGAAGCAGAGAGGACTCAATGTGGCTGAGTATGAGGCCCAATTCTCTCGACTGTCCGATACGCTGTTCACTTGATTGGGACAGAAAGGATGAAGGCGAAACGCTTTCTGAATGGCTTGAGGCCCCAGTTCATCACCCAACTGGCGCCAATGGACATTCAAACTTATGCTGAATGGTTAAGAAGGCTCAACTATTGGAAGATGCCATGGAGACTGCCGAAAGGATTAAGGGAAAATCCGTGAAACGAGAACAAGTGTCTTCTGCTGGGAGGTATCAGCCAACTATTGGGAAGAAAAGGCCCAGTGGCGGGGTAAATGAACCAGCGGATAAAAAGCCGAAGGAGTTAGGTAAGCAGGTAATGGTGACAACGGGAGAAAGGTGTAAACATTGTGACAGAGCTGGTCATCGGACTGAAGAATGCTGGAGAGCGCAAGGGAGATGCCTACGCTGTGGGAGTCGTGACCATAGGATCTCGGACTGCCCAATGTTGAAAGAACAAGCCCCTCAGGACAAACGTCAGAATGGACAGAAGAGGCAAGGCCGACTGCAAGCTGTCCAGGAACCAGAAACTGCTGAAGAAGGAGGATCGTGGAAGGTACACTTACTATTCTTTCCCGACCCGCATATGTTCTCTTTGATACGGGAGCTACGCACTCCTTCATATCTCAAACATTTATTTACCCTACCTGTGAAACCCGTCCCAATGAAATCCGGAATAGTTGTGTCAACCCGATTGGTCCGGGTACCAATCTTCAAAAACCATATACCTCCAGTGAGGTGTTGATTCCTCCAGAGCGAGAGGTCGATTTTACCATCGAATTGGTCCCTGGTGCAGCACCGGTATCTAGGGCACCATATAGAATGTCCCCCGCAGAACTGAAAGAATTAAAAGAGCAACTGATGGAACTGTTAGAGAAGGGTTTCATCCGACCAAGCACATCGCCATGGGGTGCACCTGTCCTCTTCGTCAAGAAGAAAGATGGGTCGATGAGGCTATGCATAGATTACAGACAACTGAATCAGTTAACCATCAAGAACAAATACCCTCTGCCGAGAATTGATGAGTTGTTTGATCAATTATCTGGAGCTAGATACTTCTCTAAAATAGATCTCTGATCCGTTATCATCAATGAGGATCAAAGGAGAAGACATTCACAAGACTGCATTCCGAAGCAGGTATGGGCATTATGAATTTATTGTTATGCCTTTTGGACTAACAAATGCCCCTGCAGTTTTCATGCAGCTGATGAATAGCATTTATCGCCCATATCTTGATAAGTTTGTGGTGGTATTCATCGATGATATATTGATCTATTCCAAGACAAAGGAAGAGCATGAGGAGCATTTGAGAATTTCATTGCAGATTTTGAGGGAGAACAAACTATATTCCAAGTTAAGTAAATGTGAATTCTGGCTTGAGGAGGTATCCTTTCTAGGACATGTGGTAACCAAAGATGGTATCGCTGTTGATCCATCAAAGGTTGAGGCTGTTCTAAATGGGAAAGACCGACAAGCGTCACTGAGATCAGGAGCTTCCTAGGTCTAGCAGGATATTACCGAAGGTTTATAAAGGATTTCTCAAAGATTGCAGTGCCATTAACCAAGCTGACCCGGAAGGAAATCTGTTGTGTGGACTGATGATTGTGAGGGAAGCTTTAACAACTTGAAGAAGTGTCTGACCACTGCTCCTGTCCTCGCCTTACCCACTGAAGAGGGAGGATTTGAAATTTATTCAGATGCTTCTGGAATAGGTCTGGGATGTGTCTTAATGCAACAAGAGAAAGTTATAGCTTATGCCTCAAGACAGTTGAAGATCCACGAAGTGAACTACCCGGTTCATGACCTGGAGTTAGCAGCTGTAGTATTCGCCTTGAAGATTTGGAGGCATTATATCTATGGTGAGCAATTTAAAGTCTTTTCTGACCACAAGAGTTTGAAATACTTGTTCTCACAGAAGGAGCTTAACATGAGACAAAGAAGGTGGTTAGAGTACCTTAAGGACTTTGACTTTTCCATTCAATATCACCCTGGGAAAGCCAATGTAGTGGCTGACGCTCTAAGTAGACAACCAGGAGCTATGCTAGCTAGTATGATGTTGGGAGAATGGAAGTTACTGGAGTAATTTGCAAGCTTGAACTTAGACATGGAAAAGAAGGAGAAACAAGTAATGATTTCCAATCTTCAGATACAATCCGGTCTACTGACCGAAATCAAGGAGAAACAGGAAGAAGATCCATTCTTAGTTCAGATCAGGGAGAAGCTAGAAAAAGACCCGACTTTACTCTATCAGCAGAGGGAAGATTATTATTCCGAAGTAGAACATGTGTCCCTGATCATGGAGACCTCAAGAAGAGGTTACTGAATGAAGCTCACCAGTCCAAATATACGATTCATCCAGGATCAACAAAGATGTACCAAGATTTAAAAAGGACGTACTGGTGGCCAAACATGAAGAGGGATGTGGCCGATCATGTGGCATACTGTTTAACATGCATGAAAGTCAAAGCCGAGCATTTTCGTACAGCTGGTGGACTGCTACCACTAGAAATCCCAGAGTGGAAGTGGGATAGTATCGGTATGGACTTTATCATGGGATTGCCCAAGACTAGAGGTGGTATGGATGCAATTTGAGTAATAGTTGATCGATTGACTAAGTCGGCTCACTTCTTGCCGATCAAGAGTACATGGTCAGTGGATGTGTGTGGCCGCTTATATGTTAAGGAAGTAGTTAGACTACATGGGGTTCCATCTAGCATAATATCAGATCGGGACCCTAGATTTACTTCACACTTCTGGAAGGGTTTACAAGCAGCAATGGGTACTAAACTAAACTTTAGTACTGCGATCCATCCTCAGACTGATGGACAAACTGAAAGGACCAATCAAATTGTGGAGGATATGCTTCGTGCTCTGGTGCTGGATTTCAAAGGTCGATGGGATGATCAGTTGTACCTGATGGAGTTTGCTTATAACAACAGCTATCAGGCTAGTATCAAAATGGCTCCATTTGAAGCCTTATATGGCAGGAGTTTCAGATCACCCATTTGGGGAGAGGTTGGGGGAACCAATGGGTTGGACCCGACTTATTGAGGAAACTGTCCGGAAGGTTCATATTGTCAGGGAACGTCTGAAGATAGCACAATCCAGACAAAAAAGTTATGCAGATAAGAGAAGAAGAGAACTAGAATTTCAGGTTGGCGAGCATGTTTTCCTGAAGGTCTCACCTTCAAGGGGAATACAGATTTGGGATCAAAGGAAAGTTGAGTCCCAGATTTATAGGACCATTGAAATTCTGGAAAGGATTGGTCAGGTGGCGTATCGACTTTCACTACCTCCACAGCTGGCGAACGTGCATAATGTGTTCCACATATCCATGCTGCGGAAGTACTTATTCAATGCCGACCATGTAATTGACCACGAGGACTTGGAGATTCGGGAGGACCTGACTTATGAAGAGAAGCCGATCAAACTGTTGGATCGGAAGATTCAACGACTCAGGAATCGTACCATACCTATGGTGAAGGTCCAATGGAGTCGAGACAGATTACTAATGCTACCTGGGAAACAGAGAAAACAATGAAGAAAAACCACCCGGAACTATTCTCAGGTACGAACTACACATTATGCGTAAATTGGGGACCAAATTTCTTAAGTGGGGGAGGATGTAACACCCCGGAAATTTAGCAATTTAAAATTCTAAATATAGGGGGATAAATAAATAAACGTATTGGAGAGACTTCCAATACCATGTGTTAATGACCTATTAACAAGATTGGGCCAATAGAGCATATTTGGCCCAAGGATATGAATAAACTAGGACAGGAAATTGCCCAGAAATTCGTGTATGTAATTATGCAGTAATTAGTGAGGGTAATTTAGGGTTAAAAATAGGATGAGTAGTCATGTAAGGTAAGCCAAAACCGAACTCAATCCCATTGGTGGTTTCCTAAACTTTGCTACCTCTTTTGGGTAAGGGAATCCCAGATTTCCTGGAAACTAGGAAACAGAGCTCGTAGCCCCTTTCCTAGTATCGTTAGGACTCTTAACTACAACCTAAATCTATAAGAACTCGTCCTCAAACTCTGGGGAAGGTTTAACAACGAATTGGGGTCATTTGGAGGCAGGTTAGAACTTCTGAGGAGCAGGAGAAAGGCTGGAAACCCGGAGCTTCATCCCCTGCATCTCTGTTGCATCCAGAACATCAACTGGTTTTAGATCTTCGTAAAGATGGGTGTTCTCGGGTCAAGATTAAAGAAAAACCTATACCATCATGTAGAGAATCGAGTCTATGTTCATTTGCACTTGATTTACCAATTTTCATGGAGTATGCACGGAGTATTGGTCGTTTTCTCTAAGTCGTGTCCAGTTAGGGCTTATTCCCGTTCTTATTATGCACGAGATTCGAGACTATATTTGACTAAACATCCTTCACGAAAGTTCTTCTACTTGAAATCACGATCATCTTTTATGTTGGACATTTTGTCCAAAAGTCTTTCGTTAGAGAGTTATAAGCTTCGTAAGAGAGTCACTGCATGATACTATGATTTCGGGCTACACTTGACTTTTTGTTCTTCATATGTTTTCTTGGGATTTGAGACCTAATTAGATCAAACCCTAAACATAAAAGTTTTCCACTAGTTGTCATCTTCATCTTTCATGTTGAATGTTTTATCCAAATGTCAATCGTTAGAGAGTTATAAGAGTTGGAAGTGAATCGTTGCATGGGATGTGTTTTCGGGTTCCACATGACTTATAAGTTTTGTTCTGGAAGGGCTCTAGTGTCGACACTACTTGAACTAGTGTCGACACACTGTCCCAAAACAGCCCAGAAGGTGTTCTGGGAAGGCCTCTACTGTCGACACTACTTGAACTAGTGTCGACACACTGTCCCAGCTTGGCCAGAAGGTGTTCTGGGAGCTGTCTCTAGTGTCGACACTACCTGGACTGTGTCGACACTACTTGACTGTTTTGCCTTGCATTTGAAGCACTGTGTCGACACTACCTGGACTAGTGTCGACACTACTTGACCTTTCTGCCTTGTAATTGAGGCACTGTGTCGACACTACCTGGACTAGTGTCGACACTACTTGGCCAGTTTTGCATTTTTGCCATGTGTCTGAAGCATTGTGTCGACACCAGTCAGGGGTGTGTCGACACTACCCTTACAAGATTTTGCATATTTTTGGGTCTGATCATTTCATGATATCTACAAGCATGTGCATGATGTTATATAGTATGCATAGACTTAAAATAAATCAAACCATTGAAGAAAATGGTAATGATACGAATATGATTCTAATGTGTAATTTGTTGATTGTCCTTGGATTGTTCATGGATTTGATCTTGCTTATTGTCAATTGATAAGATAAGATATGATATGAATGTGGGGATGATACATGTTAGTATGGACTTGTAGTGGTGTAAAGGTCATGATTTGCATATGAGTTCCTAATAGTTACATGCTTTCCGGTGTTCGTAATTAGTGTCATATGCATACATGCTAGGAAAGATCCGTGACTCATCACTTACACTTTTGCACGAATAGGCACACCCTTCTTGGGAAATTGAGAGCACATGTTCTGCATATGATTTGTCTTTTGAAACACCCTCCTGTCAAGACATTAATGAATTATGAAACATAAGATACGTCGTTATCCTGCCTTATTCTCTTGAGCTGTTTGTCACACCTTGACTCTATGAATGATCATGTTTCTTTTTTTTACTATGATCTTGCCTTGAAACTCTGTGGCCATAATATGAATATGTTTGTTCGGCACAACGTGGGACTCCGGTCCAAATTTGACTAATGCCTGTGCAATAAGGGCCGGTCTGGTCCTGGGGAGGAGCACCCCAACGTACTTTTTAACCGCTGGAGTATGGACTTGTGGTGCGTGGCATGGCACTGACACGATATGCAAGATTTGTGTGAATGTGCCTTTGTTTGATATGATAAGTCTGATGTGATCTGATATGATATGATTTGATATGATACGTCTGATCATGTGAACGCATGATATCTGTCTGACTATGGCCAATCTTTGATACGATTCTATTCTTGGAATATCTGTTCACTGCACATATGCAACTCGACATTTGATCTGATCTGATATCCGTTCTACCCTATTCAACTTGTTAGAAAAGCATGCATTGTCATCATATTCATGTGCTTATCTGCCTATTAAAATGTTAATCATGTATATTAGTGCCCGCACAATATTGAGATGTAAATCCTACTGAGCTAGTTCGCTCACCCCTATCATCCTGCCCTTTTTCAGGTAGTGATGAGGAACCAGTGGAGTCAGATGGGACAGGGCAAGAGTGACGAGCACCTGTCACATGAATAGTTTTCAGATTAGAAATAGAAATTTGAGTAGTCGATGTATTAGAGAAACGTTGTTATTTGATTAATAACCCTTTCAGTCGATTCTTCTTATGTGAGGTTGTATCTAGTTGAATGGAATGGAATAAAGTATACTTTTGGTGTCCATAGTATAGTCTCGAATGTGTTGTTATATTCAATTGTGACTCTGCGATTCAACTGTGATACGCCTGTTTGTATCGTTCACGTCCCCCGGTATTTATTCCGCTGCTAAATATCGGGGCGTGACAGGAACTGTATGGTAGAAAAGAGATATAAGTATTATGTTGGCATATATCAAACTTCACTTAGAATGTTCTAAAAAATACATATATTGTTCTCGAGATACATTTACAACATATAGAGAGTAGCTATTGCTATAACATATATTGGGTAACCATGGTATCTCATCAACATCACATTAACTATATTATAATATTAGTTCATTGTTAATTAACAACATGCGTACTTTAGAGGATTGCTGAGTGCAACTGCGTTATACTTAAGTGTCACCTTACTTAGTTTGTGATTTATCTTATAATACAACTTTATATTGCTATTTTTATGATAGTTTTAGTTATATACATACAATTATTATTTTTAGTATGCATACGTCACCATTACATGGTCCAAGTAATATTTATCAGTATGAACATATACATGTGCGACCAACCTAGTATGTATGACATAACCATATATGTAGGGCAAACCGGCATATGTTAGTAAAAGACTTTTGATGTTCACAAACACTCGTCGTTAAAAATGTCGCGCACACAATTTCAAAATAAATACCGCCCTCACACTAAAAAGATTTAAAATGAAAGTAGAGTGATGAATATAGGTCGATCGCACAAGGATGAATACTTTTGTTTTAAGCAAGTTGGAAAACCCTTGTATTTTTTAGAGTAAAGTGTTAAGTGAGTTTGTGAAAAAGAAAATTAAGACTGCAAAATGAAATTTAATCTATCTAAGAATATTAGAGGGCTGAAAACGAGAAATTTGGAGGAAGTAAGAGAGAGAGAAAAAGAGTAACAATTGCGCAAATGAAATTTTATTACTAAAGGAAAGGTCACAAGTCTATGAAAAATAAAAAATACAACTTGAATAGAACTAAGGGAAAAAGGGAAGAAAGGAGAGCCAGAAAAGTAGAAGAATGGCGCCACCCAAACGCCTCGCCGAGCCTTTGAGGAGATCGCCCTGCTTTGGAGATGAACGTTGCCTTGAGAGCACCGAAGAAGATCTGCCACAAAGGAATTTAGAAGAATATAGAGGAGAGGAAGATAGAGAAGAGGAAGAAGAAGACTTTAAAAATAATGAAATATGAAGAAGAGTTATGCTAAGTATGGGTTTGAGGAAGGAGAGAGAGGGAGAGATTAGAGAAGAGAGAGAACAAAAATAATAAAAATAGAGCAAGAGTAAAATCAAAATAACTTTGAAAACAAGAAGAATTAGAGGATGACAAAGAAGAAGTAGTTGAAGAGGATGAAAAGAAGAAAAACTTTGGTAAAAGGATTAGAAGGATAAAATGAGCCGAAGAGGGAGAAAACATGATAAGAATAGAGGGAGACGCAGATGAACTGTAAAATGTAAAAACTAGAAGAGAACTTGAAAACGAAGCAAAACTAGCTAAAGAGGAAGAATATAACTAAGGTAAATGAACACATTTTCTAAAAGAAGTAAGATGAAAAGAGAAGCGGAAAGGTGAGAAATAGGGGAAAGAATGGATGAAACACTGATTCGCGAATGAACAATGCAGACCACCGAAAAATCATAAAATAACTTGAAAATGGAGAGGAACTAGCTAACGAGGAAGAAGAAGAAATTCAAGAACATGAGAAAAAAATGATGAACTTTTGTGAAGGAAGCAGAGGGAGAAGAGGATCGGAAGGGGGAGAAAAGAGGTCGGATCCCCCCAAGAGAGAGGTTAGAAGGTTTTCAAAATAGGGGAGAGAGAGAGAGAGAGAGGAGAAAGAAAGGAAATATAATAAAATAAAGAAAAAAGAGAGAGAGAGGGAAAGGAAGAGAGTGGCGGCTAGGGCTTCTAATTGGCCTCTCTCTCTTCTTTTTAATCATGCCAACTTTGCCCTTGGTCCATTGGCCCATTTAAAACCTTCTAACTCGACCCATTATACAAACAAAGCACATACAAGGATTTAATCAAATTATCAAAAAATAGTAATAGATTAATGTAAAGTTTTTTTTTTGATAACGAGGAAATCCCGTCCCGTGTGGCTTAATGTAAAGTTAAGGACCATTGGATAGTAAAATATATGATTATAACAATAATTGTATAATTATCACACCCCCAACTTATTCATTGCTAGTCCCTTAGCAATGCAGACAAATGAATAATTGGGACAAATAATAGTTCAAAATATCATATTTTATGACAAGAAAATAAATATTATAATGATCAACCATAAGTATTTCAAGTTCCAGTAGCAAGTGTCAAAGGAAAACATGTCAGTTCATGTTATTAGACAGTTCCGCATGATACACTTAAAATTGTTCATTTCCCTTTGTGAAAATGTGTGCTTGTGATCAATATATATTAATAAGAGAGTGCATGGGCTTTCTACCTATCACTCAGAGATGATATAAACTCTACACTCCTTAAATCTGATCCTCAAATTATAGGTAGCTTTCACTCTGTCTTTTTTTTTCTCTCTTTTTACTTTTCTTCTCTCTCTTTCTCTTGTTCTTTTCTTTTCTTTGATACACTTTGTAAAGTTGGATACCCTTTCACCGTTTGACTCGAACTTCCACACTTCTTGAGGTCCCGAAGCTCGGTTACTAAGCTTGGGGTACCCTTCTTCAAAAAAAAATTTTTTTTTTGCACTAATTTGTAGGCATGTAGCTTTTTCCAAATGATTAGTCTTCAATAAGAGTATAGAATATCAATCATCGACCTAAGTATTAGGTAAAACTCTCATCACCCCCATGAATGACACCTATTGATCATTTAATATGCTAATTTGTGGAAGTTCAATGAGATTTCAAATGCATTTTGAGGAAAATGCTAAGAACATAACGACAAACTGACCCTTTTAACTCACCACTATCACAACTATATACCTTGAGTAAAATCATTCTAAAAGGAGAAAAAACTTTTTTCTTGCATGGAATACGATACATGAAGCACATTTTTAGAAGTGTTTATCATGATTTTGAAATTTGAGAAATTTCACAATTTTTCCTCCCCCCAACTTGAATGACATTGTCTTCAATGGCATAAGATGATATAAAAATAGAATAAATCCAATGACAGTTAATAAAGGAGAGATGTAACTTGATGTTCTCACGTGGGTGGGCTGCTCAATAGATTCATCCAAGGAAAGTGGAACTCCAAACATCTAAGATATAATAGAAAAACTAAATTAGTCAATTTTCTAAAAATATTGTGTTGCCTTCCAACAAGCGCTAAGTTTAATGTCTTCAGCTAGACACATGGAAGTACAAGCTCATGTAACACCCCCAATCAATTAATGCAAAATTCTTTCTTTGTATGGTGTCACAAACCATTGGAGGTCAAGTGGTCCAAGCGTATCCACCATATTGTAAATGATAGAGAAAATGGAGCATTTAAGATCATATCTTAATTAAGAAATATTCATTTATGCACTTAAGGTCTTTATAAGTGTTGAACACATCAATGCAGGCCTTTTTTTTCCTTTCATTTGTGATGTTGAGAATTGTATCATCAATTGCAAAAAAATTCTCTTCCTTATAAGGTCTTTATATGTATTGAGCACCTTAATTTGGACTTCATTATTTCCATTATGTTCACCCACAACTTCCATTTTCAGATCCTCTTTCATAATGTTAAGGTTAGATGGGTTGAATTTTCAGAGGATTGCTTGAACGTCACAAAATGACTTGTGTCAAGGATAATAGAATGATCTGGAATGAAATAGATATGATCCTCAACACAAGATTGCTTAAAAGGCTCAAGTGGAGTTAACCATCGGCTAGTGGCAGAATGTTCAAGGTGATAATGGATTTGCAAAGATTAGAGAGGGGTAAGAAATCTACATCCTCTCCTAAATCAAGAGATGTCAAATCAAAGTTAAATTCAGGCGCAATATACAACTCCTCTCTTACTCAGGAAGAAGAGAAAGGCTTATTGCACTTTCACATTGCACTTTAAGTGCAATGTGACTAGGCAACAAGTCCATGTGGCATCCAAGAATTGAATTGCCACTCTCTCACACCTCATGTGAGGGTGCCACATGGATTTTTACCTAGTCACATTGCACTTAAAGTGCAATAAGCCTTCTCCAAGAAGAATGGTTGATGACTTCACTCAATTCCATCTTTGCACTCACCTTTTCTTCGTTCCTCACTTGGGTGAAGGTCACATCAAACTTAGGAGGGGAAAATAATAGAATTTGGTCATTATCTAGCTTGTCTGCTTCCTCTTCTTCTCCCTCCAACTTAAGGCTAGCAGACTCATCATAACCCATTTCTATGGCAGAATTGGGCATGGGCTGCTCAGGTTGCTCCTCTAGTTTGATATCTTGGCTAAAGTTAACTTTTTCACCCCCTTGGTGCAAATCCTCAATACTCCCCCCATTATTTGAGCCAACAATGATACGAGTGTCATCAAGCTGGAGAATCTCACGTTGACCACATAGGCTTGCATGGCTTTCGAAGCCAAGTGATGGATTTTCAAAAATTTTATTAGAGTAATTAGACAATTGGCCCATTTTCATTTCATCTTGATGGGTGGCTTTAGCAAGCAGGCTCAGTTGGGTTGTCATATTGGAAATGATTGATTCTTATCCAAAATTATATGTTCTAATTGATTAAACATCTCCTCCTAGAGAGCTATTTGTGCAGGAGATGTGTAGGTGGGTTGGGAATCAAGTTGGAATGGATAGAAATTTGGAGAATACTCAGACTGATGGGAAGGTGATGGAGAGTGTATTGATTGTTCTCCACATTGAGTTTGATCATAATAATTATTTTGGAGTTGGACTTAATTTTGAGAATTTTGGATAGGAGGATTTTGGTGGGCCAAAATGATCTCTCAATGTCAAATGTGACATTACTCCCTAAGTTGTTGGAAACATGTGCCTTCTGGAGCATCTGATAAATAAATAGGCAAATCCATACCAAAGAATCCTTGTTCAAACCATTAAATGATTTCACTAACTAAAAAGGGTCCTTGAATCTGACATTGTGGATCTTATTAGAGCAAACTCAATTTTCATGAGGGACTACATCTACTTTTGGGTGGGAGTGGGTGTTTAAAGCCCTTGAAAATGTGGGTCTACTCGGGTGTAAGATGGATCATCAAAGGAAAACTAAGTGTTATGGACTTGGTCTTGGCTAAAGGATGAAAATTGGGTTGCCACAGGACATAAGTTCTCAATTGGGCCGAAAAACAATTAGGGGTGTCAATTGGGCTGGCTCAGCTTGGAGGCCGAGAAGCCCAGCCCGGTTATAACCGGGCATGGGCCGAAAAAATTAGTCTGTTTAAATGTTTTGACCCGGCTTGGCCCAGCCCGGAAAAGAATAGGGCCGGGCTTGGGCTTTGTGAGGCCAGCCCAAAAATTTTAAATATAAATATAATTGTATTAAATATAAAATTTTATTTAGAAAGAGAATTATATTTATTTTTTTCTACAATAAATCTACTCAAAATATAATATTTTATAACTTGAATGTAATTAGATGTAAGTAAAATATATATTATTTTTTATAGATATATTAAAATTATATTAATATAGATAAAATTAATAATTTTCTTATATTTTTCGGGCAGGGCTGGGCTTAACCGAGTTTTTCCTGGGCCCGGGCAAGCACCCATACTGGGCCTATCCCCGAGCCTGGGCGGGTCCGGACCAACTTTTAGAAATCGGGCTTGGGCCGGGTCTAACAAGGCCGGTCCAGGCCCGGCCATTGACATCTCTAAAGAATATGGGCTCCCATAATAGGTTGGACTAGGTTGGGTGAAAAGTGAAACTTGTGTTGGGCCATCGCCACTATCATGGGTCGGGCTATGCCACATTTGACCAACTCCTGTTGAATCTACGGTGTTGAGGAGGTTTATCTTCACGGCCAAGAAGTGATCAAGTGTGTAGTTTGCTTGGTTCATCATGTCCAACTCAAGCATGCTTTTTTTTTTTACTTTTTTTTTTTTAAATTTTTATTATTTTATTTTATTTTGATTTTTTTTCAAAGGCAAGCAAGTTGAAAACAATGACCTATCTGACTAGGCATCCTTGACCTGAAAATGAGCTTTCTAAAAAGTGCTTAAACCGAGCTCAGATGCACTATCAGGTATGTCTACTGGTCAGTAAGAAGGTGGGATAGTGGGAGGCACCCCCTACTTTCATAGGGATCTAATTAAGCAACCACTTTCTAACTTAGGTGATTATCTTTTAACCTCTAGCCTTAGACACTAATTTCCAAAACCTATTAGTGGCTTAAGTGGACCTAAATATCGGTGTGACTAGACTAATGTCTACTACCTTTTATTGAAGCTTGGGAATGCAAAAAGATGCATGTGAATCGTGATTTGTGGGCCAAAGAAGGGTGATGAAATTTCCACCTTATCTTTTTAGGGATCGCCTTTAAAGAATTTTAAAATGAAATGCACACCACAAATTCAAATAAGGGGTTTTATGCAAACATGGAAATGCATGGCCATGCTTTTGAAAAGTTAAAGATTTTCACATTGCCTTTCGCAATCTTCAGCAAAAAAAAGAAATTGCAAAAAGGAAACACTAGAGAGGGAAATCTAAATGATGTATGCCCTAAACATAGCATGTTTCTAATCTTGGCATGCCATATTTTATTGGATTCAAGTGAATTTTTTTAACTATTATTAATGAACCTAACTAGCCAACAAGATATTGGTTTGTTGTTTTTTTTAATATGGAAAATACTGAAAAGAAGTAAAATAAAAAAGGGGGTACAAATACTTATCTCAAGTGCAATTCCTCGTTCTTTGGAAATAAAAATAAATGGAAAGAGTTAAAGGAGAAGGAAACTTACCTAAACTTATCTTTTATAATTTTTCTGTAATTTTTTAATTATTTTTTCAAAATGAAACCTTTTACCTACAGATTCTACTTTCAGCGACAGTTTTTATAGACAGCTTTTTTTTCTGCGATTTTCAAGATTTATGATTTTTTTTTTAATTTTAAAAATAGAACCTGTTCCTACGCTTACTGAGCTTTGGCGACGCTTAAATTCTCAAGATTTTCAAATTTTCTGCTCCTTTTGGTGACAGATTCATCCCTTTCAACGAAATTTTCTGCCACAATTGATTTTATGGGATTTTCAGGTTCGAATTGCTTGTTTATTTTTTCTCCAGATTGGCTGATTTTTTTTTATTTTTTCTGAAATATAAAAACAGAAAATTAGTATAAATATATACACAACAAACACAAGAGTTTTCAACCATCGAAAAACATTTCCTCTCTGGCAACAGTGCCAAAAATTGATGTTCACAAACACTCGTCGTTAAATGCTGTTCACACAATTTCAAATAATACAGCACTCACTCGTGAAAAGGATTTTTAATGAAAGTAGAGTGATGAATACGGGTCGATCCACAAGGAGAAATATTTTCGTTTTTAAGCAAGTGGGAAAACCCTTGTATTTTTTTATAGCAAAGTTTTGAGTGAGTTTGTGAAAAAGAAAATTAAGACTGCATGAATGAAATTGAATCTATCTAAAGAATATTAGAGGGTTGAAGAATAGAAATTTGGAGGAAGTGAAGAGAGAGAGAAAAAGAGTAACAATTGCACAAATGGAATTTTAATACTAAAGGAAAGATCACAAGTCTATGAAAAATAAAAATTACAACTTAAATAGAACTAAGGGAAAAGGGAAGAAAAGGGAGCCAGAAAAGTAAAAGAGTGGTGCCACCCAAACGTCTCGTCGAGCTTTCGAAAAGATCGCCCCCTCTTAGAGATGAACGTCACCTTGATTGCACTGAAGAAGAAGATCCACCAAAAAGAATTTAGAAGAATATAGAGGAGGAGAGGAAGATAGAAAAGAGGAAGAAGAAGACTAAAAATAATGAAATATGAAGAAGAATTTGTTACGTATGGGCATAGACGGATCTAGTGAAGAACCAGTAGGGTCACGTGACCCCACTAGAATTTAAAACCTTATGGATGAGTTAAAATTTTTCATTAAATTATTTGATTGAAATTTTTTCTAAAAGAAATGACTCCACTGAAAATTTTTCTGAGTCCGTCCATGTGTATGGGTTTGAGGAAGAGGAGAGAGAGAGAGAGCGAAGATTAGAGAAGAGAGAGAACAAAAAAATAAAACAGAGTAAGAGTAAAATCGAAATAACTTTGAAAACAAGAAGAATTAGAGGATGACAAAGAAGAAGTAGTTGAAGAGGATGAAGAGAAGAAAAAACTTTGGTAAGAGGATCAAAAGGAGAAAACGTGAGAAGAGCAGAGGGAGACGCGGTATGAATTGTAAAACGTAAAAACTGAACTTTAAAAACTAGAAGAGAACTTGAAAACGAAGCAAAACTAGCTAAAGAAGAAGATTAGAACTAAGAAAAATGAACACCATTTGTGAAAGAAAGCAAGATGAAAAGAGAAGCGAAAAGATGAGAAATAGGGGGAAGAACGAATGAAACACTAGTTCGCATATGAACAGTGCAGACCGCCAAAAAAGTATAAAATAACTTGAAAATTGAGAGAAATAGCTAACGAGGAGGAAGAAGAAGAAAATCAATAAAATGAAAAACAAGAACTTTTGTGAAGGAAGTAGAGGAGAAGAGGATCATAAGGGGGAGAAAAGAGGTCGGATCCCCCAAGAGAGATGTAGAAGGCTTTTAAAATAGGGGAGAGAGAGTGAGGAGAAAGAAAGGAAATAGAATAAAATAAAGAAATAAGAGAGAGAGGGAAAAGAAGAGAGTGGCGGCTAGGGTTTTGGCCTCTCTTTCTCTTCTTTTTAATCATGCCAACTTTTCTCTTGGTCCGTTGGCCCATTTAGAACTTTGTAACACGACCCATTATCCTACAAACAAAGCACATACACGGATTTAATCACATTATCAAAAAATAATAATAGATTAATGTAAAGGTTAATGACCATGGGTAGTAAAATAATATGATTATTAACAATAATAGTATATTATCAACTTTAGTCTTACACTAACATATGTTATGTGTCACTACATACACAAACTAACAAGATATATTTTTTTTACCACACATATGTTGTTTAACTCAACATATACGGAGTGATCGTTGTTATAATATATATTGGATAATTATATTATCTTATCAACATCAAATTAACTATATTTTATAATGTTAATTCATTATTAGTTAACAATACACGTACTTACCTTAGAAGATCGACAAGTGCAACTGTGTACATTTAAATGTCACCTTACTTAGGGTCCGTTTGTTTGAACGGAAAACCCGCACGAGGAAACCGTTTTCAGGAAAAAATATTTTTTTTTTGACCATTTGGTACCTTTGAAAACCAAAATATGAAAACTGTATCACCGAAATCCCAGATTTTGGCATCCGCCATTTTCACGCGGACGCCATTTTCCTGGACATCTACAGTGATGTTTGTTGAGACACTATTCATTTAGTTACAATTTTATTTTATTTCCACTCATTTAAGTAGTCTTTTTTAAATTTAATTATTTTATTAGTAGTTATTTTTATTTTTATTTTTAATTAAAATTCTATAGAACACTATTCATTCCAATTATGTTTTTATTTTATTTCTCCTACTTTATATTGTCTTGTCAAAGTACTTATTTTTCATTAGTTATTTAAATTTTTTATTTTTTAAAAAAATTAAAAATAAAAATAAAAAAATAAAAAAATTGATGAATAGTGTTAGTACACAATGAGTATATGACTCTCTCTCATTTGCGTGGATCATAAGATCTCATACCCCTCCATACAATTTTATATTTTCCTAACAACCAAATAGACAATTACGTTTTCATTTCACGTAAAAGTTATTCCGTGGAACTATTTCCATCTTAAACTGTTTTACTGCAACCAAATGGACCCTTAGTTTGTGATGTATATTATAATACAACCTTATATTGTTATTATTTATGATAATTTAATCATATTACTATGATTATTAATTTTACTTGAATGTGTCACCATTGTATGGTCAGACGAATATTTATCAGTACGAACACATAGATATGCGACCAACTCGGTATATGTTAGGGCAGAACCTTATATGTTTGGGGAAATCGGCATATGTTAGTAAAAAGCTTATACCCTTGCTCTAACATATGTTGTTTGTCACCAACATATACAGCCTAACAATGACATGTTTTGTTTTGCCCTCAGATATGTTGTTTACCTCAACATAGACGGAGTGGCCGTTGTTATAATATATATTGGAATACCATGATCTCATCAACATCATTAAATAATTTTATAATATTAATTAATTATAGTTAACAACACACATACTTACCTTAGTAGATTGACAAGTTCAATTGCTTTACACTTAGGTGTCACTTTACTTAGTTTGTAACTTATCGTACAATAGAACTTTATATCATCATTCTTTATGTTAATTTTAGTCATATTACAAACAATTATTAATTTTATTACACATACGTCACCATTATATGGTCAGAGTAATATTTATCAGTACGAACACACATATATGCGACCAACTCAATATATGGTATAGGAGAACCATATATGTCAGGGAAAACATGCATATGTTAGTAAAAGCTTCTGCCTTGCACTAACATATGTTATTGTCACTAACATACACAGACTAACAATGAAATATTCTATTTTCCTCACATATGATTTTTAGTTCAACATAAATGAATTGACCATTGTTATAATATATATTGTATAACCATGATATCTCGTCAACATCACATTAACTATATTTATAATATTAGTTCATTGTTAGTTAACAACACACGTACTTACTTTATAAGATTAGCAAGTTCAACCGCGTTACACTTAAGTGTCACCTTACTTAGTTTGTGACTTATCTTATAATAGAATTTTATATTACCATTCTTGGTGATAATTTTGGTCACATTACAAATGATTATTACTTTTAGTACATAATCATTATATGGTCACCACAATATTTATCAATATGAACACATATAGGTACGACCAACTTAGTATATGTTTGGGCAGAATCATATATGTCAGTACAAACTGACATATGTTAATAAAAGACTTCCGTCTTGCACTAACATACGTTATTTATCACAAAATGTACAGGCTAACAATAACATATTTGTTTGGCCCACACTATGCTATTTAGCTCAACATAGACATAGTGTCCGTGTTATGATGTATATTGAAAAACCATGATATCTCATCAACATCACAATATTATATTTTATAATATTAGTTATTATTAATAACAATATATGTACTTACTTTAGATGATCGACAAATATAACTGTGTTACACTTAAGTGTCACTTTAGTAGTTTTGTGGACTTATTTTATAATAGAACTTATATTATCATTCTTTATGATAATTTTATTCACATTACAAACCAATTTTACTACACACCTGCTCTCCGTTAGCTACAACTTTCTAGATCTCTTGGGGATTCCATCAAAAGTGTCATTAATCATATTAATTCGGTGGAATATATGCAAGTCCTGGTTACTGAACTACGGTGCACCAAATTCACCTCTTCCTCTTTCATCTTTACAAAGGGGTGTCAAACATTAGGAGAATATAGAATATAATGAAATTTTGTTTGGTGATGCGTTACGTCACTAAGTAACACTTCACCTCTCTGAGGTGGGGTGTGGGCTCTGATGTGCCATTGGCCATTTACCAAAAAAACAACGTTAATAAGTATATAATATTTACATATTTGTATTGGTATCCGTATCATTTTTAAACTATCATAAGATCACATATTTTAGGAATATTTTTAATTTTTATTACATCTTAATAGTGTTTTTGACTATTTATGAATATAAACTGCAATATACAATATTCTAGGATTGATCATAATGACCCATGAAAATACAAAAGGGGGGGTGAATGGCAGAACAGAAAGGAGACATTGATGCAAAGGTATGTCGTTGATATATTATCAATGCCAATGACATTATGATCTATCAGAGGAAAGCATATAGAGAAGCAGCAGAGCTAGGTGGAAGGTTGCAATATGGTAGCACCTGCATGGAGGGGATCAGGAGAACAGTGTGGCAACGGAGCTTGGAGTGGCCTGGGCGAGATGGAAATCCTAGAATCTCAGATTCCTCGTAGCCAAGAGGCAGTCGTCTGAGAATATATCCTGAACAAATAAATGTAACTGAATAAAGTCCAGTGGTCTCCAACATGAACAAGTGCTGCGCACGCCAGAGCGAATATAACTTGAACTAAGGTCCATTTGTTTACTTGTAAAATATATTTATAGGAACCTTTTTTTCAAGAATTAGTTTTTACAGGAAAATAAAAAATATAATTGTCTATAATTGGTACCCACCTAATTGTCATGGCCACCTAAATATAATTGTCTATTTGGTAACCACCTAACGTCGGCCGCCGGGGGCGTTGACGCCAATGCCGACCATCGAGCGCGGGGGTGGCGGACGCCGAGCGTCAGTCGCCGGATGTCGGTCGTCGGACAACCGGCCGCTGGGGAGCCAAGACGCCGAACGTCAGGAGCTGGACACCAATTGTCGGACGTCGGGTGCCAGACGTCGACCGTCGGACACCTCGAGCGCCGGACGCCTGACATCGGAAATCGGACGTAGGGTGCTAGATAACAGATGTCGGACGTCGGACACTGGCCTCTGGGCATCGATCACTCAGGGCGCTGACGCTAGACGTCGACAGAGGGTGCCGACACCGAGCGCCGGACCCTGGCTGTCAGACAAAGGGTTGCCGGCCAACGGACGTCGGGTTGCCGGCCGCCAACCGCTGACCATCAGGTTTCAAATATCGGATGCTAAAAATTAGAATGAAGATTATATCCACACTCATGAAAATCCTACATAAAAGAGAAATCTAGAAAAAAAATGTTTAAGGGTATCATAAAGATGTCAAAATTTATAATTTTAGATAAAATATTTTTACGGATTAACTTTCAGTGGTACCAAACATGTTATTAATATGAAATTTTTTTTTTAAATCTTTCTGACATGAGATTTTACGTTTATAGTTGAAAAAACAGACCCTTATAAAACATCTGCTATGCCCTAAAAGACCTCGAAAACATTCAACTTGACATGTTAGGTATGTGTAACGAGGTTGGCTCAGGCCGAGATGACCACAGGGAGGTCTCTCGCCGAGGTGAGCCGAGATGACCAAGCTGAGGTGACCTTGCAGAGGGTCCGCTTAGCCGACCAGGGGGAGCGTGTTCCGAGCTCCCACAACAGATGTCTGAGGACCTGAAAAGCCGACCGAGAGGGTCTCGGCAAGGAGACACTCGATGCTCAAGTCAGTAGCTAGCCGAGTAGAATGACTTAGCCCAATGAGTGGAACAGTGTACCTGCATCTGAAGAGTGTTTGCCTCTTTATAGGGTTAAGATATCCGTGGAACGGTTGGATGACCCCGCGAATCTCGTAGATGATCTCCGTGATTGTCGTCGGATCATGGTTGTAAAACTGCCGTGCCAGATCGCCCATTCATGATCTTAATGGCAGCAGTCACCGAGCACACGATTATCGGTCATTAACTTGCTCTGGCCATTACGCGAGCCACGTTCTGGGGAATCCCTTGGATCATGTGTCCTGCATCGGTCACGACCGGCCTGAAAACCCTCGTCCTTGCCGCGTGTGGTTTGGTTTTTCGACCAAAGGAGAAAGGGGTCAGTCTAGAGCCCTGTTATTAGCCGAAACTAAGGTCATTCGTTCAGTGAGAAAGAGTTATCCCTAGCCGATCTAACTCGTCGGCTTAGACGACAATAGGATCCGGTGCAAGCAACGTCAAGGGTGTCGGCTCTGGTATTTAAAGTGGTCCGGTCGAGTTGAGGAGCCAAACTAACTCGTGGGGAACCCTCGTATCAAGTTCTTAACACCTAGTAAAAGAGGGATAAAACTAAAATCAATGCTTAATTACCAAACACTTTCAAAACAATAAAAAATTAGATAAGAAATTTACTAGACGGGAATACAGAGATGACAGAATCAATGCTCAAACACGTGATGTGCTTGTTTCCTTAGAAAATTGCTTCTTAGCGGCGGCGTTCTGATCGGTTTCTTTCTTCTCCAATTTAAAAGAGAAAAGAAGAGCACCAAAACCCTGATTGGAACAGAACAATGAAGAGAAGCAAATCTAAAGCATCTTGGATTTTAACTATTTTCACGTTTGGTTAATTAAGATCAATTGTTGGTGGTGGTTCTTCTTTATACTTAGAAGACGGTAGTATGATCGTCAAGATGTAAGATTGTGATTCGGACATCGGACTCCGGGCTTTTAGCCTTGTCAAAGGCCACTCCTTTCTTTCCGCAAAGCAAGAAGGAACGAAAGCAACATCAACATTCAAATGATGTACTATGTTGGTAAGAGCAAATGAGGCCAATCGGGATGGTGATTAGCCACGGCCAAGCACATACCATGGAAAATCTGCTCTGGCTTCGATTACTCAATTATTTACACGGCAAATAAAACTACGACAACAGTGTCAAATTAAAAAGTTACTCGGATGGGTTTGGCGAGGGATGGCATGTGAAGGGGAGGTAGGATGAAATGCGAAGGAACCCTCCCTTGTCTATGGTCTCATTGAACTTGTAGATCAGTGAAGGAACCCTAACTCCAATAAAGAGTGAGGAAGCAAATTAAAGAATTGCGACTAGAGATGTCATTGGATGGATTTGAGCTGACCTAATATAAACTCAATTCAGTCTAAAATTAAAATAACTTAACCCAAGTCCAAACTCAATTCTTAATAAAATCAAAATATAAAAAAACACACACTATCCCTTGGGCCCATTGGGCTCATTCAACATAAAAGTTGAATAATTGGACAACATTCAGAGGATGAATGTAGTTGATGTTTACTCGTAGAGTTTCATTTAATTGGTGGTGGAATATGAACGATGTCATCGATTTTGCAATTATATGT
This sequence comes from Colocasia esculenta, assembly GCA_014218235.1. Taxonomy (NCBI): domain Eukaryota; kingdom Viridiplantae; phylum Streptophyta; class Magnoliopsida; order Alismatales; family Araceae; genus Colocasia; species Colocasia esculenta. Next base: position 27,488,436 of record CM024754.1, on the reverse strand, counting down.
TTCTCTCGTCGACTTTTAATTTAAAATATAAACTTTATTAAAGAAAATTAATTTAAGTATACATAAAATTACTCAAATGTTATAATAAAAATTCATATATACATGATGTTAAAATTATATTATTTAATTATTCATTCTATACGTACCGACGATATACGAGGAATGATATTTGAAGATGGTAATCTTAAATTCCCAAGTAGCGTGAGGAAATTAACATGTATACTAAAAATCGGATATTGATTGTGTTGTTTTAATTAGGTGGGCAACATTCTTACTTTGCTACCATGGCAATGAAATAAATGATATATACGGGTTTTGCATGTATAACTTTATATTTATATGTATATTCTTAATCTACATCAATTATCTAAAATTAATATCTCTAATATTCTGTAATAATATACTTTTATAAGGTATATATGTACTTTTTTTAAAAAAAATTGTATGCATATCCTTATAAATGTATATTCACAACTATTATAATTGATCAGAGATATTTTATAATTGATGTAGAACAATGATTTAGTTAAAAAAGGAAAGTAAATATTTGCACTTGTTTTCTACATGGATGCCTCACTTAAGATGATGATAAAAATTTTGGTGATCAAAGTGTGGTCAATATACGTCTTCATCACCCCATTATCTAGCAGATTCCAAGTCTAAATATCAGAGAACCTACCCTTCGTCCACAGGCCCCTACAATTGAATTCTCGGCTTTTCATGTCCACAATTCCCTCGAGCTATAACTTTTTCACCATAGAGGGAGGCTTCCGTCGCCTTTTGCGATGATGCATGCCTGCAGCCTTGTCCCCGTGCCCGAACGTCCACTTCTTTCTCGGAACGTCGCCATAATTGAGTAATTTGGAAGCTTTAGGCGACTTCGCGTCAATGGCGCCCATGCTCTTGCTGGTCCATGGTGGGCGTTGCATGAGAATTACAGTCCACACACCTCGTGCCCCTGCAGATAAGGCTTACGCAGCTTCTCCTTTAATTCTCCTCGTATGATCAAGATATTTTCTAAGTTCATGGCTGACATGTATAGGACCACACGACCAAAAGATATATATGTTTACTGACGAAGAAATAAAATATATTGGTAATTACGTAGAATAGGGGCAGTCTTGGAAATAGGATATTGGCAATTAAGTATATAGGGACAGTCTTGGAAATAAAATGTGTGGGTCACACCTTAATCATCGAATTATTTAGCATTTATAAAAAATAGTTCTTGTTGGAGGTATTTCTAGCCTCCTAGGCCTGCGGGCCGTCACGGCCCATCACGGCCCATGGATGACCCAGTGGGACTCCTGGGCTCCGTCCGTTGAGCCACGTGTCCTCGGGTCCGGACCAAGGCTCCCGAACGCACTCTGGCCATCAGACGCCCAAGGCACTCAAGGGCTGTCTCCGGACACCCTGCCACCTATCCGAGCAGGCCATGCTCGAGCCTCTTATGAACCTTCACCGAACACAGTTGTGCTTCCGAGCACCGAGCAGCCTGCTGGTAATCAAGTAGATTCTTGTTCGGTGGCCTTCAGCCAGAAACCCTCGCCTCCCATAAGCAGTTAATATGACGGCGCGATACGCATCCCACGACCGAGAGCATTAACCATGAAGGATCCCACAGGTGCCTAAAACGAACAACTCCTCGCCTGGGGCCCTGAACCGACACGCCCCTCCATCATCAATGGAGCGGATAGCGTCCGGACCTTTCTCTCCTTCGTCTATAAAAGGCACAAGTAATCCCCATGCAAAGGTACAGAACCTTCCCCACACACACTCGCTCATGCGCGAATACACACCATAAACCTTCCTTTCCTGCCTCTTTTCACAGTCCGGTTTGACTTAGTATCGGAGGGTTCCCCCCGGTTCTCCAACCGGCTCCATTGATCCGTTTTGGGTTTTGCAGGCACTGTCCGCACCGGAGACCATCTTCCCTCTTCTCTTAGTGGAGACCCGTTCAGTCCAGGCCCGAACAGGGAAAAACCGTCCACATTTCAGGCCCCGTCTGTGGGAACGACAGTAGCCATGGCTCGCAGACATCCTCTCATCAGAACCCTGGCAGCAGGGCGACACGGTCTCGCCAATCGCGTGTAGACTCGCGTGACCAAGCCCCTCCTGCCGACGACAATGCTCCCCTTGCTGGAGCATTGATAATGGTCCTGTCGCCAGCCCCCGCGACAGCCCCCAGGGAGTAGCAGAACTCTGGGCCAGGTGCAGCAGCTTGTGGGGGTTTTGCAAGCCCTCAGGCTCAACTGGCCATATAGCAGCCTTGCCAGTTCCCTCGCCTCCGGAGCAACAGCAGAGTCGTCATAACGGCGACCCCCTCTCATCGGCAAGGCCAGAGCGGCGTGAGGAATCGGCCCGGCGCTCACGTAGAGCTCTGTCGGGTCGCCGAATCCTAGAACGGCAAGAGGACTCTCTCGCCTGATCCGCCATGGTATATCGCCTCCTCCACGCTCCGTCATCGCCGCTAACTCCCATGGGTCCAAGTGCGAAGTCTCTGTACACTCTGACCAGAAGTTGGCCAGACGCCTCCGCCACGTCGTCGACCTCGAGCGCCACATAGACGCGATGGTTCAACTGGCGGAAGGCAGAACTTCAGGGGACGATGACTTGGACTTCAGCTCCCCATTCACTATGGAGATCCTGGAAGCCAGTCTCCCCGAACTGCCCCTGCCTACCATCGCGCCCTACGATGGCACCTCCGACCTGGCGGATCACATCCACGGTTCGAGTCACATATGGTGTTCCACGGAGCATCAGACGTGGCTAAATGTCGGGCCTTCCTAGCCACGCTGAAGGAGCTGCGGGGGCATGGTTCGAAACCCTCCCCGCAGGCTCCATCTCATCCTTCCACTAGTTGAAGAAGTCCTTTTGGGACAACTTCCTGGGTAGAAAATCGCAACCGCGCATGGCGGCTTCACTTCTGTCTTTTCGACAGAAGAAGGGTGAAGCACTTTGGGACTACATCAAGTGGTTCTAGACTGAAGCCCTTCGCATCCCTCGTCTGGACGTCCCGTTAGCCACTAGTGCTCTCATCCAGGGCACTCGCGATGGCTTCCTTCAGAGGACTTTGAGAGTGTAGCAGCCCACCACTCTGGCTGACCCGCTCTCCACTGCTCAACGCCATGCCACGTGCGAGGAGAGCTTGGCGGCCGGACGAGCAGAGCAGGGCAACCAAATGGATAGGAAGAGGCCTTCCGACAACGGTTCCGACTACGAATGGAAGAAAGGCCGGTGCAACGGGGACTCGCCGCGCCGACCACGCCCCTTCACCGAATATACTCCCCTCACGATGGCACCCGAACAGATCCTAGCCGAAATCTGGGAAGAGCAATATGTTCGGTGGCCACCCAGGATGCGCACTGATCCCCGTAGGTGCAACCAGGACAAGTACTGTCACTTTCATCACAACCATGGCCACGCCACACCTCCGAGTGCCCCAACTCAAGGACAAGATCGAGTCCCTGATCAAGCGCGGCTACCTCGGACGGTACGTGCGCCGCAACGAAGACCGCCCAGACGTCGAGAACGAACCCCTAAGCAGCCCATCAACAACGATCCAATGGGCAGGATATCAACGTGATTGTAGGTGTTTTTGGCGCTGGCGGGGAAAGCGGTCAAGCCGACGCAACTACGCTTTGCGGGTGCACTTGGTGGAGAGGCATCCGGCGCCTCGACCAAGCCCTTATCCTTCGATCCATACGCACACGACCCGAGGAGGCCATAATCTTCTCGGACGATGACCTTGTAGGAGTTTCAACTCCACACACTGATATGCTGGTCGTCTTGGCCACCATCAATCATTGTACGTGAGTCGAATTTTGGTAGATAATGGAAGCGCCCCTGATGTGTTGGCTTACATTATTTCTTAATGATGTGGTTGAAAACGGATCAGCTCAACCCAGTAGAATTGCCTTTGTTCGGCTTCTCTGGGGTCTCGGTCCATCCCATGGTATGAGCACGCCTTCTGATCACCCTGGGGATAGCACCGAAGAGCGTGACCAAGATGGTAGACTTCTTGGTCATTCGGAGCATGCCGGGGTATAACTCCATCCTCGGCAGGGACCTGATTGGTCGCATCAAGGCAGTACCCTCATCTCTCCACCAGAAGATGAAGTTCCCCTCCCCGGTGGTGTCGGCGAGGTGCTAGGTAGCCAACGAGAGTCCCGATGATGCTATGTCCTCTCTCTGAGGACAAACAGCTCGTCACGGACCCAGAAGTCCTACCCACACCAGTTGACCACCTTCCACCAGCCGAGGAATCCCCTCTGAAGATCAGCTTCCTGTACGGATGGACGACGACCCTGAGCACGTCTTCTACATTGGTGCACTACTCCCAGAAGCCGAACAACGCTACAAGGCTTTCATGCTAGCCAACTTGGATGTGTTCGCGTGGTCGGACGACGAGCTGCCAAGCATCCCTCGGAGGTGATGACGCATCATCTTCATCTGGATCCAAGGTGCCACCGGTCCAGCAGAGACGACGACCCGTCAATCACGAACGGCAGACCGTGATCTACGATCACGTCGTCAAAACCGAGCTTTGGGCTTCTCCAGGAAGCCCAATATCCCAGATGGATCTCCAACGTGGTCCTCGTACACAGGCCAATGGCAAATAGCGCGTGTGTTGGATACAAGATCTCAATAAAGCGACGCCCAAGGACAACTTCCCCTGCCGCGCATTGACCAGTTGGTGGATGCCACTTCCAGGCCGAGCTTCTCAGCTTCTTAGATGCCTACTCTGGTTATCACCAGATCAGTATGCATCCCCCGGATCAGGACGCCACAACGTTCGTCACCGACGTCGGCCTTATACTGTTTCACCAAGATGCGCTTTGGTCTAAAGAACGTAGGCGTGACATACCAGCGGCTGGTCAACAAGATGTTCGAGCAGCAGATTGGGCGCAACATGGAAGTCTACGTCGATGACATGCTGGTCAAAACGCTCCCAAGCGCCGACCACATCACCGACCTCGAATAAACCTTCGTAACTCTGCGAAGGTATAATATGAAACAATCTCGCAAAGTGTCCGTTCGGAGTATGCTCGGGGAAGTTCCTCGGCTTCCTCGTCTCTAATCGAGGAATAGAGGCCAACCCCAGAAAATCCGAGCCATACTAGAGATGAGCAGCCCAAGACCGTACGCGACGTCCAGTGGCTCACTGGACGCCTCGCTGTGCTCAATCACTTCATGTCTCGGCAGCAGAACAGAGTTTCAACTTTTTCAAATTGCTGCGAGTCCCTAAAGGCCCTCACCGCAAGGGGGGCAAGTACGTGGACCAACGACTGCGAAGTAGCCTTCACTAAGCTGAAGGCGTATTTGGCTACCACATCTGTTCTCTCAAAACCTGTGCTCGGGGAACCCCTGTTCGTGTACCTTTCGATCACCGAACACTCCATCAGAACGATATTGATCAGAGAAGAGGTAACAACACAACATCTTGTCTACTACGTAAGCAGGTCCTCCAAGAGGCTTAAAGAAGATACCCTTGAGCGGAGAAGCATGCTCTGGCGCTCGTAACGGTTGCTCGAAGGCTCAGGCCTTACTTTCAGGCCCATCCAATCACAGTCCTCACCGACCAGCCATTGAAGCTCATCCTTCAAAGACCAGAGGCTTCTGGTAGGCTCATCAAATGGGCCATCGAGCTCGGGAATTCGACATCAACTACCGTCCAAGGACGGCCATCAGGCACAAGCGCTAGCAGACTTCGTGGCGGAATGCACCCTTCCGACTGAGAAGGATCCTCCATTGGCGGACGAGCCCCCATGGGAGCTCTACGTCGACGGGTCCTCCTGTGTCACAAGAAGCAGGGCAGGCCTGGTTCTTACCTCCCCGAAGGTCTAGAGTTCCAGTACCCCTTAGGTTCTGCTTCGCCGCCTCCAACAATGTAACTGAGTATGAAGCACTCCTGTCTGGGATCCACATGGCCAGGCACCTCGGAGAGCTTCGGCTATGGGCCTTCAGTGATTCCCAACTGGTCGCCAGCCAGGTGAACGGACAATTTGAAGCCAGAGAGCCCCGCATGGCACAATACCTCCAACAGTCAAACGCCAAACAGAGAGCCTCCTCCACTTCAAAGTCAAAACATGTCCCACAAGAGCAGAATGTGCGGGCTGATGCACTCTCCAGGCTAGCATTTCAGGCGACGTCGCCCTTCTCGCTCTGTGTTTATAGAGGAGATTGCTCTGCACCGAGCACCAAAGTGGACATAGCGGCAATCGAGATCGACCCGCCAACTCTGAGTTGGAAGGATCCTTTTAGCCTAGCTACTTCAAGGAGAGCTTCCCTCCGATCAAGCGAAGCTAGCAAAGTCAAGCTGCGCTGCCAAAAGTTCACCATCATAGAAGGCCAACTATACTGAGGTTCCCTCTCAAGACCTCTTCTGCAGTGCCTCAGTCCCGCGGAGGCGGCACCGGCCATCGAAGAGGTCCACGAGGGTTTGTGTGGAAAGCCATCTGGGGGGGTAGAACACTGGCGCTCAGCATCCTCCGAGCAGGATTTTGGTGGCCTTCTCTGCAAAAGGACTGCATGTTGTACACAAAGAAGTGCCCGGAATGTAACACCCCGACGACGGAATATCGGCGCGGGATATAGTTATTAAATAGTACAGAGCAAGAAAATAAATAACAAAACCATGGCACAAATGGGATAATACCCAATAAACTTCAACTTCTTAATAATCCATAATTCTCCATTACAAATACTAACAACTCATCAACTTCATGAACTAACTATTACATCAACGTATCAGAGCCAAAACTAGAGCCCAAAGTACTTTATTCAAAATCCAAACTAATACATAAGGACTAACTGACTCACTAACTCATAACTATACTAACTACTATGTCAAACAGATGATCGGGTCACTCTTGGAGCATCATCCTCAGTCCCATTCTCGTGAGTGTGGTCTCCATCCGACTCACCTGAACACATGAAATAAACACGCAGGATGAGCGAATATACGCCCAGTAGGACTTAATATCTCATGAACACAAGCATACTTTAAACATTAAGTCTTAAATGGCAGGGTACGAAAAAAAAGAGTATAGTCATGTAGAGCAAGTAACGACAGCACCGAGAGCAATAACACTGGATAGTAAAACTAGCACAACGATACGATAATAGAATGGCCATGTAACGATAATAGCACTTGAATAGATAGCACTTGAATAGATAGCACTTGATTGTCAACGATTAATTGTATTAGTATTAAATGGGCGCTGGATGCATGCCGTAAACATCCTGATCATGTGACCCTTGCAAGGAAATAGCAATCTTTTGGGAGCCTCTCCCCAAGACCAGACCGAACCCTATTGCATTGGCATATAGCAATTGTTTGTTATTTTAGACAATCAATTGTTATGGCGAATAGAGTACCAAGAAGAGAGAGAGTAATAGACGAAATAGATGAGAGTACAGAGTGAAAGTGACAGAGAGAGAGTAACGAGAAAGTAGATGAGATAGGGGTATAATCGTTAAAACAACGTTGTTAAACATCGATGGTAAACGGTTGCACAACACTAGATCGGGTACTGGCAGTATGGTATGAAGTCACATCCGCCCACTAGAAGTGCCATGAGCACGTGCCAAGTGGTCCAGCGTGAACTCAAGGTAAGAGAGAACCACTAAGGCCGTTGGCTCGTACTGATCCCTAAGGGTGTAAGGGATTTAAGGGTACAACCAGCTCGTCAGCAATGGACGTGCGCCAAAGCCAAGAATACTTACGGAGGCTTGATAAAAAGTCCATGGCCCAGTCGAGAGTATTCCCGATGGAGAGGTGGTCTACGTCAAGAGAAAGTATGTAGAAACTGGTCCGTCGTGCTCGAGGTGCTCGAAGGCCGAGGGAAATCGATCACGGTATACAAATCATGCGAATAAAGCGAAGACAAGTGTAATTATTTAAATAGGGAATTTAGTAATTTGTTTCGCTAAATTACCGATATATTATTGAATAATTAATTTAATAGATTTAATGTCAAACATGATGGTTAAGTGTGTGCAACTGTAAGAAATCAAGAGAGCATAATGGATTGTGCACTTAGTATTTAATTAATTAGCTTTATATAATTATTGCTCATTAATAATTATTCAGATCGAATTATGCATAAACAGTGTTTAATGAGGCTAAACAATGGCTAAATAGCAATTAGAGCAGGGGTACATAAGCAATTTCGGGTTCTGGCTGTATTTTTTAAGAACGCGACGGGGGGTGCCCGTCGCAATCAGGTCGCGACGGGGGGCACGGGGAGCATACGGGGTAACGCGACGGGGGTTCCCGTCGTGGTCTAGGTCGCGATGGGCGGCCTAGCGCGACGGGCGCGAACCAACCGACCTGGCCCGGTTCGGGGTTGGGAACGCGACAGCGCAGGCCTTTACGTTCAGATCACAATGGGTCCGGCCCGTCACGACCACTCTGAGGTCGCGACGGGTCGGGCGTCGGACTTCAGAGAGGCAGCCCGACCCAGAAAAGGGGTTTAGCCCTTTTCTGAATTAGGTCCTTCCCTCTAATATGTGATAGAGTCTTTTGTAAAATCAATATAAAATCGTACGATGATCCAAAAATCATGAAACTAGTTTTAAATGAAAGTAGACTCATATATCTATCAACAAGCTGATTAATTTGAAGATATAAACAGATTCAGGCATGCTTTGATTAGGTTACATTTCAGTGACCTAAACATGCGTAGTCAAGGTTCAATGAATTAATTAGCGATGGATACATGATGAAAGTTAGGGAAACTAGAGGCGTTTGAAAGTTAACATGATGTAGTATTTATGAGAATTTATTATGGCATGAAATCAAGTATGCACGAGGTTTGCAAGCAACATGAATGGTCGGGTACATGGAAACAGTAGGGTTTCAAGTAATTAATTCACCGAAAGGATGAGCGAAAATAGAAACGAGACGAGAGGGCTTTTGTAAAGGGTCATGAATACTACTAGGGTAATTTTATACATTGAGTGCTTGAGACATTGCCTACCTTTGCCGTAGTAAATAAAAACCCTATTTGATGATGAAAATTGAAGATGGAAAGCCAAGCTCCAGCCTTCTCCTCCAAGCTCCCACATCCAATTCGCCTTCCCTTCGTCTCCCAAGGCTCTAGACACGATCTAGGGTTTGGTGGGGGCGAAATGATGGAGTTTTGTTTGCTATAGAGTCCAATTAACTCAAACTCTCTCCTCCTCTTCCAATTACAAAATTTCACATTTCTCCCTACTTTCCTTATTTATCTTCCTAATAGAGTTGGGAAGAGAGCCAATTTCGTGGCCAAGGGTTTAGGTTGGGGTAAGGACTCTTATTTTGGATATTTATGGGTTATTTAGTATATATCTTAATCCTTTACTATTTATTAATTAATTACATACGAATTTAAATTAATTATTCATCATCCATGATGGGCTCCTCTTATTAGGCCCATTATTTTGTAATTGACCATTTACACAACCCATTAGGTTTAACTTATTGGGCTTGATTAAATGCCCTTTTATTCACTTATTTCTCATTTATTCTAAATAAATCTATTTACCACATTTATTTAAAATAATTTTTTTTATTTTATTTAGATTTTAAAAATCAATGATATACTACATTCTCCCCCTTTTAAAAGAATTTGGTCCCCAAATTCATAGGATCATAAGGGAAGAATGACTTACTAATAATTCCGGCGCATATTGTTGCTTCGGGCTCCCACGTGGCTTCTTCGACTTCGTGATTTCTTCACAGTATCTTGACCACGGTATAGCTCGATTCTGAAGCTGTTGCATCTTCTTGTCCCATATCTTCACTGGCCTTCTTCATAGGTCATATCCTTGTTCAAGATAATATCATCATAGCTAATCACGTGTGACGCGTCGTACCCGAACTTCCTCAGCATCGACACATGGAAGACGTTGTGTACTGTTGAGAACTGGGGAGGTAGTGCTAGTCGGTACGCTAGCTCACCAACTCCATCCAACACTTCAAATGGACCTATGAATCTGGGTCTTAGTTTGCCTTTCATCCCAAACCTTTGAAATTCACGGGTCGGGGATACTTTCAGCATCACATGGTCTCCAGTTTGAAACTCTAAATCCCTTCTTCTCTTGTCTGCATAGCTTTTCTGTCGGGACTGAGCTATCTTAATTCTGTCTCTGATAATCTGTATGTCTCTGCTGGTGTTCTGTACCATGTCTGGTCCCAACCATTGTTGTTCACCTACCTCATTCCAGCACACTGGCGATCTGCAGCTCCTGCCATACAGTACTTCAAAAGGTGCCATTTTAATGCTGGCTTGATAGCTATTGTTGTAGGCAAACTCTATTAGAGATAACTACTCATTCCAATATCCTTCAAAATCTATAGTGCAGGCACGCAACATGTCTTCCACAATCTGATTTATCCTTTCTGTCTGTCCATCCGTCTGAGGGTGGAAAGCAGTGCTGAGTTGAGTTTTGTGCCCAACGCTGTCTGAAGTCCCTTCCAGACCCTAGAAGTGAATCTGGGATCACGGTCTGAGACAATGGATACAGGGACTCCATGCAATCTTACTATCTCTTTACATAAAGTGCTGCAAGTACATCCCACTCCATGTACTCTTAATTGCAAGGAAATGTGCGGACTTAGTCAAACGGTCCACAATGACCCAGATAGCATCAAGTCCACCACGAGTTCAGAGTAAACCCATGATGAAATCCATGCCAATACTTTCCCATTTCCATTCAGGTATGTCTAGGGGTCTAAGTACACCCGCAGGACGACGGTGTTCGACTTTTACCTGTTGACAAGTGAGGCAGTGTGCAGCATGCTCAGCCACCTCACACTTCATGTTTGGCCACCAAAATGACATTTTCATGTCTTGGTACATCTTGGTTGCGCCTGGATGAATGGTATACTTGTTCTTGTGGGCTTCATCCATCAATTTTCTGTTCAGTTCTTCATTGTCAGGCACGCAAGTCCTGGCATGGAATAATATTCTTCCATCTTCAGCGATGGAGAAATCTGGCTTGTCGACCATGGTCTCCTGACTCGGACTAGGAATGGATCATTTGCCTGTTGTTCTCTGATCTCGACGAATATGTCGGGTTGTGCCCTAAGGTTGGCAACTATCATCTTATCACTTCTCTTTTCAATGTTCAGGTCCAGACTGACAAATTGTTCCAACATTTGCATCTCGCCCATGACTAGACAGAATAAAGAAGCTACTGGCTTCCTATTGAGTGCATCAGCTACTGCATTACCTTTGCCTAGGTGGTATTGAATATTGAAATCAAAGTCTTTCAAGTACTCCAGCCATCTCCATTGTCACATATTAGCTCCTTCTGAGAAAATAAATACTTCAAACTCTTGTGGTCGGAGTAGACAATAAATTGCTCCCCATATAGGTAATGTCTCCAAATCTAAAGTGCACATACCACCGCAGCCAATTCTAAGTCATGGATTGGATAGTTGACTTCATGTGGCTTCAACTGCCTTGAGGAATATGCTATCACCTTTTCATTATGCATTAACACGCAGCCTAAACCAATTCCAGATGCATCGGTGTAGACTGAGAATCCTGCGCCTTCGACTGGTAATGCGAGGACAGTGCAGATGTCAGCAATTGCTTGAGTGTCTGGAAGCCCTTCTCACATTCCTTGCTCCAGACATAAGGGTTCTCTTTTCACGTAATACGTGTAAGAGGCACAGCTATCTTGGAGATCTTTTATAAACCGTCTGTAATATCCAGCCAGTCCAAGAAAGCTTCTTATCTCTGTGACATTGTTCGAACCTTTCCCAATTGAGTACAACTTCTACCTTGGAAGGATCGACAGTGGAAACCGTCCTTGGAAAAACATGACCCAGAAATGACACCTCCTCGAGCTAGAATTCACACTTGCTCAATTTGGCGTAGAGTTGGTTGTCCTCGCAAGATCTGCAGGGTGATCCTTATATGTTCCTCATGCTCTTCCTTATCTTGGAGTATATGAAAATATCATCAATAAAAACCACGACCACTTGTCGAGGTAGGGCCGATAGATGTGTTCATTAGTTGAATGAAGTTGCAGAAGCATTGATTAGTTCAAAAGGCATGACTACAAATTTGTAATGATCGTACCTGCTCCTGAAAGCCATCTTGTAATATCTGCATCTTTAATCCTCATCTGATGATAACTCGATCTAAGGTCATCTTAGAAAAATATTTGGCTCCTGATATTTGATCAAATAATTCATCGACACGAGGCAGAGGGTACTTGTTCTTGATACTGAGATTGTTCAACTGTCTGTAATCGATGCATAACCTCATAGATCCGTCCTTCTTCTTGACGAACAACACTGGTGCTCCCCATGGAGAAGTACTCGGCCTGATAAATCCATTTTCCAACAGTTCCATTAATTGCTCCTTTATTCTTTCTTTCAATTCAGCGGGGGAACATCCTGTAGGTTGGCGTGAAACCGGTGCGGCTCCAGGTATGAGGTCGATTGAGAAATTGACATCTCTTTCAGGTGGAATGCCTAGTAGCTCATCGGGAACACATCGGGGTATTCTTGCACTATATGGATATCTGATATCTTAATTGCTTTCTTTTCAACAACAATTGCGGCAAGAAATGCCACACAGCCCTTTCTTATCATGTTCTGTGCTTTGATGGCAGAGACGAGAGACAAGTGCCTCTTGTGTCTACGTCCCGTGAAGGTCAACTTAGGGATTCACTAAAGGTAATTTTCCCTCTTCTACAATCCACGATAGCCTCATACGTGGATAGCCATCAGCTCTCAATATGACATCGTAGCCCTCCATGGGCATATAGATCAGGTCTGCTCTAAGATTGAGTTCCCCAATCTTAACATTAGCTAATGGAAAATACTTGTTCAATTGAGCCTTTTCCCCTAGTGGTGTCGTGACAGGTAGTTCAAATTCCATAGATGTAGGTTTTTTCGGTTAATGTATCAGCAAATGTTTGTGATATAATGAATGTGTTGCACCAGTGTCAAATAAAACAATGCTGATTGGGAAAAGACAGGTAGTGTCCCATCCACCACTCCACCTTCCTCGGTGGTCTCCACCTCATGCAAGGCCTGCAGTCTGTTAGGCTTCCTTTGTCTCGCAGGACACTTCTCATTTTCTTTTAGAAGAGGGCAGTCGGGTATACGGTGCTCTCGACTACCAAAATGAAGGCAAGCGCCTACCTTCCTCCAGCACTCCTCTGCAGTGTGGCCTAGCTTGTCACAATGCTTGCATCTGGGCTTGTTGTTCGGAGTAGTAGGGGTGGGGACTTTGGGCTTTCGCTCCTGGCTTGGCCCGTCGGTGATGCTTAACGCCTTTTTCTTGCCGTCGGTGATGCTTAACGATCTTTTCTTTTCCGTTAGTGGGCTTGCTCGGTGATCCGGATGTTTGTTCCTTCCTGACCATCCTACCTTTGATGCGTTCGGTGATTCAGTCGCATCCTCTAGACACTGTGCTCGCTTGACCATCTTCGGATAGGTCTGAATATCAAACGTGCCATTTGTGTGATAAAAGCGGGTCTGAGCCCGTTGAGGAATCTCTTCGCCTTCATCCTCTCAGTGTTCACCAGATGATTGGCATAGCGTGCCAATCGGGAAAACTGAGCCTCATACTCACAACGGTAAGGCTCCTTTGCTTCAGTGCTGCGAACTCAGCGGCTTTCCTCTCTTGGACTCTTTCTGAAAAATTTTGGAGTTAAAGTGCTCCTTGAACTCGTTCCATGTGAATTGTGCATCAGCCCTTGTGGCTTCAATGGACTCCCCACCATGCACGGCGTCCCTTTCAAGCTGGAATGTGGCAAGTAAAAGCTTATCTCCATCCGCGCATTGCATAACGCGAAAGATACACTCAGTCTCCTTAAGCCAGTTCTTGGCCTCATCAGGGTCAGTAGACCCACTGAATCGAGGCGGATTTAGGTTGTGGAAATTTCGGTGCAAATCTCCAGCACCACGGTTGTTGTTATGTTGGCTCCAGCAGCCTGGAGTAATGCCTGAGTAAGCTACTGGATTTTGTGTTGCATGTCACGGAGTTGAGCACGCTCCGCTGCCATTGCTAGTGTTTAGTTCCTTCAAAAGAGAATTTAAATATAAGATATTGAGTTTGCACAAGTTTGTGCGTGTGTGCGTTTGTTTTATCTTATTACCCTCGTTCAAACCCATCTCACATAGGTACGGAATTTAGACTCTAAGTCAGGCAGGTCAAACCTAGATCATCATATACTTAAGAATAACCTAGGCTCTGATACCACAAAATTGTAACGCCCCGACGCGAAATATCGGAGCGGGATTATAGTTATTAAATAGTACATAGCAAGAAAATAAATAACAAACCATGGCACAAATTGGATATACCCAATAAACTTCAACGTCATTAATAATCCATAATTCTCCATTACAAATACTAACAACTCATCAACTTCATGAACTAACTATTACATCAATGTATCAGAGCCAAAACTAGAGCCCAAAGTACTTTATTCAAAATTCAAACTAATATATAAGGACTAACTGACTCACTACTCATAACTATACTAACTATAGCTGATCGGGTCACTCCTGAGCATCGTCCTCAGTCCCATCCTCGTGAGTGTGGCTCCATTCGACTCACCTGAACACATGAAATAACACGCAGGATGAGCGAATAACGCCCAAGGACTTAATATCTCATGAACACAAGCATGCTTTAAATAATTAATGTCTTAAATGGCAGGGTAACAAAAGAGTATAGTCATGTAGAGCAAGTAACGACAGCACGAGAGCAATAACACTGGTATAAAATAGCACAACGATAACGATAATAGAATGGCCATGTAACGATAATAGCACTTGAATAGATAGCACGACAACGATAACGATAATAGAATGGCCATGTAACGATAATAGCACTTGAATAGATAAAACTTTGATTGTCAACGATTAATTGTTATAGTATTAAATGGCGTTGGATGCATGCCATAAACATCCTGATCATGTGACCCTTGCAAGGAAATAACACTCTTCGGGAGCTCTCCCCAGGACCAGACCGGGCCCTATTGCACTAGCATATAGCACTTGTTTGTTATTTTAACAATCAATTGTATGGCGAATAGAGTACCAAGAAGAGATGAAGTAATAGACGAAATAGATGAGAGTACAGAGTGAAAGTGAACAGATGAGAGTAACGAGAAAGTAGATGAGATAGGGTATAATCATAAAACAACGTTAAACATCGATAGTAACGGTTGCACAGCCTAGGTCGGGTACCGGCAGTCTGAAGAAGTCACATCCGCCCACTAGACGTGCCATGAGCACGTGCCAGGTGGTCCCGCGTGAACTCAAGGTACAGAGAAACACTAAGGTCGTTTAGATCATACTGATCCCTAAGGTGTAACGGGATTTAAGGGTACAACCAGCTCGTCAGCAATGGACGTGCGCCAAAGCCAAGAAGACTTACAGAGGCCTTGATAAGGAGTCCATGGCCCGTCGAGAGTATTTCTGATGGAGAGGTGGTCCAAGTCAAGAGAAAGTATGTAGAAACTGGTCTGTTTGTGCCTCGAGTGCTCGAAGGCCGAAGGAAATCGATCACGGTATACAAATCACGTGAATAAAGTGAAGACAAGTGTAATTATTTAAATAGGGAATTTAGTATTTGTTTCGCTAAATTACCAGATATATTATCGAATAATTTAATAGAGTTTAATGGTAAACATGATGGTTAGTGTGTGCAAGTGTAAGATCAAGAGAGCATAATGGATTGTGCACTTAGTTTTTAAATTAATTAGCTTTATATAATTATTGCTCATTAATAATTATTCAATCGAATTATGCATAACAGTGTTTAATTGAGGCTAAACAATTGCTAAATAGCAATTAGAGCAGGGTACATAAGCAATTTCGGGTTCTGGCTATATTTTTTTAGAACGCGACGGGGTGCCCATCGCGATCAGGTCGCGACGGGGCGCACGGGCGCGTCAACGGGGTAACGCGACGGGGGTTTCCCGTCACGGTTCAAGTCGCGACGGGGCGGCCTGGAGCGACGGGCAAACCGGCCGACCTGGCCCTGTTTGGGGTTTGGGAACGCGACTGCGCAGGCCGTCGCGTTTAGATCGCGACAGTCTGGCCGGTCGCGACCACTCTGAGGTCGCGACGGGTCGGGCCGTCGCGACTTCAAAGAGGCAGCCCGACCGAGAAAAGGGTTTTAGCCCTTTTCTGAATTAGGTCCTTCCCTCCAAAGTGGATACAGTGCTCTTATAATCAATATAAAATCGTACGATGATCCAAAATTATGAAACTAGTTTTAAATGAAAGTACACTCATAGATCTATCAACATGCATGATTAATTTGAGGAACACCAAGATTCAGCATGCTTTGATTGGGTTAATTTAGGTGACCTAAACATGCGTAGTTAAGGTTCAAACGAATAATTAGCGATGGATACATGATGAAAACTAGGAAACTAGGGGCGTTTGAAAGCTAACATGATGCAATATTTATGAGAATTTTCTCATGGTATGAAATCAAGTATGCACAGGTTTGCAAGCAAACATGAAGGTCGGGTACATGGAAATAGCAGAGATTCAAGTAATTAATTCGCCCAAATGGATGAGCGAAATAGAACGAGATGAGAGGGCTTTTGTAAAGGGTCATGATACTACCTAGGTTAATTTTTACATTGAGTGCTTGAAAGATGCCTACCTTTGCTCGTAGTAAAGAAAACCCTATTGATGACGAAAATTGAAGATGGAAAGCCAAGCTCCAGCCCTTCGCCTCCAAGCTCCCACGTCCAATTCGCCTTCCCTTCATCTCCCAAGGCTCTAGACACGATCTAGGGTTTGGTGGGGGCGAAATGATGGAGTTTTGTTTGCTATAGAGTCCAATTAACTTCAAACTCTCTCCTTCTCTTCCCAATTACGAAATTTCACATTTATCTCCCTACTTTCCTTATTTATCTTCTTAATAGAGTTGGGAAGAGAGCCAATTCGTGGCCAGGGTTTAGGTTGGGGTAAGGACTCTTTTTTGATATTTATGGGTTATTTAGTATTTATCTTAACCCTTTACTATTTATTAATTAATTACATACGATTTAAATTAATTATTCATCATCCCATGATGGGCTCCTCTTTATTAGGCCCTTATTTTGTAATTGAGCCATTACACAACCCTTAGGGTTTTAACTTATTGGCTTGATTAAATGCCCTTTTATTTCACTTATTTCTCTTTTATTCTAATTAAATCTATTACCCTCATTTATTTAAATAAAAATTTATATTTTATTTGGATTTTAAAAAAATCAGGTACTACACGGAATGTCAGAAGTTTGGGCAGCTCATCCGACAGCCTGCCGAACAGCTTCACACCTTGTTCGAACCTCGTCCTTTTGCTCGGTGGGGTATAGACATCCTGGGTTCGTTCCCAGAAGCTCAAGGATGGAAGATTCCGGTTCGTCGCCATCGACTACTTCACCAAGTGGATTGAGGCAGACCCAGTGGCCACAATCACCGACCAGGCCGCATGGAAGTTTGTTTGGAAGAACCTCCTTTGCCGGTTTGGCGTCTCGAAGGTGATTACCTCTGACATTAATGGAAAACAGTTTGACAATGCATTCTTCAAGCAGAAGTGTTCGACGTTCGGCATCTACAAACACTTCACCTCAGTGGCGCATCCCCAAGCAAACGTCTGGTCGAGAACGCCAACCGATCATTGCTCCATGGGATACGCACAAGGGTAGAGGCCGCTGGAGGATCATGGATCAAAGAGCTCTCCAATGTGCTATGTGTAGACACGCGAATTCGACTCCACCGCGGGTAATTTCATATTGCGCCATAATGTCACAATGCCCTCATTTTGCCTTGCAAGAATGTTTTCCCAATATTTTCGGATCTCGCCCGTTCTTCTCGGTGCTTCCCCCTATCCTCGGGATCTATTTAATAAAGTGGGTATCAATTTCAAGCCGCGTCGGGTTTGGTGGACGCATCTATAAATGCATCCGGTCTGTCAGACGCGATTCATGATCTCTTGGCCTTAACGCGACGGCTTTGACGGACGCGGCCTTAACGCGACGGCGATGGCAGACGTGACTACAGCTTAACGCATCGCCCTATACGATGCGACTCTGAATTTCCCTATTTTATATATGGAATATTCCAATTTTTCGAAACGCGGAGGCCTTCCCTGACACAACTCGACTTATTTTGGCAGTTTCCATAAACAAAATTCAGGAATTCATGAACGCATCGTATCGTGCCGACGCAATTCAGTGCCTAGTCGCGTCCACAATGTCGGACGCGATTCAAAGTCAAAAAGTTTATACCTGAGAAGTCGTCGCATTTAAGAGCGCCCATGTTTTGAAATCATGAGAAATCATGAATCATGTCCTTCTAGATCTCCGTGATTCAAAAAGTCAAATCCTAAAGTCTGCAGCTAGGGCCGGCGCATTTATGAGCCCATGCTTCGAATCATTGCCCAATTGGAAACGCGTCGGACCAGGCCGTTGTGTTTCAAGTCGTGACGGCCTTACCCGACGAGATTTTAAGCATGGTTGTGGGCTACGATCATCATGTGCCTGTCTTATCAAATTGACTTTTTTAATCGCGGCCCCCATGACCGACCGTTTCACTCTTATAGTCACGGCGGCTGTACCCGACGCGATTCAAAGCTTTCACGCCTATATAGACCCTCGAGGGTAGCCAAACCCCCCCCCCCCATTCGCGCGAAGCCCTGTCGGATTTCCGCCTCGACTCTGGACCAAGGAGGCCTTCCATGCCATCCGAGCTATCCCCTCCTTCCCATTGGCGCAAGGCGGGAGGAGCACGGTCTTCTTCCGCTTCGTCCTCTTCGTCCGTTCAACCAACAGCGCCGCCGTGCATTTATTCATTGGGGAAGTACCCCCCCCCCTCTCCCTCTATCTTTTTATATCTCCCTCCGAGCCCCACGTGGCTCTTTTTCATTTCTTTTCCTTTTTTCATACACACACACATGCATGCATAGCACACACACACACCACACTCTTTAGGGGTTTAAAAGCCACCATACAGTGAGTCGTTCCCCATGCTATTCATTCGTTCCATTTCATTTATTTAGGATTGTATACTACACATGTGTCTAATCCCTTTTTCTTTTATATGTTTATTTGTCAAGGTAATCGAACAAGGAAAATGCCTTCTACCACGGCCGGCCGTGCTCGTAGAAGAAGAGGAACCCACATCCCCCGCGCAATCTCCCTCTGCTCCATAAGGTACACATTCGCGATCACCTTTTCCTTTTGCACCCTTCGCGCACCACGCATACACCCATTCCATCCGCACCCCTTCGCGCGTACGTTCTCCATTCGGTACCCTCGCGTACCTGGCGATCACGTTTCTTTTCTTTTCCGCCTTTTTTTCCTTTTCATCCCTCTTTGTGTCCCTCTTTCTTCCTTCTTCAGGGTCATGAAGGAACCTCGGAGAAGGGAAAAGGCGGTTGCCTGCACTATGGTGCCACTGAACAACTGCTGGGGTGGCCATTGGGTAGACTCCCTTCCACTTGGCCTACGGTACAGAGGCTGTTGTGCTTTTGGAAGTTGCTCTCCCCACGATCCGAACAACTCACTTTGACAAAGCAGCCAACAACGCGTGCTAAGGAGAACCTGGATATGCTCGGAGAACGTCAGGCTGACGCCAACATATGACTGGGCTTCTACCAACAGCGCCTTGTGCAATATTACAACTCTCGAGTACGGGAACGGTGCTTCTCTGAAGGAGGCCTTGTTCTGCGTCGTTGCTCGGCATCAGATCCCCAAAGAACAACCGGCAAACTCGCCCCGAAATGGGAAGGACCTTATCAGGTCGCAAAGGTTCTTAGGAAAGGCTCTTACAAGCTGACTACTCCTAGCGGCGAAGGCATACCCAGAACAGGCATGTATCTAACTTGAAGGCTTAGTATCTATAAAAGCCTCATGTTCAGCGTCCTACTTCTCTTCCTCCCATTCTTTAGGTCTAGGAAAAAAGTTATTCGGGTCATCCCCTAGTTGAAACTTCTCAGCTCGAAAGACTAGCACGGTACCAAAATCCTAAACAGAGGTGTCAGTACAAACTCCTGGTCGGAACTCCCTCAGTTCCAAAGACCTGCGCGGTACCTACAAACCTCTAGGCGACCGACGAATTTCGATTCGAACAGAACATAGAAAGGGAAGATAGAAATAGAGCCACTCGAATACACAGGAAAGATCCATTCATTTCATCAAAAAAAAAGAGAGAGGGATTCTACATGGAGCCGCTAAGGCGGGAGTTACAAAAAAAAGAGAAGATGAATGTCAAGATGTTGCTCGGAGGGGCCAGCCTTGTTGTCCCCAGGGGTCATCCGCCCAGCCTTGAAGTTCGCAAAACGAACTCTGTCCAAGTGTGGATCCTGGGTACGACGTCGGCATTCCTGGAGGGCGGCTTCAAATGCTTTCTGAGCATATTTGTCTGTGTGTCCAGCTTCCGCCCTCGGTCCTCGCCGATCTCAAGTCCCACCTTGTAGCAAGATGCGCCATATTGTTCCAAGTGTTCTTGGAACTCTGGCTGGCCTTGTACTCGGAGACTCCCCGAGCTTCGGCCTCGGAAAGTACCTCCACAAGCGCAACTTTTCTGCCTGAACAACCGCGAGCTCTAACTCGGAGGCCTGAACGTGATCCGGAGGTTCTTGACCTCCTTCTGCAGCTCAGCCTCCCGAGGCAGTGTTGTTCTTCACGCTCCTCGTAGAACGTGAACTCGGCATCCCACATCTGCTTGGTGGTACTAAGCCCGTGATGCAAGCCTCTTCAACACCTCCAGAGATTGCGTCACACCGCCAACCAGTGCCTCCATGTCGATTCACCCTCCTCGTCAGAGCGGCGCTCCTCCAGACGAACCTCCGACGACCGTTCGGAAGTCTCCTCCGAGCCTAACCCCTGGCACCGCATCAGCACTTCAAGCTGGGAAGCAGGGGGCAGGGGGGTAGGTTCCTGGACGAACTCTCATGGAGACGCTCCAAGGTGGCTTCCAGTACTATCTCTGAAGGTCATACCAGAGACTTCATCTTCAGCCTGCGACAGAGGTGCTCGGTCCTCTTCGGACCCGGCTCGATCCTCGGAGGTAGTGACAGTTTGACCAGCAGGGAGGTCCTCTTCATCGGCCACGTGGCTAACGACCACATCAGCTACTACCCCTTGGTCTTCGCCACCGGCGAGCGCCCTCCGAGAGGGCTCTGCTTCCTCAACCCTGGTCGTTTTCTCGGCCATGGGTGTGGTCGCAGGCGCCGTCTGTGACTGGCCCTCCATAGTGGCCTCTGGCAATGGAATGGGGTCCACTGTTCCCTCCGACGCTCTCCCTGTGCTTGGCTCCACAGTCTCTTTCGTAGAGGGCCTCTGCTCGAAAGCGCCCTAACCCTTGGCCATGGCGCTGAACGCAGTTGCGCCCATCTCCTCTACTCGGTCCATGGCTGGGCCCTAGGACATGCATGCCCCCACATTCTCCACGGTAGAGCCTCCATCTGAGTGGTCGCTGACGACGACCAGCTCTTCTCCTCCAAACCCCAACTCTGAGATCACGCCGTCCACTGTCAAGTGCCTTGTCTCGGGGGTTGATGGTGACCTCGCCTGCTCGGCTGCCTTCACCAGCCTCCTCTTCTTCCGAAGTTGGAGTTGGGGCACTGCGTCTTCCTCCTCGTCCTGCCCGGTCGCCCTTTTCAGGGATGCAGACTCCTTCCGAAGACTGATCTTCAGGGGTCTCTTCTCGGTAGCCCAGGCACTGGCAGGATGACTTTCTCCATGTGCAGTCCCAGGGAGATTCTCGTCCAGATACGTCACATATGATGTGACGGTTATCTACTCGGTGTAATTCGCCATATTCTCCTGGTCCCTACCAGCCGCCAATTCCTTGGCATCTGCATACAAAGGAAAAGAGGAGTTAGTTGGCAGCCCTTTGGGCCAAGCAAAAGCAAATACGAAGTGTGGAACTTACCCCATGGTCGGCTGAGTCCGTGTTCGACGAGCTGGGCCTCCGTCAGATAACCCTCAGCCTTCTCCGCCAGCACATTGTTGAGGCTGTCGGAGATCTTCGCTGTCTCTCATATCAAGAAAGGCATCATGTCCTTCTTCGGAGGGTCCCCAACTCAGGTGGGGAACCCTCACTCTGCAGCACCGGCTCCTACGCGGCGGCCAATGAAGAAGACTCTGTACGCCGAGGCCGGTTTGCGGGGACGTTGCGAGGCTAAAGTGCCCCCGGAAGATATCCGCAGTGGGCACCACATCCCGCAACTTGCACAGGATGCAGAAAACACATATGGTTCTCCACGAGTTGGGCGTCAGCTGGATGGGGGCGATCCTCTAAGCGTTCAGCACCCCCTTTGCCACTTCCGACAACGGCAACTGGAATCCTACCTCCAACAGGTCCAGGGACATGGCGATGCATCCGGGCTTGTGCAGCAAATACGACTCATTCTCGTTGGAGAGAATGATGTTGTATTCCTCCCCGATACAAAATCGCTCGCGGAGGCCTTCAAAGAATCTATATTTCGGCCCCCGTGTCACCCCTGGCGCCATTCTGCTCGCTCCGGCAGTAGCGACCACCTTCCCTTTCTGCGACATCGGTGGCTACAGGTGGGGAAGCAGAAGAGAGACGACGGATGGCGAGGAAGCACGAAGAAGAAGACGATGAAGAAGTGCAAGGAAGAAGGCTTCCGAAGAAAGAAGGCATGAGCCCCATCTTCTCCCCTCCTCTTCCTTATAAGGAAGGGAGGCGCGAGATTCGAAAGATGGAAACGGCAGTTCTTCTGCGCCAACGACTCATTCGAATGAGCCGCGTAGCGTTCGCCGCACGACACGTCACCTCTGCTATCATGAGGTTTTTTCATCCCCGAGGAGACTGCGAATGGTGTCACTGAGGCCATTCACACTGCCGCGGTTGGTGTCACATTTAATGCGAGGGTGACGATTCGAGCAGACCTCCACTCTCAAGTGCTACGGTATCCGAGCTGGCTTGAGAGTGTGGGGGGCAAGTGTGGAGGCTATTTCTAGCCTCCTAGGCTTGCGGGCCTGTCACGGCCCATCACGTCCCATGATGACCCAGTGGGACGCCTGGGCTCCATTCGTTGAGCCACATGTCCTCGGGTCCGGACCAAGGCTCCCGAATGCACTATCGCCATCAGGCGCCCAAGGGCCCTTAAGGGCTGTCTACGGACACTCTGCCACCTGTCGAGCAGGCCATGCTCGAGCCTCTTATGACCCTTCACCGAACATAACTGTGCTTCCGAGCACTGAGCAGCTTGGCTGGTAATCGAGCAGATTCCTGTTCGGTGGCCTTCAACCAGAAACCCTCAAAACGGTCGTTCGCCTCCCAAAAGCAGTTAATATGACGGCGCGATACGCGTCCCATGACTGAGAGCATTAACCATGAAGAATCCCAATGGGTGCCTCAAAATGGCCAACTCCTCGCCTGGGGACCTGAACCGACGTGCCCCTCCAGTCATCATTGGAGCGGATAGCGTCCGGACTTTTTATCTCCTTCGTCTATAAATGGCACAGGTAATCCTCATGCAAAGGTACGGAACCTTCCCCACACACACTCGCTCACGTGCGAATACACACCATAGAACCTTCCTTTCCTGCTCTTTTCCAGTCCGGTCTGACTTAGGCATCGGAGGATTCCCCCCGGTTCTCCAACCGGGCCTTCCTGATCCGTTCTGGGTTTTGCAGGCAACCGTCTGCACCGGCGACCATCTTCCCTCTTCTCTTAGTGGAAACCTATTCGGTCCAAGCCCGAACAGGAAAACACGTCCACAATTCTAAAATAATTATTTTTTTTGTGGTTAGAGCAAATTAAGATATGTCAATATGTCTTTTCTCTTTCTATCCGATTTTAAAGCGAAGATAATTTTTAAACAACTAATACTTATGTCCTCCATCTATATATGTGAGATGCTCCACTCGATGATATACTATTAAATTGATTTTTAACAACAACGTTAACACATTATGTATTTAATTTGTGCAAAGAGATTGACATTAAATAAGAATAGGGCAGTCTTGGAAATAAAATGTGTGGGTCGCACTTTAATCATCGAATTATTTAGCATTTATAAAAATAGTTTTTAAAATAATCATTTTTTGTGGTTAGAGCAAATTAAGATATGTGAACGTGCCTATCCCTTTCTACATTTTAAAATCTCATTTTAAAGAGAAGATAATTTAAAAAAAAATCAATATTTATGTCGTCCATCTATCTCCTCCAAATACTTCTTCAATATCTTCTTTTGGTAGATACTGCAGTGAGATGCTCCACTCGACGATATATTAAATTGATTTATGACACCGAACGTTAACAGGTTATATTTAGTTTGTGCAAAGAAAAAGAGGGAATTTTGATATGTTACACACTCATATTAATTTATATTATTTAAAAAATGACATATTGTTACAAGAAAACCGTATATTATTTTCTTTTTGCAAAAAGGAAGGGAAATTAAAAAGCCTCTGACTCCTCTCCACATAATGCAATAAAATAGACCGCGCCCCGACCACTTTCTCCCCCAAGCACCCACTATAATGGAGGACAAGTGGAGAGAACAGAGGGCACACCTCCGTGATCACCGACGGAAATATGGCAAAGCTGTCCAAAGCATCGGCTGCTCTCCCTCTGCTCCTCCTTGTGCTCCTCAGCTTGGCAGTCATTCTCTGTACGTCTGCCGTAAGAAGCCCGGGTGTTACCTCAGACCGGTGAGCCATCTAGATCTTCTCTCTTTCTCTCTCTCTCTCTTCTCAGGAGCCAGTATATACAGTACTGAGACAGCTGATTCTTGTAATGAGGTGTGCTAATCGTTGCAGAAGGCGGACGTCCAGAGCATGTAGACGTCTCTGTCCAACTCAGCGGCTCGGGCGGATACGTAGGCTATGCCCCGCTCCTCCCACGTCCACCCAGGTATACCCCACCTTATAGCCGCG
>CM024754.1:27393016-27463454 GCA_014218235.1 Colocasia esculenta | reverse complement strand
AATTGGTAGACTAGCAACCTTTTCACCAAGGCCTCCGTAAATCTCCTCTGACTATGGATTCCCACATGGCCGACGAGTTGGTTGTACCATTGAAGTTCCCTGGAGATAGCATGCACTTCCTTTCTCTTCTTGTTCTCGTGAGTGTGACTTACAAACTGGACTAAAGCCATTAATGTAAAGATTTAACCAAAGTACAAATTGTACCGTTATGCTGCCGAATTTATCTCTTGACCATTGTACTCATGAAATCATGTTCAATTACTTATTACTTGTTCCCATCATCATCATGAACATGACATTACACATGCTTACTTATTGAAACTCTCATTGGCCATTATTAATGATTGTGGGTATCTACATTTAAAAATTTACATGAGATGCTGACAGGGCACGGCGTGTGTCCAAGGGCTCCAATCTAGCCCCAATGACGGCGAGTCATAGATATACTGTTAACCATGGGGTATAATGATTACTGGCGTTGCATCTGCGATGGGAGTCCTGCTTGCTTGTTGAATGATAGATACAATACCACATACATGTGTCCTGGTGTACATTCTTGATGGATCTTTTCTTGGTGTACATTAGTGTCTACGTTCCTGATTAGTGTTACTTGATCGTGCTCGTACATTCTTGCTTCTTGCTTGCGTGATATGGCCATCCTGCATTTAATGCAATTATTGATATCTTGCGTTCTTGACATCAATTGAAATCTTGCGTGCTTGTATAAAGTGATCTATTGCTAGTTCTATCTTGTCATCTTGTTCACAAATCTTGTTCTATCATAATCACTCTCTCTAGCTTGTTTTATATATCATGTTTTAACGAGTTTTATTCGTACTTGCATATCATCATTGTACTTGCCTAGTTTTAAAATGTTAATCACTTATATCATTGCCCGCACATTGAGATATAAATCCTACTGGGCTAGTTTGCTCATCCCTACTTTTACCCCATCTATGTGACTATGAAGTTCAAGAGGAAGAGCAAGTCGAGGATGGGAATGCGTCCGAGTGAAGAGCGTTCCAACTATGAGTCTAGTTATAGTAGTTTGCTTCGAGTGTTAGTACAATGTAGTAGGAAGTGAGGATTAAATGTACTTTTCCTTTATTGGGTCTTAGTCCTGTACTAGTTTCCATTTGAATACAAAGAGTTGAGATTTGAATACAATTTATAATTGAGTTCAACATTTGGGCCCTATTATGATGTTGTGTTGATACACATTTAGTGCGCGCTAGCTAGAGGCTTATTTGCCGACTGTCCACATCTCGAAATATCGACTCGAATTAATAATAATATCTGCTGCGTAATTCTCGGGACGTGACAGTTTAGTGGTATCAGAGCCTAGGAATACCAAATAGGATATATGTCTCAGGATAGGAGATACCTATGGAACCTAGGTCATGGAAATTAAATACAGTACCTGGTGAGAATGGGTAGAGACTGGGTATATGTTAGAAAGAATTAAACACTCCTACCCATTGACTCTGATAATGTATCTAGAGACATTAATTGGTTTCCATCCTTTTCTCAGGAACCCTCATAACTCTTACACTCAACTGTAATGGCTCGTAATCAGTGGCAAGTTATGTAAGAAACCGTGGCTGGACTGACCCAGGCATTACAAAATGTAGTTCAGGCTGGAAATCAGGCTGGAGCTGCAAGGAATGGGGCCGGTGATCTGCACCGGAATTTTAGGAGTTTAAACCCTCCTCATTTCTCTGGATCTTCTGATCCGGACGAGGCAGAGAGCTGGCAAGAGGAGATAGAAAGGATTTTCCAGGTGATGCAATGCACTAATAGAGAGAAAGTGGTACTGGCCACTTTCCAATTCACTAAGGATGCCCGAGCATGGTGGAAGGCCACATCAGCCCACCTGCCTAATGTTGGCGAACTAGAGTGGGCCGGATTCCTGGAGATATTCCGGGGAAAGTATTTCTCTGAGAGAGTCAAGGAAAAGAAGGCGGCGAAATTTGCCGCACTGAAGCAGAAGGGAATGTCTGTGGCTGAGTATGAGGCCCAATTCGCGCATCTGGCTGTGTATGCCCCACACCTGGTGGGAACTGAAAGACTAAAGGCTAACCGTTTCATGGATGGGCTCAAGCCCATGTTCATTGAAAAGCTCGGACCACACAATATTCAAACCTACACTGAGATGGTCCAAAGAGCTCAGCTGGTAGAAGACACTATGGCTAAGGTGGAAGGCATGAGGGGGAAGGACATCTCAAAACCGACCTTCATAAAAAGAGGACCAGTCGATACAACTGGAACTTTCCCCAATAATAATAACAACAAAAGGCCAACCACTGGGAAGGACTATGGCGTGGAGAAAAAGATCAAAGTAGAGGAAACAAAGACGGTGGAATATTGTAACTTTTGCAACAAGCCTGGACATAGAGCAGAAGAGTGCTGGAAGAAGGCAGGAGCTTGCCTGCGATGCGGGAGTCGCGACCACCGCCTTTCCAACTGTCCATGCTAAAAGACCAAGCTGGAAGAAACCAAGGAGTGGTAAAGCATCAAGGACGCGTGAATGCAATAACTCTAGCAGAACTCCCGGAAGGAGGTATGATTGTTAAACCCCTGGACCGATCTTGAGATGCTTTTCTTATGAGTACATTTCTAAGTGGGGGAGATCGTTAAGGAGAAATTAGAAAGGAATAATCTAGTCATTATACCATAATTCATCTGGAGGATTAAGATGAAGTTATAACAACCGCGGAAAGAAAAACAAGAGTGGAAAGAACCAAATGAATAGTACGGGTGGCCATAGGTGTAGATGTTGGACTAGCATCCACGATTTGGAAATAAGTTATAGGACGTAAATCCGAAATGAGCTCAGTGATCATAACTATCAAAAAGAAAATTAATGATCCATGAATTTGGGGACCAAATTCTCTTAAGTGGGGAGGGTGTAGCACCCCGTAAATTTTAATTATATATAATTCAAATAAATTGAAATAAATAATTTCCATAATATCGAAGTATTTAAAACATACTTATCATTATCGTATGTGCTAAAACACATCGGAAAATTCCGTAAAAATTATAAATCAACCCAAACATTATTACTAAATGTTTCACAAAGAAATTTGTGCCATGCAAAATCGGATTAGCCAAGTTTAAAGTGTTTCACGACTTATTATCGTAATTCATGAATAAGTCGAAAAAGTATTGTCACACGTACTCGGTTGAGTCGGAAAATTAAATAAAAATCATATACGAACTTCAACTAATATCCTCTAATGATCCATCAAGAAATTTGGGTCAATAAAAAATCATTTAGGCTAGGTTTAAGAGTTATTGTGACCGATTATCCAAATTAGGAAACAAGTCGGAAAACCGTTAACACGGAAATACGACGCAACCATAAATTAAATAAAGGTGTTGGAGAGACTTCCAACATATATATAATGACCCAATATCTTAATTGGGCCAATGGATCACATATGACCCAAAACCAAATAAAGCTAGAAAATGCATGGAAATTCGTAACTCTAAATAGACTGAAATTAAAAAGGGGTAATTAGGGTTTAATTGGGATGCAATCATGCACTTTTAGCAACCCAAATTCGTGCCTACCCATCCATGGAAGTTTCTTGATGGCCAAGACACTCTAATGGAGGAAGAATCATCAAAATTAGGAAACCAACATGCCAATCCCGCAACCCTTCTTTCCTAGTCATAATATGACTCCTAAACACCATGGTTACTTAAATACTCTGCACCCAAACCCTAGGGACGAGTTTAGAACTTGCTGGGGTCGTGTGGAGGAGCTCTTGGTGGCTGAGAGAGTAGGAGATCAAGCATACCAAGCTCATCTTTCTTCCCTCGTCCATCTGCTACGACCAGCACAAACCACCTTCTTGAAGTCGATCAAAGGTAGGCCAAACCTAAATCCCATCGTGCAAGGCTTATACCCCTGGAAAGAGGGTCAAGTCTACGTTCTAACCCAAGTGGAATGCCCAATTCCATGCAGTATACACGGAGTAGTAAGCGTTTTCCTCCAAGTGGTCTAAACACGTGTTTTCTGGAAGAACGAGACTTCATCAACCCAAAAGGTAGGTTTTCTCGGGCCAAATCTTAACATCTCCTATACCAAATGTGTAGATCATCAAGTTAACTTTCATTGCCCTCTGGTTTCATCAAATTTCATTTAGTAGATTTTGAATTATAAGCGTTTTTCCAAAGTCGTGCACGGTTAGGGATTTTACTGTTCTTCGTGTGTTGTCTGTGATTCAAGACCGAATTAGAGTAAACTCATAACATGAAAGTTATTCTACTAGTTATCCTCTTCAGGTTTTGTGTTGAACATTTTGTCTAAATATCACTAGTTAAAGATTTATAAGAATGGTAATAGGATTGCTGTATGAAACTACGTTGTCAGGTTTCACTTGGTATTACGTTGTGTTTGACTTGATTAAAGTCAATCGAAACCATCTTATTTTCAAATTCCGATTTACTAGAAGTACCCTTGCATGTCTAGGTTGTTTTAAAACTAGTTTCGTTATTTTTCATGCACTGTACAATTTGTTCTCTATTTTAGAACAACCCTGTGTCAAAAGAAGGAAAGTCTGGTCCGTAATCCAAAGCATTGTCCTTGCTCTGTCAGAGTCAGGCACGGACCCTGTGAACGCGACGGCCCGATAGGTCGCGTTCAGAGGTCTAGTTGCGACATCCCTATAGTCGCCTTCTGAATGCGACGTGCGCTCTGTCGCTATCTGGCCGCCTGATCTGACTTCCCCGTCGCGATGTTCACACCCCTGTGTCGCCTTCTGGTCCTGACCCGTCGCCTTCCTTACAGGAGTCTGTCGCGATCTGACCCCGGCCTGACAACACCCTGTCGCCTTCCTCTTATGTTCCTGTCGCGACCTGACCCGGGCCTGAGAGACCCTGACGCCTTCCTTATATGGCCATGTCGCGATCTCAGGATTTGCCATTTAACCCCACTTAATTTCCTGCAAACCTAACCACTATACCCGAGGTCTGGTTAATGTAATATTTAGTGTGTAATTCACATGTTTTGGGACTGATCATTGCATGGTGGTTATCTTAATGGCTTAAAAAGTGTTAAACCCATTTAAAAGCTTTAAATTACATGAATGCTATTCTAAGTGCTCCTTAAATGTTATGATCCATTCATGCTTCTTGTGATTTAATCTTCCTACTGTTCTTCCACGTTAAATGACAATGGTTATCATAAAATCTTGCAAACCATGATTAGTTAAAGTGCATAGTTTATTCCATGTTATATTGTTAAGTGCTTCCTGCGATTTTGAGACCGATGGTTTGAGAATTGAGACACGCGTACCGCACTACACACTAGCACTGTTAGGTAGCCCCTTTCTTGGGAAATTGGAAACTCTCTACTGGTCATTCCGAATTGGTAGACTAGCAACCTTTTCACCAAGGCCTCCGTAAATCTCCTCTGACCATGGATTCCCACATGGCCGACGAGTTGGTTGTACCATTGAAGTTCCCTGGAGATAGCACGCACTTCCTTTCTCTTCTTGTTCTCGTCAGTGTGACTTCCAAACTGGACTAAAGCCATTAATGTAAAGATTTAACCAAGTACAAATTGCACCGTTATGCTGCCGAATTTATCTCTTGACCATAGTACTCATGAAATCATGTTCAATTACTTATTACTTGTTCCCATCATCATCATGAACATGACATTACACATACTTACTTATTGAAACTCTCATTGGCCATTATTAATGACTGTGGGTATCTACATTTAAAAATGTACATGAGATGCTGACAGGGCACGGCGTGTGTCCAAGGCTCCAATCTAGCCCCAATGACGGCGAGTCATAGATATACTGTTAACCATGGGGTATAATGATTACTGGCATTGCATCTGCGATGGGAGTCCTGCTTGCTTGTTGAATGATAGATACAATACCACATACACGTGTCCTGGTGTACATTCTTGATGGATCTTTTCTTGGTGTACATTAGTGTCTACGTGCCTGATTAGTGTTACTTGATCGTGCTCGTACATTCTTGCTTGCTTGCTTGCGTGATATGGCCATCCTGAATTTAATGCAATTATTGATATCTTGCGTTCTTGACATCAATTGAAATCTTGCGTGCTTGTATAAAGTGATCTATTGCTAGTTCTATCTTGTCATCTTGTTCACAAATCTTGTTCTATCATAATCACTCTCTCTAGCTTGTTTTATATATCATGTTTTAACGAGTTTTATTCGTACTTGCATATCATTCATCGTACTTGCCTAGTTCTAAAATGTTAATCACTTATATGATTGCCCGCACATTGAGATATAAATCCTACTAGGCTAGTTTGCTCATTCCCTACTTTTACCCCATCTAGGTGACTATGAAGTTCAAGAGGAAGAGCAAGTCGAGGATGGGAATGCGTCCGAGTGAAGAGCGTTCCAACTATGAGTCCAGTTATAGTAGTTTGCTTCGAGTGTTAGTACAATGTAGTAGGAAGTGAGGATTAAATGTACTTTTCCTTTTATTGGGTCTTAGTCCTGTACTAGTTTCCATTTGAATACAAAGAGTTGAGATTTGAATACAATTTATAATTGAGTTCAACATTTGGGCCCTATTATGATGTTGTGTTGATACACATTTAGTGCGCGCTAGCTAGAGGCTTATTTGCCGACTGTCCACATCTCGAAATATCGACTCGAATTAATTAATAATATCCGCTGCGTAATTCTCGGGACGTGACATTCATCTGTTCACGTTCTCCCAACACTCTCGTCTATCTCGTCTACTACTCTCATCTATTTCTTGGTACTCTATTGGCCATTCTTGTGATTGTCTAAGATAAAGAAATGACTAATGCCAGCGCAATGGGGCCCGATCTGGTCCTGGGAGGAGCGCCCGAAAAGTGCCAGTACCCATGGGAGTTCAAATGATCAAGGATGTTTTACGGCATGCATCCAGTGCCAGTTTACTATCTAGATTAATCTATGACAATCAAAGTACTATCTCTACAAGTGCAAGCGTGATCGTTACTAGTGCACCGTTGTGCAATTTACATGTTATAACGTTACATGGCCATTCTATTATCGTTCTCGTTGTACTATTTTCCCTGTGCCAGTTGCTATTGTTCTCTTGTTATCATGACATGCTCTACATGACTTTACTCTCTAGTTAGCTTGCCATTAAAACATTAACTATTTAAAGCATGCTTGTGTTCATGAGATATTAAGTCCTACTAAGCGTTATTCGCTCATCCTGCGTATATATTTAATGTGTTTCAGGTGAGTCGGATCATGACCACACTCACGAGGATGGACCGATGAGGAGGCTCAGGAGTGACCTTTCTGCAACCAGTACTGTCTAGTAGTTAGTTATGAGTTAGTGAGTCAGTTAGTCGTTATGTAATAGTTTGATTTTGAATAAAGTACTATGGGCCCTAGATTTGGCTCTGATACGTTGATGTATTAGTTAGTCTATAAAGTTGATGGTTTATTAGTGATTGTAATGAACTTTGAGGGATTATTAATGAAATTTGAGCTTATTTGGTATTATTCCATTGTGCAATGGTTCACATTTATTTCTCGCTCTGTACTCTTTAATAACTGTAATCCCGCTCCGATTGTCCGCATCGGGGCGTTACAGAAAAGATGATTTAACATCCAATTGAAATAATTTCAAGTCTAATGCGGATGCATATGCAAGTAGAATCCTAATAGCCTCAAGTCTAGCTACAGGTGCATAGGTTTCATCAAAATCTATGCCTTCCTCTTAGGAATAGCCTTGAGCTACCAATCTGGCCTTGTTTCTTATGATCACACCAGCTTCATCCAATTTATTTCTGAACACCCATTTGGTGCCAATCACTGGATGATCTGATGGTCTAGGAACAAGTGACCATACATGGTTTCTCTTGAACTGATTCAGTTCATCTTGCATGGCTAAAATCCAAGATTCATCAGTGAGAGCTTCATTGACTGTCCTAGGCTCTATTTGTGAGACGAACGCTAAATAATCACATGGAATTACCTTACCTCTTGTCCTTACCCCTATAGATGGATCATCAAT
Source organism: Colocasia esculenta (assembly GCA_014218235.1). Classification (NCBI taxonomy): domain Eukaryota; kingdom Viridiplantae; phylum Streptophyta; class Magnoliopsida; order Alismatales; family Araceae; genus Colocasia; species Colocasia esculenta. The sequence goes on along the minus strand of CM024754.1, from coordinate 27,455,432 downwards.
GATGTTTTCTGGTGGGTGATCTTTCTTATATCTCAATTCCTTTGGAAGATTTTCATGTGAAATGTCCTTTTGTTGCAGGTGTTCTAGAGGTGGATCTTCCTTGTCCTCGATGGATGTGTTCTTTAATTTCTTGGACAATTCATTCGTATCATCAATATCACTGTCTTCTTCCTTTCTCAAGGAAGGGTTAGTTTCACAAAAATAACATGTACTGATTGTTCAATTAACAAAGTACGCTTATTAAATACTCTATAGCTTTTAGGTTTAGAAGCATACCCCATGAAGATACCTTCATCTGATTTTGCATCTAACTTACCAATATCTCTTTTGCCATTGTTATGGATGAAACATGGACATCCGAATGTCCTGAAGTGACTAATCTTCGGCTTCTTTCCCTTGTATAGTTCATATGTTGTCTTCTTCAAGATAGGCCTGATCATCACTCCGTTGATAATGTAACAAGCTGTGTTAACTGCTTCAGCCCAAAAGTACCTTGGCAGATCATATTCTTGTTAGTTATGGATGTCCTCAAGCCAATCATAACTTGTACAATCTTGTTCCTTGATAATAATAATAAGGCTTTTATATTCGTTATGTGTAATTCGTTTATCGTTTCATTATGAAGTCCATGAATATGCGCAATGGATATTAATTATGATGAGATCATAACAATGAGATTAATATCCTTTAAACGTATATTCTTAATTGTTCCTAGTCGGAGGATATCCGAGAAGGACATCGGATATCCGGTTAGGCTAGTACAGGTTGCACCTGCTCATATGATGAGGGTGGCTGGTCTCATAGTCACTTGTGTGGGGACACTAAGGTGAATCTGTAGGTGCTCATTAGAGAATGAGTTCACTGAACTGATCCGTTATGAATCGCTGGATGGTAATGTTACCTAACTGTCAACCAGCTAGATTCATTGTCACAGTGGCATGATTGGTCCTTAGACCTGAGACACCAAGGACACCTTGTTGGTGGACTTCTGGGTTTTGACCTTGACTTATACATCTCTAGCCATGAGGTCTTAATCAGTTAAGTGTTCGGATCTAGCGGAATACCTTCGAAGGTGATTGTGTGGTCAATATGGGATCGCTCGCTCTCGGTAATAGGAGAGTGAATGCTCTACGGAAGGATGCCTGATAGTCCCTGGCCAGGGCAAGACTACTTATCAGAAAATGAGGTTTCTGATATTGTTATGCGGCATCTAAACCAAGTGAGTACACACATTAGGGTTGACAGTTGACCATACCCTAAGTGCACTCGGGAGCATTGTACGAACGAAGGATTATAGTCACGTGGTAACTGATGATACAAAAGGTTCCTTGAATGGGTTGCTGAACCCCAATGCTTTCCAGGATCAAGTGGTGTTGCTTGGCACCCAACTTGATTGGAAGCCCAGTCAACTATCGTGAGACGATAATTGATTGTGTAATTAATTAATATGAGATATTAATTAATTGCAATAAGTCAATAAAGAGTTATTGGGCTTAATGGGCTGAAAACTGGACTAGCACTTGGGCCTAGAGGGTCACACGCATATAGAGTTCCGAGCAGACTAGGCAGGATGACCGATATAGACATTAACTGGGTTTTTGTGAAAAACCGCAGGGTCTATATTTACGTGGAGAGTTAACATTGGCCAAGCTACAGGTCTCTCTCCTGGTCGCCCCCTCCTCTCTCTCTCCCTGGGCGCCCCCCCCTTCTCTCTCCTCTCTCTGGTACATGTGGAGCTGAGATCCGGGAGACGCGTGGAGAACGAGGAGATCTCGTCTGCGTCCAGAGCTCGCGTGGATACGTCTAGAGGCCGGACATTGAACGGCTTGAAGCACCGGCGCCTCCTGCACCACCTCCTCCCCGGATTCGGGAGTTTCGCAACCCCGCAAAGGTACAGATTGGATCTCCCTGTGCGCGGGTTTCTCCGTTTTGTTCGATCCGACCACCGGCAACGATATCTATCTGTGGAAATCGCGTTTCCGCTGCTGCTCTGTGCGTTTCCTAACAGTGGTATCAGAGCCAGGTTGCTGGCCTGGTCGGTATCGGCGTCGTATGATCGTCATTTCATGCATTTTTCGTCAGTTCGCGTTATGCATGAATCGCCAATTTTACTTCGCTCTTGGTCGCACATGAGATGTGCACTTTGTGTTTGGTACATGGAAATCGTTCCTGGTACCAAGGGCTTTCCGAAGAAACTCTTGTGGCGTTGTTTGGCCCTCTGTAGAGGCCACACGACCCCTTGCAACAGCCGCCGCCATGCATCTTGGACAGTCCAAGATAAGGGGGCGTTTTTGATTTTGGGGTTTTTCGGGGGGTTTTCTGGGTTGGTAGGGGCGGAGGGCGGCGGCTTCCGGCTCCGCCGGCGCCGTCCGCGGCCGCCGGAGGCGGCGCAGAGGGCGGCAGGGCCGCGCCCCACCGGCGCTGCGCCGGTGGGGGGCGGCGGCTAGGGTTTCCCAGCCGCGCGGGGCCCTGTCGGGCGGCGGGGGTGACCCCGCGCGGGTCCCCGCGAGCCGCGCGCGGATCCGCCCGCGGGTAAGTCGCGGGCGGACCCCCGCGGGTCCCGGGAGGCCGGATCCGGCCCGCGCCGGATCCGGATCCAGTCCGCCCCCTTCCCCCCTTTTTTTTTCCATTTTAATGTTTTTAATTTGTTTAAAATCATTTAAATGGTTTTAAAATCCTAGAAATTTATGAAAAATTGTTTTAAGAGTTTTAAAAATGTTTTAACTCTCTGTAAATTATTTTTCATATGTATGACCCATTACTTAATTAGTTTAAGGAAAATCTAAAATTGTTTTAGTTATTTCCTACCATCTAATTAAAGCATGTTAATTAATTATGAATGTGATTCTTGTGAAATTAATTAACTGTAATTTTGGCGGATTCATGTAGTAACGGTGAATGATTTATCTAATGTTGATTAGATGTTATCCATGTTAGCTAAATTGTTTAGTTAAATGGTTTTCAAAATATAGTTATTATATTTTTGAAATAAAAGTTATTTCAGAAGTAATTATGGATGATTGCTTATTAATGCATGTGATGTGTTGATGTGTGGATGAATGATCATGGACTTAGATATCATGTGATGAGTTTGGTTATTATGGCATGTGATGTAATTTATGAGGACTGCGTGCCTCCCTCTCTTCCTCTATTAAATCTGGGTTGTACACTCTATCTCCCTCCTGATATGTACTCCCCTTGACTTGTTCAAGGTTTCTTATTATTATCTGATGTACATTTATGGGCCTGCGAGCCCATTTTAAATGCTACTTGTAATTTAAGAAGCAGATTGGCGGAGATGGAGGAGAGTACCATGCAAGACCTTTCTGGAGATAGAGTTACATCAAGCCAAAGCATTCGATGCGGGGCTGCCATATGTTGCCGTGTTTGTGGATACCAACTGGCTCTGGTAATGCCACTCTAGGTTAAAGTCCATGATCATCCATCGTTTTTCTTCATATATATGATATGTGTAGAATGTGCTACGATATATATATTAAATATATGATATTCCAATTTTATATATCGATAGCACACAGATATAGAGACCAAGATATAATATGTCAAAATCCCTCCTCGTTCAAATTTAAGCCGTAGCGTAATCATTAAGAATGAATTACGTGGCCCTCCATCATTATAGTTTTAGGATTGCCATTAGATCGGGCAAGTTGTTGTGCTATCCACAAGGCTTGCCAAATCTGATGACAGACTAAAACTATGACATGGTGATGTCTTAAACGGGGTAGAGGAACGGTGTAGCTTTGTTGTGCTATCCACAAGGGCTACATCCAATTCTATGCTCGTTACATAATGATGGTACTGCTTAGATGGATTTAATGACTTGTTGTGCTATCCACAGGTCATTAAAATTCAGGGGCCGAAATAAGATCGGATATTGCAAGAGTTGCAAGTGTCAAAAGTTGACCGCTTTCAGATCATAGTATGGTTTGTGTGCTATCCACAAGATCATGCTATGAGTCTGTAAGATTCCGATCCCCACTAGGAGACCGTCGGAGTCTCCCATTCTGTATATCTGAGGGTTATACAGTCTGCCGAAAAATAGTGGGAGCTAATCTTGATTAAAGTCCTAATCTAGATTAATTATTATTATGAACATCTGCAAATTGTGTTTACATTTCCTTTATAGGCAAAAATGTCGTCAGGTACCCACTCTGTGGCATACTGGATGCCAACAGATTGACAGGCCCGAACTACTCGGATTGGCTCAGAAACCTGAAGATTGTCCTCAGGTCTGAGCGCATTGCCTATGTCCTGGAGGGTGAGATCCCAGCTGAACACCCCTTGATGCACCTGAAGGGGAAACACTTGAGTTGCGAAGTGGAAGGAGGATTCCACTCTGGCCCAATGCTACATGCTTGCCTCAATGAGCAATGAGTTGCAAAGGCAGCATGAGAACATGGATGCTAGATCCATCATGCAGCACTTGCAAGAGCTCTTTGAAGAGCAGAGCAGGGTGGAGAGATATGAGATATCCAAGGCCCTGTTCAGAGCTCGCATGGTAGAGGGGTCTTCAGTACAATCTCATGTGCTGAAGATGATAGAGTGGATTGAGAGGCTCGAAGGGCTTGGTTTTCCTCTTGACAAGGAACTAAGCACGGACCTCATTCTCCAGTCACTTCCAGATTCATATTCCCAGTTCATTGTGAACTTCACAATGAACAAGATTGAGGTGAGTTTAGCTGAGATGCTCAACATGCTGAAGACTGCTGAGGGCAACCTTAAGAAGGAAAAGCCCACTGTTCTCATGGTTGGAAAGTCCAACAAAAGAGGAGAGCAGTGCAAGCCTTTAAGAAAGGCAATGCAAAGAAAAGTCCAAGCAGAAGCAAAAGAAGGACATAAGCAAAGGAGAAAAAGGCGAGTGCTTCCACTGCAAGAAAAGGGGCACTGGAAAAGAATTGCAAGGACTATCTTGCAATGAAGGCTCAGGAGAAGCAGAAGCTTGGCGAAGCTTCAGGTATCTATATGATAGATCTTCACTTGTCTATTAGAGATTCTACATCTTGGGTTTTAGACACTGGATGTGCTTCTCATATCTGCAATGATGTGCAGGTGCTGACAAGTAGAAGGAAGCTGAGCAAGGGCGAGGTGAACTTGAGGCTTGGAAACGGCACAAGTGTTGGTGCACACACTGTGGGGACAGTGAAGCTCAAGTTACCTTCTAGAGATTTGCTTTTTTAGATGATTGCTACTATGTGCCTAGTATCATTAAGAACATTATTTCTGTTTCTTGTTTAGACAGAATTGGATACATGTTTACCATTGAGAACAATAGTTGTTCAGTTTATTTAGAAATAAACTAGTTGCTTTAGCAAGTTTGGTGAATGGTTTGTATCTGCTTGATGTCTCTTATGAAAATCTCCATGTTGATGTTTCTCCTAAGAGAAGTAAGAATAGTGTGAACACTGCCTACTTATGGCATTGTAGGCTTGGTCACATTGGCGAGAATAGGCTTCAAAAGTTGCATAAGAATGGATACTTAGATCCATTTGATTATGAATCATATGCAACTTGTGAATCCTGTTTATGGGTAAGTTGACCAAATCTCCATTTAGTGGACATGGAGATAGGGCCAAGGACATATTGGAACTAATACATTCGGATGTATGTGGTCCAATGTCTACCCAAGCCAAGGGTGGCTACTCATACTTCATTACATTCACGGATGACTACTCAAGGTTCGGATTTGTTTACTTAATGAAGTACAAATCTGAAGCCTTTGGGAAATTCCAAGAATTTAAGAATGAAGTTGAGAAACAAACTGGAAAGAGTATTAAAATCCTACGGTCAGACCGAGGAGGTGAATACTTAAGTACAGAGTTCACACAATTCTTAAAGGACAATGGTATCCTTTCTCAATGGACTCCTCCCTATACACCACAGATGAATGGTGTATCGGAAAGGAGAAATCGTACCTTGTTGGACATGGTGCGATCCATGATGAGCCGTTCACAGTTACCAGTTTCCTTATGGGGATATGCGCTAGAGTCAGCGGCATATCTGCTGAACAGGGTTCCCAGTAAATCTGTGTCTTCCACTCCATATGAGATATGGAAGGGTAGAAAGCCTGATTTTAAACATGTTAAAATCTGGGGCTGTCCTGCCCACGTGGGGAGACATGACCCAGATAAACTGGAATCCAGAACCGATAAGTGCAGGTTTTTTGGATACCCAAAAGAAACGTTGGGTACTACTTTTACCATCCTGGTGAACAAAGAGTGTTTGTCGCCAGGAGAGCTGTCTTCTTGGAAGAGGAGTACCTTACCCAAGAGGACAGTGGGAGTAAAGTAGATCTAGAAGAGGTTCTAGATCCACAAATCGTGCAAAGTCCACCAGGTGAAACATCGGTTCCGGAACCTGTTCAGGAATATACACACATTCAGCGTAGGTCTGGTAGAGTACCTAGACAGCCTGAAAGATATGTTGGACATATCAGTGAAGGCATGTCTTATGATGAGGATGATGATCCAAAGACCTACCAAGAGGCTGTTGATTGTCCTCAGTCAGGGAATGGCGAGATGCCATGAATTCTGAGATGCAGTCCATGTACACCAACCAAGTTTGGAATTTGGTAGACTTGCCCGAAGGTATTGTACCTATTGGGTGCAAGTGGATCTTTAAGAGAAAGATCGGTGCAGATGGACAGATCGACACTTATAAGGCAGGTTGGTGGCAAAGGGGTATCGTCAAAGGCAAGGAATTGACTATGATGAAACTTTCTCACCAGTTGCTATGATAAAGTCGATCAGAATTCTTCTTGCCATTGCTGCATACTTTGATTACGAGATCTGGCAGATGGATGTAAAAACACTTTCCTTAATGGAAACATTGAGGAGGAAGTGTATATGATACAACCTGAGGTTTTACATCCAAAGAGTGTCCAGACAAGTATGCAAGCTTCAAAGGTCCATCTATGGATTGAAGCAAGCTTCTCGTAGTTGGAACATAAGGTTTGATGATGCTATCAAATCTTATGACTTCATTAAGAATGAAGATGAACCATGTGTGTATAAGAAAATCAGTGGGAGTGCTATCACTTTTCTCGTACTTTACGTTGATGACATCTTACTCATTGGGAATGATGTAGGGATGTTATCATCAGTAAAGGTTTGGTTGTCAAAGAACTTCTCCATGAAGGATTTGGGAGAAGCATCCTACGTATTAGGAATACGTATCTATAGAGATAGATTTAAGAGGATGCTTGGCTTGACCCATCCATGTACATAGATACCATTGTCAAAAGGTCTGGCATGGAAAATTCCAAGAGAGGTCTCATACCTATGAGACATGGGATTATTCTCTCTAAGGAGCAGTCTCCTAAGACTCCTGAAGAGAGGGCAGCCATGGATAGAGTCCCCTATGCCTCGGCTATAGGGTCTATGATGTATGCCATGCTATGTACAAGGCCTGATGTGGCATTTGCTCTAAGTGTTACGAGAAGATATCAGGCAAATCCAGGTGAAACACACTGGATGGCTGTGAAATGTATCCTTAAGTACTTGAGAAAAACTAAGGATATATTTCTGGTCTATGGAGGAGGGGACTTGAAACTTCGGGCATATACTGACTCGAGTTTCCAGTCAGACCCAGATGATAGAAGTATACATCTGGGTTTGTGTTCACTTTGAACGGGGGTGCAGTGAGCTGGAAGAGTTCCAAGCAAGAACCACTGCAGACTCGACGACAGAAGCTGAGTACATTGCTGCAGCTGAAGCCGCCAAGGAGGCAGTGTGGATGAAGAAGTTCATCACCGACCTTGGTGTGGTGCCAGGTGACTCTGATCCAATCCCATTGCTGTGTGACAACAATGGGGCCATTGCGCAAGCGAAAGCCGCGGTCTCATCAGAAGTCGAAGCACATTCTGAGTGATTTCACCTGATCAGGGAGATAATCACTAGAGGAGATGTACTGGTGGAAAGAGTTCCTTCAGTCGACAACATTGCAGATTCCATTGACGAAGCCTCTGTCTCAAATTGTGTTTGAGCGCCACCTTGAGTCCATGGGTTTAAGGCTTAAAGGTGATTGGCTTTAGTCCAAGTGGGAGATTGTTAGTTATGGATGTCCTCAGCCAATCATAACTTGTACAATCTTGTTCTTTGATAATATAATAAGTCTTTTATATTCTTATGTGTAATTCGTTTATCGTTTCATTATGAAGTCCATGAATATGTGCAATGGATATTATTATGATGAGATCATAACAATGAGATTAATATCCTTAAACGTATATTCTTAATTGTTCCTAGTCGGAGGATATCCGAGAAGGACATCGGATATCCGGTTAGGCTAGTACAGGTTGCACCTGCTCATATGATGAGGGTGGCTGGTCTCATAGTCACTGTGTGGGGACACTAAGGTGAATCTGTAGGTGCTCATTAGAGAATGAGTTCACTGAACTGATCCGTTATGAATCGCTGGATGGTAATGTTACCTAACTGTCAACCAGCTAGATTCATTGTCACAGTGGCGTGATTGGTCCTTAGACCTGAGACACCAAGGACACCTTGTTGGTGGACTTCTGGGTTTTGACCTTGACTTATACATCTCTAGCCATGAGTCTTAATCAGTTAAGTGTTCGGATCTAGCGGAATACCTTCGAAGGTGATTGTGTGGTCAATATGGATCGCTCGCTCTCGGTAATAGGAGAGTGAATGCTCTACGGAGGATGCCTGATAGTCCCTGGCCAGGGCAAGACTACTTATCAGAAAAGGAGTTTTCTGATATTGTTATGCGGCATCTAAACCAAGTGAGTACACCATTAGGGTTTGACAGTTGACCATACCCTAAGTGCACTCGGGAGCATTGTACGAGCGAAGGATTATAGTCACGTGGTAACTGATGATACAAAAGGTTCCTTGAATGGGTTGCTGAACCCCAATGCTTTCCAGGATCAAGTGGTGTTGCTTGGCACCCAACTTGATTGAAGCCCGGTCAATTATCGTGAGACGATAATTGATTGTGTAATTAATTAATATGAGATATTAATTAATTGCAATAAGTCAATAAAGAGTTATTGGGCTTAATGGGCTGAAAACTGGACTAGCACTTGGGCCTAGAGGGTCACACGCAATAGAGTTCCGAGCAGACTGGGCAGGATGACCGATATAGACATTAACTGGGTTTTTGTGAAAAACCGCAGGGTCTATATATTTATGTGGAGAGTTAAACCCTGGCCAAGCTACAGGCTCTCTCTCTGGTCGCCCCCTCCTCTCTCTCTCCCTGGGCGCCCCCCACCTTCTCTCTCCTCTCTCTAGTACATGGTGGAGCTGAGATCCGGGAGACGCGTGGAGAACGAGGAGATCCCGTCTGCGTCCGAAGCTCGTACGTGGATACGTCTAGAGGCCGGACATTTGAACGGCTTGAAGCACCGGCGCCTCCTGTGCCACCTCCTCCCCGGATTCGGGAGTTTCGCAACCCCGCAAAGGTCAAGATTGATCTCCCTGTGTGCGGGTTTCTCTGTTTTTGTTCGATCCGACCACCGGCAACGATATCTATCTGTGGAAATCGCGTTTCCGCTGCGCTCTGTGCGTTTCCTAACAATTCTGAAAACATTGTTCTTGCCATATCCAGTAGGGTTCTATTCTTCCTCTCAGCAACTCCATTATGCTGTGGTGTCCTTGGTGCTGAGAATTGTGCTCTATTCCTTTGTCATCACAGAATTTGGAAAATTTTTCATTCTGGAACTCTCCTCCATGATCTGATTGGTTCAATAATACTGTACTTCTTGTCTTTCTGTACCTTTTTACTGAAACTTATGAAACATTCAAATGTATCATCTTTGTGTTCTAGAAGGACACCCTGTGAATCTTGAATATCATCTACTATAACAAATCTAAAATTCTTTCCTCCAAGACTTGTGGTCCTCACTGGCCCAAATAAATCCATATGAAGGAGTTTAAGGGTTTAGAAGTTTATAATTACCATAGTCTTTGACTTGAAAGATGACTTGGTATGCTTTCCTTTTACACATGGTCCACAGACACCGTCCATTCTTGTGCTGACCTTTGGTAGACCTTCCACCAGGCTTCTCTTGATCAGCTTTCTCATGCCATCCAAACTGTAGTGGCCCAATCTTCTGTGCCACAGCTCAGTTGACTGCTCCTTACTTGCTGCTAAATAGATATCCTGATCCTTTAATTCTTCTAGGTAAAGCACGTACAGATTCTTTTCTCTGTTAGCTTTGAAAATCACTGCTCCGTCCTTTATGATGATGCACTTAGACTCTTGGAATCTGATTTGATGTCCTCTGTCACATAGTTGGCTTATGCTGATTAGGTTGTGCTTCAGACCTTTTACGCATAGTACATAAATAAACATTTTCTTTTTATTGCCAACAGATCCGCATCCTATCACTGTTCCTTTTCCATTGTCTCCATATGTCACTGTGCCTTCTTCAGCTTCGAGGTGAGAGAACAGCTTTCTATTACCTGACATATGCCTTGAGCATCCACTATCTAAATATCATTTGGATGCTCTAAGGTTTCCCTGAAATGAAAACATCAAGCTTTAGGTACCCAAGTTCTTTTGGGTCCTGGTTGGTTAGTGTCATCAATTTTTCTTTTAATTATCTATTTTTTTTGTTTGGTTGGACAAGTTATTTTACTGTGACCTAGCCTGTTGCAATAGCTACAGCATGTTGTTTTAGTTACCTTTTCATACGGAACATACTTAAAGTTTGATTTATATGAAGTATCTTGTTCAGTTACAAATTTAGGAGTTGGATACGTTTTAGGGTATACTGTTGTGTCTTCATTATCTGGGGGTGTATAGTCTAATCCTTGTTTTCTTTTTCCTGACTGTCTAGCACCTTTTAATATTAAGGAATTTTTCCCGTTGGTGAATTTTTCTAGTGTACTAGATAATTTTTCATTTTCTTCTGTTAGTGTTTTAATTTCCTTTTTCAATTCGTCTAAGGTTTCTTGTTTTTCTAATTTTATTATTTGTTTATTTTTATCTTTCAGATCTTCGCATAACAGATCATTTCTTCTTTTAAGTTCAGTGATTTGTTTCTCCATTTGCTCGTTTTCTGATTTTAAATCTGAATTGGATTTTCAAGGCAAGTAACATTTTTCTAGTAGCTTTTAGTAATTTAGATACTTCTCTATATTTACTATAAAGTTCATTAAAAGCTTCTTCCAAATCATCTGAATCTGAATCATTACAGGAAGAGAAAGATGAGTCTGATGTTACCTTTTCTTCAGTGTTGGCCATGAGTGCCAAGTTGGCTTCTTCTTCTTCTTCATTGCTCGAGCTTGACTCGTTGTCTGAGTCACTACTGTTGTCCCAAGCTGCTGCCATAGTTTTCTTCTTGAATCTTCTTGATTTTCTTGAACTTTCCTTCTTTCTGAATTCAATTTTCTTCAGCTTTGGACATTCTGCTCTCATATGTCTGGGCTTCTTACACTCATAGCATGTAGGCTCAGCTTTCTTTTGATCCTTTCCTTCTGTCTTCTTAAGTCTTTATTTTTCTTGAAATATTTTCTACTGAACTGATACTTTTTCTTCTTTGCTAGTATTCTTTGTAGCCTTCTTGATAACATCGCTTCTTCGTCTTCGTCGTCTTCATTGCTTTCATTGTTGTCTAAAACTCTTCTGACAAGTCTTCTTCAGCTTTGAGAGCATTTGATTGTTTCTTTCTGCTCGAAGACTCTCCCAGTCTCTCCATGTTGATTTCATGGGCCATAAGGGACCCGACGAGTTTCTCCAATGACATCCTCTTCAGGTCATTGACTTCTTCTATAGCTGTTACTTTGGGAGTTCAAGAAGATAGTAGAGATCTCAGAATTTTTCTTACCATGTCTCCCATTTCGTAAGTCTTTCCAAGACTGGCTAACCCATTTGTGATGTCTGTAAATCTGCTAAACATTTAGGATATTGACTCTCCCGGGTGCATCTGAAACCTTTCATATTGTGTCACCAGTATGTCTATCCTAGTTTCCTTGACTTTGTCGGTGCCTTCGTATGTGATCCTGAGCTTTTCCCACATTTCCATGGCGGATTTGCAGGCGGAAATTCTGTTGAATTCCATCTTACTAAGAGCACAACATAGAATGCTCTTGGCTTTGTAGTTTAGGGAGATCTTTCTTGTTGTCTTCAGTCCACTTATCTCTTTCATTAGTAACCAAAAGATCACCTTCTTCAACTATTGACCAGATATGATAGTCGAGACCGTGTAGGAAATACTCCATTCTTGTTTTCCAATAGGTGTAATCTTGTCCATCGAACAGCGGTGGCCTGTTCACTGACTGACCTTCAGAGTGACCTTGGGCTGCCATTTGATCTTTTCTCTTCAGATTGTTGGATCTTCTTCTTTGTCGAAGAGACTAGCTCTGATACCACTTGTTTCCAGCTAGCAAGCCTAGAGGGGGGTGAATGGGATTCTAAAAAATATTGAGAACCTAAAATCTGTTCACAAAACACACTTCGATAGAGTGTTAGTAAAGATAAACAGCAAACACACAAAGGCAATCACACTACACAAGGATTTATCCTGGTTCGGATCCCCTCTCCCTCGTAGTCCTACGTTCAGTCCCTGAGCAACAACTCAGGCTTTCACTACCCAAGGGTACAGTCCCCCTTATGGACCCTTACACACCCAGTCGCAGCTGGTCTTCTCTTCACAACCCGAAGATGAATTATAGCACCCTGGATACCACCAAGTCTTCCTTCTACTCGAAGGGAACACACACCCTGGAACCCCCAGGTCTTCCTTCAACACGAAGGGAACACAAGAATGTGGAAATGAGATCAAGCCCCTAGATCAAGCTTATACAATGCTAGATCTGAAGCTAAGACTGAGAGGGAAGGTTCTACAGTAGGAACACTCTCAGTTTACAGAAGCTCTCAAGACTAACACACTGAATGTAGAGAGCTAAGAGCTAAACAATCAAAGGAGTGAGGCTTGGCTCTTCTAGATGCTCGCCGAGGGCTTGAAAGATTGTCGTAAGCACTGTAATTGTGAGTGTTGTTCTATTCTTGATCTGGAGCTTCAGTCTTCTATTTATATCTTCAATTTGAAAATTGAACGTTGAAGTGTCCGTTGTCTCTAAGCTCTGGTATACGTTAGACTGCATGGTCCTGTAGAGCTTCCCGTTCAACGGTCTTTAGCCTTCCATGCACGTAAAGAGAGATGAACTTCAGAGATATCCTTTGGCTTTTATTGTGTCCAACGTTGTATGAGAAGTGCTGTCAGAGACCTGCATGCATTAAATGCTAAACAATAGACAGCTAGACTATCTCTTGTTACCAGTCAATGTTAGAATAAATATTCACCAAAATAGAAGTGCCATTTTGCTCTTCTAAAAAGATGCTTACAGGATAAGTATGGAAATAGAAGATATCGTTTGCATGCACTGCAGTGATACGTTCAGTCATAATAAATGCATGGTTGTCAAAAATATATACGTGAAGACTTTGACTTTTCAACGAACTCAGAAATGAGTTCAAACATCAAGACGTTATATTCCATGAAATCGTTATATGCATGACTTATGAAATCGTTATGCAAAGGAGACGTTATCCATGTAAATCGTTATGCACTCATAAGCAAACCGATGCACATACAAATCGTTATGCATTAATTACCAAATCGTTGTAGAGACAAATCGTTATGATATTATCAGCAAATCATTATGAGCAAGTTGCCAGAGACAAAACGATGTGAGCAAATCGTTGTTTGCTGTATCGAATCGTTACGGCGACTAAGTCGTTATGTAACTAAACAAATCGTTACAATGACAGAGTCGTTGTGTAACTTATCGAATCGTTACAAGGATCAAATTTTTATGAGACTTAACGAGTCGTTGTGAAGCCGAAATCATTGTGAGTGCAAATCGTTGTTCTCACTTAAGAAATCGTTGTGAGAGCAAATCGTTGTACTTACTTAAGAAACCAATGTGATAACCAAATCATTGTGAGAGCAAATCGTTGTTCTCACTTAAGAAATCGTTGCGATAACCAAATCGTTGTGAGAGCAAATCGTTGTTCTCACTTAAGAAATCGATGTGAGAGCAAATCGTTGTTCTCACTTAAGAAAACGATACGATAACCAAATCGTTGTGAATCAAATCAATGTGATCTCTTAGTGAATCATTATGAGAGGCAAATCGTTGTGATCTCTTACCGAATTGTTATGAGAGGAAAATCGTTGCGATCTCTTAGCGAATCGTTATGAGAGGCAAATCGTTGCGATCTCTTAGCGAATCGTTATGAGAGGCAAATCGTTGCGATCTCTTAGCGAATCGTTATGAGATAGACTGCAATAGAATAGCAATGACTTATGAAATCGTTATAGAACCAAAATCGATGTGAATGAGGAAATCGTTATGATTCTAAGGAAGTCGTTATAACAACTAGAGAGTCGATGTGTACTTAGAAAATTTCATGCTTTGAACTTACATTGCTATAGAGTAAATACTACTTACCCATTTAACTTGTTATTCTTTGTTTCATTTTCTGTGCTCAAATCTCATAGAAAATATGTTAGAATAAACTTTATTATAGTTTTGTTAATCACTAAAATAAATATGTAATTACTTTAAATTACATGGGGATAAACTGATCATCACTATGTTTATCCTTAAGTGCAAACGAATGTCAATGAGAGAGTAAGTGCATGTGAAAACAAAGATAAGAGTGCATAAATTCATGTCGTGCATGTATTAATATGATTAAGGTTAATTTTGATAGAACGTTTGGTATCATGTTGTGTAGTTTAACATAATCCATGCACAAGTATCAAGAGAATATGATAAATTTTACATTAAAACAACAAGCTAAATGTGTGATAAAATGTTATAATTGCATGGGGAATTGGTTAGAAATCATGCTAGGAGTGTCATGTACCTTGTACATATTTCCATACTTTAAATGGCAGAATTGTGCAATGATTTGAGTAAAGCATGAGATCATAAAGCATGTTATAGGACATTCATGAATCTGTGATTATGTTAGAATGTGATTAATACGAATTATGATTGGCTATATGAATTGAGTTAATGAGCATGAATAGGAAGTACGTGTAGGTTGTATGCATAGTTGTTTAAGTATCATAAAGCATGCGCCATGTAAATTTAATTATTGTTTAGAAGATACCATGTGTTCGTTATTGTTTAATAATTTAACATGTGTGTGATATGGGTAAGAATGTTGTCTTTAGATTGCTTGCTGGGTCTTTTTAGACTCATCCTTGCTTCGGCGTATAGGTGAGGCAGGTCCCCCCATACTTGAGGAGAGCATAGCGAGGAACGTCGTCGAGCCCGAGGAGTAGTTACTTGTGGAAGAAGTGTTAAGAAGTGTACTTTTCTTTCATAGTTCTAATAATGTTATTCATATGGACAATGTTATGGACAATGTAGTTCTTTGAAATTGTAATAATTGGACATTGTCATTTCTTTCATTGCTATATAGACTGTGGAATGTGTGATGATGATGGAATGAACATGAGTCTTTTCTTCTATTCCTGCTGTACTTATTGTTATTCATGTACATATCAACCTATCGTTTAGTGTTGGGTTATTATCCCACTGTAATGACGCCCTTTGTACCGATGAGGATTGGTATAATCGTACCGGTATAAAGTGGGTCGTTACAGAGATGGTATCAGAGCCAAGGTTGAGCTTGTACATGAATAAATCATCATCTTCACAATATTGCAAAGTCTTTATAGAGATTTATTCACATATGTAGAAAATATTTAATATTGAAAGGAAGATAATTAAGAAAATGGCTAGAATTAAGTGACTTAGATTCTAACAAAGTTAATTGTTTCGCAGGCAATGACGAGTATCAATAAGCGTGTGGCTAGAGCTAGGGAGCATGAGGAGAGGCAAAGGTGAGAAACATCATAATGAGACTCAGGCCATCAGTGAGAGCGAGACTTTTAGAATGCGACCCCCGCACTCTAGACGAGGTTCTCAGCGCAGCAGAGTCAGCGGCCTCTACAGCTAGCAAGAAACCCAAGTGTATGCACTGCAGTAAGCATCATGGCAGAAACCTGTGTTGGACAAAGGAAGGAAGGTGTCTCAAGTGTGGCAGCAAGGACCATCAGATTAGAGAATGTCTGAGGCTGAAGAAGTTCGATCCACGAGGTGTTACAACAACGGCAACAAAGGAGCCAGCAGCAGAGCCACAACCAGTCAAGGAAAATGTGTTAGCCGAAGATGGCATCAACGACGTCACCAGAGGTACTCGATCCGATCTTCGAGGACAAAGATCTTTTTCAAGGGGGGGGAGAGTGTAAGGCCCCCGATTTTTTTTGTGCATGTGGCATTTACTTGTTATGTATATAGTGTGTGTATTAGATTGTGCATATTATAATTATTTAATTACTCATGTGTACATGTATGTATATATATTATCTTTTGTGAATGTAAGTGCTTAGCTAATTTTATACATCAATAGTACTTGTTTAAATCCTATGTACATTGAATTTAAGAAATGTTGTGCATATAATATGTAGTTATTGCTATACATCTTATAGATATATATGAGTTTATTTCTATGCATGTAATATATTTAATTGTGCATGTAGTGTCTAACTAGGGATGTGCATATTGTATTTATATGTTTCATGCATATTGTATGTAATTATGTTGTGTACATATATATATATATATATGTATGTTATTTTATGCATATTATCTTTAATTAAGATTAGTAAAAATTATATTTAAATAAATAGTGTGTAATGCATATAGTTTATATGGTGAATGTATGTTTATTTATTTCTGAACACATTAAATTGTTTGTGGTGTAATTGTGCATTTGTTTTGAGGTATCTTTGTGTTTTGGCCGAGATGCCTAGTTGGCGGCAACATGTATGCCGCCAACTGCATGGCCAAGGGAAGTTGGCGTCCCGATCGATGGACGCCAACC
Organism: Colocasia esculenta; assembly: GCA_014218235.1. Classification (NCBI taxonomy): domain Eukaryota; kingdom Viridiplantae; phylum Streptophyta; class Magnoliopsida; order Alismatales; family Araceae; genus Colocasia; species Colocasia esculenta. The sequence continues at coordinate 27,438,539 of CM024754.1, read as the reverse complement.
CCCTATTGGCGGCACCAGATGTGGACGCCTAGGTCCCAATGTCCAGGCAGTTTCAGATTTGGTAACGCCCGCATTTCTTCTGGTTCCAGTTTAGGAAACCTAGCTCTAATGATAGAAGACTTACCCTAACGCGTACCCAACCTACCCAGCTCTATAAAATCACCCTATTTCGGCCGAGTCAAGTCTTTTTGGTCTTTGGAAAAGCTAGGGTTTTCTGTGGGAAAAACCAGACCTTCGGAGAATGTGATCCGGTGACTGGAAGGAGTTTCTGGAGATCTGCACCGACTGGACGATAGTCCAATCATAGAGGAAGCATCCCCAACTCCGAGAATCAACCTACATCGACAGGAAGAACTAGATTTGAAGCAGTTTTGAGCACCTTCTTGGCTGGGCCGAGGAGGGCTTCTTCGGCAAGATTTGATCTCTGTGGATTTATTTTGAGGCAAGTGATTTAGGGATATCATCCCTACTCATGTCCATTAGGTCCCAGTATTTTTGTGGAATTTTTCTCGCGTCCTGGAACCTCCAAATTCCCCCTTCATTATGTTCTGCTTGCATGGCCTGAAGACAGGAAGTTGGCGGCCACATGTGTGCCGCCAAGTTCCTGTGTTGGCGGCACCATCCTGTGCCGTTAACACTGTTGGCGGCACACACTGTGCCGCCAAGTTCTTCAAAGTTGTAAAGGGTTTTTGCTTGATCTTTATAATGCGTTTATTGGAATTCTGGGTATGTGCGCATGCTGTAAAAATTATATGTGGTCAGAGACAGTCATTAGGTCATATCATGAGGACAAGTTGAATTTCTGTAATTAGTTTTATTTATTAAAATTTCTGTAACTGGACAATAAGCATGAATTGACCATGATATTTCCTGAATAATTAGATCCAGTGTATATTAGGGTTTTGTAAATTTCCCATATTAGTATGATGACTGATTTCAAGTTTTGAAACTGTTAGATACTACTGTTTTACTATGAAATCTGATTAAGTGAAATTCTTGAGAAATATGCCTGAATTTTGTCTTAATTATTAAAATTAGATTTACTATTCATAAAAATCTGGAAACTTTGGTATGTGATATACTAACTGCATGGAACATATGATAAAATTTTGATACTGATGTGACAACAGTAGGTACTATTTGTGTTATAACAAGTGAAATTAGTTATAATGAGCATGTTTAGTTTAATCATGTAAATTTCACTGTTAACAGCATGTTAATATTATGTTTTGAGTTGTTTACCACTGTTAACAGTAAGAGTGAATTCTGTAAACTGAAATGTAAATATTATGCATAGTGCATGTGAAAAGGGATTAAAGTGTGTATATAAGTGTGAGTAAAATGTGATGAAATGTGATAATGTGTTTAATGTAAAATTGAGTCGAGATTGACACTGCTACCATAAAGGTATGGGAGGCTCAACGTATATGTGATTATCCTAAGGGCATTAGGATGAAATCCTGGAGGTGGACAAGTACCACTGGTTAGAGTGGAGAGGGCTTCTCCCGGTTCTGCACAGTTACCTAGATTCGTCACTGCATTGCCTTGGTGATGGATATTTGATATGTGAATGTGTATGTGCTATGTGTTCCTCTAGATGGTGGTTAGGACTATGTGTCACGGTAAACTAAGTGTAATAAAAGTGTAATATGTGAATAATGTGTAAGTGACATGTGAATGTGGCACGTGGTAAGTGCAAGTGATGTGACATGTGAACGTGTAAGTGAAAGCTATGTGAAAAATGTGTGAAATCATGTGTAAGTGCAAGCAAATGTGAAATGTGAAAGATGTGCAATGTGAAATTGTTAAATGAATGTGTTAGCATGTGAATAAGTATAAACCCATATGAATGTGTTTAATTCATGTCAAAACAGCAAGCAAAGGGTATGTATATTGGTGTTAAATGCATGTGAAAATGATTAGAATCCATGCTAGGTATGCTATTTACTTTATATTTAATTCCATGCTTAAAGTATGTATAATTGCAAAAGGGTTTGAATGAGATTTAAATCTTGAAGCATGTACCATGTTTATCCTTAAGTGCAAACGAATGTCAATGAGAGAGTAAGTGCATGTGAAAACAAAGATAAGAGTGCATAAATTCATGTCATGCATGTATTAATATGATTAAGGTTAATTTTGATAGAACGTTTGGTATCATGTTGTGTAGTTTAACATAATCCATGCACAAGTATCAAGAGAATATGATAAATTTTACATTAAAACAACAAGCTAAATGTGTGATAAAATGTTATAATTGCATGGGGAATTGGTTAGAAATCATGCTAGGAGTGTCATGTACCTTGTACATATTTCCATGATTTAAATTGCAGAATTGTGCAATGATTTGAGTAAAGCATGAGATCATAAAGCATGTTATAGGACATTCATGAATCTGTGATTATGTTAAGAATGTGATTAATACGAATTATGATTGGCTATATGAATTGAGTTAATGAGCATGAATAGGAAGCATGTGTAGGTTGTATGCATAGTTGTTTAAGTATCATAAAGCATGTGTGTGATATGTGTAAGAATGTTGTCTTTAGATTGCTTGCTGGGTCTTTTTAGACTCATCCTTGCTTCGGCGTATAGGTGAGGCAGGTCCCCCCATACTTGAGGAGAGCATAGCGAGGAATGTCGCCGAGCCCGAGGAGTAGTTACTTGTGGAAGAAGTGTTAACAAGTGTACTTTTCTTTCATAGTTTGAATAATGTTATTCATATGGACAATGTTATGGACAATGTAGTTCTTTGAAATTGTAATAATTGGACATTGTCATTTCTTTCATTGCTATATAGACTGTGGAATGTGTGATGATGATGGAATGAACATGAGTCTTTTCTTCTATTCCTGTTGTACTTATTGTTATTCATGTACATATCAACCTATCGTTTAGTGTTGGGTTATTATCCCACTGTAATGACGCCCTTTGTACCGACGAGGATTGGTATAATCGTACCGGTATAAAGTGGGTCGTTACAATCCTATTCTTCCAAGGATACATTTTATACTTATCACGAGGATAGAGTTCTACCTTGAGTCCCATATAAGCATGAAGAATGGGTCTCCATCATCCAAAAGCCTTCCAGAAGTTCTAAGAAGGTGTTCTTCATCAGAAAGGGTTGGACTTGTTGGTGCTACTTGCAAGGCTCCGTTCTGAAGCATTCTACATCGGCCAGTTCTACATTGAGACATCATCGGGCAAAGACGACCACAAGGCGAACCTTCTGTGATAGGAGAATTCTATACTTGCTTGTTTAGATTGTTGTCCTCCTGTTCACGTTTTTCTTTTGTTCTTGTTAGAACTTTGAATATCATTGTGTGTGTATGTGTGCTCGGATTGTGAGCACGTTGTGGGTGTGTAGTATGTGCGTGCATATACACTAGGTTGTCTCGTCCCTAGAAATGAGGTGGTGTTTGTGTTGTCCCCAGAAACAACCGTGTGTGGGGCTTTACGCTTATACTTGGAAACAAGTAGTGGAAATCCTTACGGGGTGTGAGGTAGTGAACGTAGGCGCACACAGGGGTATGTATGCTGCACCACTATAAATCCTGTGTGTCTTATGGTTTGATCCATATCTTCTACCTCTATTCTATACACGTTAGGATAGTTAGTTTCACAGTTTCTATTGTCATATTCTGCTATGCACGTTGTTTTATAGATTGTCTTAATTGAGTTTAATCTATTCTATTTAAAAGATTTTTAAATCAGGCAATAACCAATTCCTAACAAGAATTCAATTAGGATTTTGTCAGTTGCCACACGTCGCTCTCACCCACCAGGTCGTGTTAGAGCAAACGCCATGCCGATCGGATCCTTATTTTAGATTTTGGACCCCTGACTTGTGTGTCGTAACCCTTTACATTTGGATTTTTTTTAGATTAGTGGTTTGATCGCCAAATCCAAACCGGAATCCGATCAGGATTCCGCTCACACGTTGTTCTCACCCACCCGTCATATCGAAGTGAATGACACGTCGATTGAATCCCTATTTTAGATTTTGGACTCTCGACTTGCGTGTTCTAACCCTTTACACTTGAATTTTTTTTACATTAGTGGTTTGAGCGTCGATGTAAGGCCCTCGAATTCCGTCGCATTATTTGTATTGTGTGTATATGTTGTGCTTGTGTATGTATATATATATATATATATATATATATATATATATATATATGTATGTATTTACGTACGTATTAATTAGTACAATTACGTGTGCATATGTTTATATTAGATGTAAATAATGCATGTATTGAATGGTGATAGCATGGATACACTACCTTATACATATTGCATGTATGTATACATGGCATGCATGGTTTTCTGCATATTTTAGAGTTCTGGCCGAAGGCCAGACTGGCGTCAACCCCTAGCCGTTGAGGTGGTGTCAGCGTCCACCCATGGACGCCAACACTAATCCTGGCGTCTAACGATATGGACGCCTATTTCTCTGGCCTGCATGCGCAGCAGAGCCAGAAATTCCGGAAACAAGAAAGCTCAGCCATTGGGGAGCTGTCCCCAACGGCTCTGAGAGCTGTCTTGTCACCCTGTGAGTGGGAGAGAGGCCTCCCCATATGTCTAAACCCGGATCTGCCTTCTCCCACCCCTCTCTTCATCTTTGCAAGAGAGAAACCAGGAGAAAAACCCTAGTTCTGAGCTGTGAGAAAACCCACTCTTTACACCCAAAGATCCGACTTCCTGGAGCTAGATCCGGCCATCTTCCACGACAAGAGGATAGCTGGAGCAAAGGAGGAGACTTCCCCGACATCCCTTGCTGTGGAGATCATCCAGGAGCCCGGAGGAAGAAGATCTAGGAGGACGTTCTGCACCTTCTTGGGACTGCCCAAGGAGGGCTTCACCAGCACCCTAGATCCATTGGAGCAATTTCTAAAAGGCAAGTGACCTAACCATAATGTCCCCGTATGTGTCTAGGTCGTTCTCTACAATTTTTATGATTTTCCCTCGAGTCCTAGACCCTCACATTCACCCAATCTTGAGAGCTCGGGTCTGTGTTTCTGCACAGACCTGCATTGACGGCAAGGTCACTGGACGCTGAGATTATGCTAGGCGTCCATCGACCATGCCGCTAACACTGAGTTAGCGGCCAGAGACCGCCGCCAAGTTCCTCTGGACAGAACAGTGACCTGTTCTGCCCTTCCTATGCAACTATTTTCGGTATGGTTTCCGTGATGAGGATATATGGTAACCCTATACACTATGTATACTGTTAAATGTGGTGTGTGGATGAGTGTGATGTGTGTGGTGAATGTTAGAAAATTGTATCCCATGAATTTGTAAGCATGATTTGTTGATAATCTTGCCAATCTATGCTTTATGATTAGGACTAGCCTGAATGCCTCAGTTTTGTCAGATCATGAAGATTAGTGGATCAGTATACGTATACTCAATTTTTGATAAATTGTCCATGCTTGCATAAATTGCTAATAAATTCGGTTCGGTAAATAAAAAGGCATGCAAAGGGTTTGTGGTGATCGATCTATGGTTGTATGAATTAGGATAATTGTACATTCTCAGGTCATGCATATAACAGTAGTCTCTGTTCAAACAGTAAGTGACAAAATTACATGATGTGTTAAACCCCATGTCAACTTAAATTGTGAATGGCATGCGAATTAGGTATTTGATTTTTTGTAAATTCTATTTAGCTCAGAAAAATCTGAAAAATTGAAGGTATGATCTTGAACCCGAAAATAGCATGTGGTTAAATTTCAGGTCATTGGACCAGTATATAAGGAGTTAGGTATTTTTCCATGTGAAATGTAAAAATCTATGTATGTTATCGTAAGGTGGTTAGATATTGTTAAACCAACCTGATTAGTGAATATTACCATGTGTTAAACTCCTGAAATCTGTAATGCCATGTCAGGAAAAACAGAGATATGCATGTGAGTGAGGAAGTGAATGGAATGAAAAGTGATAGGTGTGAAACCATGTGTAAAATCGGTAAAATGTGTAAATGTGTAACTGTGCCAATGTGACATTGCTTCTGTAGAGGGCAGTGGAACTGTATCAGGGAAAAGTCCCCTTGAGAAAGTTCAATGTGTAAGTGACCCTAAGGGCATTAGGGGGAAATCCTGGAGGTGGACAAGTACCACTGGTTAGGGTGGAGACTTGTTCTCCCGGTCTGCGCAGTCCAAGAGTCGCCATTGAATTGCCTAGATGGCGTCTATGTGTAATGTGATGTGTATATGTCCTTCTTTGGTGGTTTGGACTATGTGTCACGGCACCTAAAATGTGAATGTGTAATGTGTATGTGTATGTGTTCATGTGTTAATGTGTAAGTGAACAATGTGAAATGTGTATGTGTAAAGTGCAACCATGTGAAAAGGGAAACTTGTGTAAAGAATGTGAAACTAGAAAGGTAAGAATATGACATTGAAATCCATGTGAGACAAATCTGAAACCATGTGAAATCAGTAAATTCATGTTGTTGTCATCATGTTTATATGTGCAAAATTGTCTAGAATCCATGTTAGGGATAATTGATGAGCACGGGTACAAAATAGCTTGATTGTTTGTTCACATGATTTTTTAAAACACTTGTAGCTCTCATGTGTAGGTTTACAGCCATTAAACCATGTGAAACCAGCAACTTAAAGCATGTGAAATGTCTATGTATGTGCTTAAGAATATGTAAAATCCATGCTAGTTGTGTTTTCCCTTCATATATGCACAATGTTCATGTGGTAGCTCTCATGTCTTGGTTCCTTAAAGGCAAATTTCATGGGTAAATTGAATAGAGAGCATGTGATAGGAAGTTTTATTCTTAGAATTCTGAAAGCATGATCCATGTATTAAATGTAGACCTTTCAAAGGACTAACATGCCAATGTTTTGAAATTTTGAATGTGCATGTAACCACGCTATGACTTATACGTGTATGTTATGAGTAGTGTTGCTTGCTGAGTCTTTAGACTCACTCCTTGCTTCGGCGTACAGGTGTAGTTGGTGACGTGGCACCGTTGGAGGAGACGTGGAGACGGACTCCGAGCGCGGAGATTAGTCTTTGGAGTTCTTTTTTGTGTTTTCATAGTATGTAATTTGACATTGTATTAGAACTATCATGAAAAGAGTGTATAAGTGTGGACATTGTGTTTTAAATTTTCAGCAATTTAATTTTGTGGACTTTTAGTTCTTATTGTTATCAATCATGTATGTTTAAATGTGGATGATGAATGAATGAAGACAGTTGTTCTTTTACTTCCGCTACTCTGTGGTATATTCGCGTGTATCTCAGCTGTTCGTATCGTTTGGGTAAATGTCCCACTGTGGCAACGCTCGCTATACCGACGTGGGTTGGTATAACTGTACCGGTATAATGAGGGTCGCTACAGAGATTGGTATCAGAGCGACCGTTGAGATTGCACATGAATATACATAAGTCATCATCTTCATTGCATACTAAGTATGTCCACATGTGTAGAAAACACTAATAAGAAGTGAAAGATAGATAAGAAAATGGTTAGAAAACTTAGTAACCTAGCTCTAATGGTGGCTGAAATTTATTACAGCCATGGCTTCGAGAGGTAGGCGTGGTGGAGCACCGGCCCGTGAGGACGAGCCGCGACGTGATGAGCGGCGGAGCAACAGGCCCCGGCACCGCAAGGTCCTGTACTTCCCCCACCGCCGCCTGTGGATTACGGAGTATTCATGCAAGTCTGGTACAAGCCATGCAGACGCAGGCTCATACCCAGGCAGCACTCCAGCACCAGTTGGAGGCCCAGGTAGAATAATAAACAACTAGTAGTGCTATTTAAATTGCATGATTTGTGCTTATTGTGTATTGCCTATTGTTTAATGTAGCAGGCTCAGGCACCAGCTCAGGACCATGGTGGACCTCCCATCATGGAGCGATTCAAGAGGATGACCCCACCCTCTTTTAAGGGGGAGAGTGATCCATTAATGGCAGAAAGTTGGTTAAGGGAGACAGAGAAAATCTTCCGAGCCATCAGGTGCCCTGATGAGGATAAGGTGACATTAGCCACCTACATGCTACAGGTAGACTTTTAATTTTGTATGTTTGTATGTTCTACTTAAGTTAGAATTTGTTAGTTGGTGCTTATGAAGGTGTATTGCAGGAGAGAGCGGATGTATGGTGGTCCTCCCTACTACGTACACGCTTTGAGGACGGAGCAGTAGACGTGGCGTGGGACGCGTTCGTGAGACTCTTTCGAGCCAAGTTCGTCCCAGAGCATATCCAGGACAAGATGGAGCAGGAATTTCTCTCCCTGACGCAAGGCTCCATGACTGTGCTGGAATACGAGGCAAGGTTTTCTGAACTTTCTAAGTATGCACCGCATGTCGTAGCGGATGAGCGCAGGAAGACAAAGAAGTTCATGATGGGACTTAAGCCATCACTGCGCGACGAGACTCGTGGCGTTTGACCACCGCACTTTGGACGAGGCCCTCAGTGCTGCCTGCAGGCAGGAGGGAGAAATGGAGCAATATCTGGAGGAAAAGAAGCTTCGCAGAAGAGGCCAGCAGCGACTTTCCAGCGGCAGGATAAGAAGAAAACGGTGTACCAGACACCGCAACGATCCGTGACAGTCAACAACTCTCAGGTACCTTCTGTACGTTCCCCTGGTGTGAAGAAAGAGTGTCCCCACTGCGGGAAGACCATGGTGGTTCCGAGTGTTGGTTGGTAGCGGGTAGATGCTTGAAGTGCGGAGCAGCGACCACAAGATCAAAGATTGCCCAAGACTTCAGCCAGGAGCTCAGCGTGGAGCGCCAGCCCCAGCATAGCGGCAGCCGCGCCAGCTACAGGACGACCAGGAAGGCCTCGAGCCCCAGCTCGAGTGTTTGCTTTAGCTCGCGAGGACGCCGAGCAGGCGGAGCATGTCACCGAAGGTACGGTTTTGCTTTTAGGTGTGCACGCTCGGGTTTTGTTTGATACGGGTGCTACTCACTCGTTCATTTCCGAGCGTTTCGCTAGGCAGTTAGCCCTAGAGTCAGGGTAGAGTCTGAGGAGTTAGAGGTTCCTTTGTCTGTGCACACCCCTGCGGGTACGGTATCGACTAGGAAGTGCATTCCGTCGTTACCTGTGTGCATTGAGGATAGAGTCCTAGATGGGTGTTTCTTCTTGCTAAAAATGAAGGACTTTGATGCTATTCTTGGTCTGGATTGGCTAGAGGAGCACTATGCGTTAGTGGATTGTCGTCGGAAGAGGATCGTTTTCCGCATTCCTGGTGAGGATGAGTTCTCTCACCCCTTGCCAAGAACTGGGCGGAAAGTATGTCATCTCTGCCATGAAGGCGATGCGCATGGTGAACAAGGGTTGTGACGCATTTCTTGCCAGCGTGGTGTTAGTACCAGAGGCTGATGAGTCACCTCTTGCGGAGATTGAGGTAGTGCAGGATTTTCCAGATGTCTTTCCTGATGACTTGTCTGGATTGCCACCGGATAGAGAGATAGAGTTTACCATAGAGTTGCTTCCGGGCACCTCTCCTATCTCGAAGGCTCCATATCGGATGGCCCTGCGAGTTAGCCGAGTTGAGGAGGCAGTTGCAGGAATGCTTGATAAGGGATTTATTCGCCCTAGTGTTTCCCCTTGGGGCGCACCTGTATTATTCGTCAAGAAGAAAGACGGGTCACTTAGGTTGTGCATTGATTACAGAAAGCTGAACCAGGTGACTGTGAAGAACAGGTATCCCTTACCTCGTATTGATGATTTGTTTGACCAGTTGCGAGAGCATCAGTCTTTTCTAAGATTGACTTGCGATCTGGTTATCATCAGTTGAGGATTCGGAGTGAGGATGTGTCCAAGACGGCATTTAGAACCCGTTATGGACATTATGAGTTCTTGGTCCTTCCTTTCGGATTGACCAATGCCCCTGCAGCGTTCATGGATCTCATGAACCGGTGTTTAGGCCTTACTTAGATAGCTTTGTCGTAGTGTTTATTGACGATGTGTTGGTCTACTCTCCGGACGAGACCACGCACCGTCAGCATCTGAGGTTAGTGTTAGAGGTTCTTCGTGAGCACAAGCTGTATGCTAATTCAGCAAGTGCGACTTTTGGTTGCGCGAGGTTCATTTTCTCGGGCATGTTATCTCCGTACTGGTGTTGCAGTTGATCCAGCAAAGGTCCAGCAGTTATGGATTGGAGATTCCCAAGACCCCTTCGGAGATTCGTAGTTTTATTGGGTTAGCTGGTTACTATCGGCGATTCATTGAGGGTTTCTCATCCATCGCCGCCCCTTGACAAAGCTGACCAGGAAGGGTGAGAAGTTTGTATGGTCTGAGGCATGTGAGCGTAGCTTCCAGCTATTGAAGGCTAAGCTTACTTCTGCTCCGGTATTGGTATTGCCTAGTGGTCTAGAGGGTTTTGCCATTTATACGGATGCGTCTCAGATTGGTTTAGGGCTGTGTGCTAATGCAACAAGAAAGGTAGTGGCTTATGCTTCTCGTCAGTTGAAGGAGCATGAGAAGAACTATCCGACTCATGACTTGGAGCTCGCAGCAGTGGTTCATGCACTAAAGATCTGGAGGCACTATCTTTATGGTGTCAGATTTGAGGTGTTTACCGACCACAAGAGCTTGAAGTATCTTTTCTCCCAAAAGGAATTAAACCTGAGGCAGAGGAGATGGATTGAGTTCTTGAAGGACTATGACTTCGACCTTCAGTATCACCTGGAAAGGCGAATCGTAGCGGATGCGCTGAGTAGAAGAGGCCATCTCTCCAGCAGGATTGGAAGATGTTGGAGGATGCGCTGCGCGCTTGACTGAGTTAGAGCCATCGCTATGTCAGGCTTTTGTAGCTCAGTTATCCCTTAGTCCTCGGTTTTGGATGAGGTGATCGAGCAACAGGAGCCGACCCTAGACTCTTAGAGTTAGTGGGCAAGGCGGGCATTGCTCGTGATGAGGACGGTGTGATTAGATTTCAGCACCGTGTGTGTGTCCCTGATTTAGTAGATGTCCGTGAGCATGTGTTAGCGGAGGCTCATAGATCGCGATTCTCTATTCATCCGGGTAACACTAAGATGTATCAAGACCTGAAGAGATCATTTTGGTGGTCCGGCATGAAGAAGGATGTTGCGGATTATGTGTCCATGTTCTATGTGTCAGCAAGTGAAAGCCGAGCGGCAGCGACCATCCGGCCTTATGCAGAGGATGGATATCCCCGTGTGGAAGTGGGAAGCTGTCACTATGGACTTCGTTTCGGTTTGCCTCGATCTAGAAGGGGCAATGACTCGATTTGGGTAGTTGTAGATAGATTCTCGAAGACTGCTCATTTCTTGCCTATGAAGAAGAAGCAGTCAGTAGAGAGTTTAGCTAGATTGTATGTTAGTGGTATCATTAGATTGCATGGTGTGCCGAAGTCGATCATTTCGGATCGAGATCCGAGATTTACTTCGAGATTGTGGAAGGGTCTTCAGGATGCTTTAGGTTCGGAGCTGAAGCTCAGTTCGGCGTTTCATCCCCAGACCGATGGACAGTCCGAGAGGACTATCCAACGCTCGAGGATATGTGAGAGCGTGTGTTCTGGATTGGAAGGATGATTGGGAGCGTCATTTACCTCTTGTGGAGTTCGCATACAACAACAGCTTTCATGCGAGTATTGGTATGGCTCCATTCGAGGCGTTGTATGGTAGGCCCTGCAGATCTCCTTTATGTTGGGAGGAGACTGGTGATAGGCAGTTGATCGGACCGGAGTTAGTTCAGGAAACTTCGGATAAGATCCAGCTTATCAGGAAAGGCTTGTTGCGGCACAGGATAGGCAGAAGAGTTATGCCGACAACAGAGGAAGGATTTGGAGTTCGAGGTTGGCGATCATGTCTTCTTGAAGATATCGCCTACTCGAGGTGTTGTCAGATTTGGCAGGCATAGCAAGCTAAGCCCTAGATTCATTGGCCCATATGAGATTCTCAGACGTTTGGGCAGCGTGGCATATGAGCTAGCATTACCCCCAGCTTTGGCTAGCGTTCACCCTGTATTCCACGTATCTATGCTCAGGAAGTATGTCCGAGATCCGTCTCATGTGATTAGTCATGAGCCAGTGGAGATCCAGCCAGATCTTTCGTATGTCGAGCAACCAGTAGCTATTCTTGACCGGAAGGTTCAGCATCTCCGGAACAAGAGTATTGCGTCGGTGAAAGTTCTCTGGCGGAACTTCTCACGAGAGGAGGCTACTTGGGAGCTTGAGGATGCGATGAAGAAGAAGTATCCCCTTTTGTTTGAGTAGTGTCGTTCTAACTTCGAGGACGAAGTTTCTTTAAGGGGGAGAGGGTGTAAGGCCCTCGAATTTCCGTCGCATTATTTGTATTGTGTGTATATGTTGTGCTTGTGTATGTATATATATATATATATATGTATATATATATTATAATATTATAGTATTTACGTTATTAATAGTACAATTACGTGTGCATATGTTTATATTAGATGTAAATAATGCATGTATTGAATGGTGATAGTATGGATACACTACCATATACATATTGCATGTATATACATGGCATGCATGGTTTTCTGCATATTTTAGAGTTCTGGCCGAAGGCAGACTGGCGTCAACCCCTAGCCGTTGAGGTGGTGTCAGCGTCCACCCATGGACGCCAACACTAATCCTGGCGTCTAACGATATGGACGCCTATTTCTCTGGCCTGCATGCGCAGCAGAGCCAGAAATTCCGGAAACAAGAAAGCTCAGCCATTGGGGAGCTGTCCCCAACGGCTCTGAGAGCTGTCTTGTCACCCTGTGAGTGGGAGAGAGGCCTCCCCATATGTCTGAACCCGATCTGCCTTCTCCCACCCCTCTCTTCACCTTTGCAAGAGAGAAACCAGGAGAAAAACCCTAGTTTCTGAGCTGTGAGAAACCCCTCTTTGCACCCAAAGATCCGACTTCCTGGAGCTAGATCCGGCCATCTTCCACGACAAGAGGATAGCTGGAGCAAAGGAGGAGACTTCCCCGACATCCCCTTGCTGTGGAGATCATCCAGGAGCCCGAGGAAGAAGATCTAGGAGGACGTTCTGCACCTTCTTGGGACTGCCCAAGGAGGGCTTCACCAGCACCCTAGATCCATTGGAGCAATTTCTAAAAGGCAAGTGACCTAACCATAATGTCCCCGTATGTGTCTAGGTCGGTTCTACAATTTTTATGAATTTTCCCTCGAGTCCTAGACCCTCACATTCACCCATCTTGAGAGCTCGGGTCTGTGTTTCTGCACAGACCTGCATTGACGGCAAGGTCACTGGACGCTGAGATTATGCTAGGCGTCCATCGACCATGCCGCTAACACTGAGTTAGCGGCCAGAGACCGCCGCCAAGTTCCTCTGGACAGAACAGTGACCTGTTCTGCCCTTCCTATACAACTATTTTCGGTATGGTTTCCGTGATGAGGATATATGGTAACCCTATACACTATGTATACTGTTAAATGTGGTGTGTGGATGAGTGTGATGTGTGGTGGTGAATGTTAGAAAATTGTATCCCATGAATTTGTAAGCATGATTTGTTGATATCTTGCCAATCTATGCTTTATGATTAGGACTAGCCTGAATGCCTCAGTTTTGTCAGATCATGAAGATTAGTGGATCAGTATACGTATACTCAATTTTTGATAAATTGTCCATGCTTGCATAAATTGCTAATAAATTCGGTTCGGTAAATAAAAAGGCATGCAAAAAGGTTTGTGGTGATCGATCTGTGGTTGTATGATTAGGATAACTGTACATTCTCAGGTCATGCATATAACAGTAGTCTCTGTTCAAACAGTAAGTGGCAAAATTGCATGATGTGTTAAACCCCATGTCAACTTAAATTGTGAATGGCATGAATTAGGTATTTGATTTTCTGTAAATTCTATTTAGCTCAGAAAAATCTGAAAAATTGAATGTATGATCTTGAACCCGAAAATAGCATGTGGTTAAATTTCAGGTCATTGGACCAGTATATAAGGAGTTAGTATTTTCCATGTGAAATGTAAAAATCTATGTATGTTATCGTAAGGTGGTTAGATATTGTTAAACCAACCTGATTAGTGAATATTACCATGTGTTAAACTCCTGAAATCTGTAATGCCATGTCAGGAAAAATGAGATATGCATGTGAGTGAGGAAGTGAATGAATGAAAAGTGATAGGTGTAAAACCATGTGTAAAATCGGTAAAATGTGTAAATGTGTAACTGTGCCAATGTGACATTGCTTCCGTAGAGGGCAGTGGAACTGTATCAGGGAAAAGTCCCCTTGAGAAAGTTCAATGTGTAAGTGACCCTAAGGGCATTAGGGGGAAATCCTGGAGGTGGACAAGTACCACTGGTTAGGGTGGAGACTTGTTCTCCCGGTCTGCGCAGTCCAAGAGTCGCCATTGGAATGCCTAGATGGCGTCTATGTGTAATGTGATGTGTATATGTCCTTCTTTGGTGGTTTGGACTATGTGTCACGGCACCTAAAATGTGAATGTGTAATGTGTATGTGTTCATGTGTTAATGTGTAGTGAACAATGTGAATGTGTATGTGTAAAGTGCAACCATGTGAAAAGGGAAACTTGTGTAAGAGAATGTGAAACTAGAAAGGTAGAATATGACATTGAAATCCATGTGACAAATCTGAAACCATGTGAAATCAGTAAATTCATGTTGTTGTCATCATGTTTATATGTGCAAAATTGTCTAGAATCCATGTTAGGGATAATTGATGAGCACGGGTACAAAATAGCTTGATTGTTGTTCACATGATATGTTTTTAACAACATTGTAGTCTCATGTGTAGGTTTACAGCCATTAAACCATGTGAAACCAGCAACTTAAAGCATGTGAAAATGTCTATGTATGTGCTTAAGAATATGTAATACATGCTAGTTGTGTTTTCCCTTCATATATGCACAATGTTCATGTGGTAGCTCTCATGTTTTGGTTCCTTAAAGGCAAATTTCATGAGTAAATTGAATAGAGAGCATGTGATAGGAAGTTTTATTCTTAGAATTCTGAAAGCATGATCCATGTATTAAATTGTAACCTTTCAAATGACTACATGCCATGTGTTGAAATTGTGAATGTGCATGTAACCTTTGACTTATACGTGCATGTTATGAGTAGTGTTGCTTGCTGAGTCTTTAACACTCACTACTTGCTTCGGCGTACAGGTGTAGTTGGTGACGTGGCACCGTTGGAGGAGACGGTGGAGACGGACTCCGAGCGCGGAGATTAGACTTTGGAGTTTCTTTTTTTTGTGTTTTCATAGTATGTAACGTGACATTGTACTAGAACTATTATGAGAAAGTTGTATAAGTGTGGACATTGTGTTTTAATTTTCAGCAAGGTTTTGTGACTTTTAGTTCTTAATTGTGATCAATCATGTATGTTTAATGTGGATGATGAATGAATGAAGACAGTGGTTCTTTTACTTCCGCTACTCTGTGGTATATTCGCGTGTATCTCAGCTGTTGTATTGTTTGGGTAAATGTCCCACTGTGGCAACGCTCGCTATACCGACGTGGGTTGGTATAACCGTACCGTTATAATGAGGGTCGCACAGTCGAACCCAAACTGAGAATCTGATTAGGTTCCGTCAGTTCCTACACGTCACTCTCACCCACCCCGGTCGTGTCGAGTGAATGACATGCCAATCGGACCCCTATTTCAGATTTTGGACCCCCGACTTGCGTGTTCTAACCCTTTACCCTTGGGTTTTTTTTAAGATTAGCGGTTTGATTTCATGTACAAACTAATGAAATTAAAAGTAATACTGACCTGAGGGGCTTGCTGTGAGGTGCCTGCTCCTCATATGGTAGCCACCAACTGCTCGACCATGGCGTGCTTCCTTCACTTTTTCTATAGCCTAATACTCCCTTGATATTTATTGCATTGACGTAAGACTTAGTGTGCATTAATTTCAGACATTAACGGAGAAATTTCTGCATTTGGTGTGTGCATACATTAAGAGGGAGCCAAATAGCTCTGTATTTAACTTGCTTCTCAAAATACATCTGAAATTGAGACCAACACTCTAATGCACATGACTATGATTAACAGATATCACCTTAATGATATGTGGAAATGTTTATTAATACTCTTGTGATGCTTAAATCCATCTAACTTGTAGTGACTCATGAGGAAAAAAATCTAACTGTCCAAGATTGAAAAGTGAAAAGAGGAACTAAGCTTATTAGCCGGGTCTTTCCACTGAACAAGTGAGAAGCCTCGCGTCAAACGACCATACTTTCCTCAAAAGTGAAAGAAAATAAAGAAACAAAAAACTTAATGATATCATTTGTTTCAAAAAAAAAAAGAGGGGCAGAGTGATAGCTAACAAAAATCAAGGGTCTTTCATATATGCATGGGTAAGATTGAGAGTATCCGTTAGTGTTAATTAGAAATTATACTTATCATCATGGGCGTGTGTCTTTTAATCATGTCTCACACATCACATCTAATGGAATTTAATTTCTGAATTTATGTTGAGAACTTGATAAATACATGGACTATAAAATGGATATCTCTTAGAGCTGCACTCCCATCATCATCTCCTTGGTGAACTCTTCACATACTTTGTATCAATGCCAATTGCATTTCTTATCCCTAATATCACCCACTTTTTGATGTTGTCAAAAAGGGGGAGAGAATATGTAGAAAGAATATGCAAATTTTATATTTTTGTTTGGAGGAGAGTTTGTTCAAAAGAAAAGAGGAGAGTTAGAAGTATCCTTGAAAGGGGGAGTCATATTGTGTAACACCCCAGTTAGACCCAGTCCAGTTGTACCAACTCTCATCGAGTACAAGTGACGTGTTATATAGGAAAATACACCCCAACAATCCTCAAATGCAGGTTGAGTCATTCACAAATAAATACCAATGCAGCAAAAGAAAATAAGAACAATCTCATCAACTTTAATATCCAGGTCCATAATCCATAGAAAATATCCACAAAAGCTAAATAGTTTTAATACAAGGTTCTTAAACATAATAACTCCTCACATACAAGGGTCACTAAGCACTCAAATCTAGTCCTCACGCTCCGAATATGATCTTGCTACTATAGTCTCGGGATCCGCAGCCTCACCTAAATTGTTAAGCAAGTATGAGTCTACAACGAAGACTCTGCAAGCAACCCAAAAATGGACTACCAACCTAACATATGCAATATTTTCAAACCACGTTAATAAATATTGATTTCAACAATCATACTACTTGCAAGGTAACATTTGCTATACATATATTCAATCAAAATTACATACAAAATGGCATTTATATAAGACATGAGTTAAATGCATTGTACTAACATCATAACATCTATCTTTTGTAAAGCGATTTCAAATCTGATTATGATGACAACATTTCAAATTTCAACTTGGTGTACATAGTATTCATGGTTTCAAGAATTTACATAAGTGAGCATAATTATCAACATTTAGCAGATAAAAAATGACAAAGATTATTTTTAATCGTCACAAGGTTGAAAATAAACATAGCGGATGACATATACAGATGTACAAATTGCTAAGAGAAAGCCAAACCACCCTTTAGAAGTCACATAGACGTATGAACATATACTCATCACCTAGGCAGACAGTGATAGAGTCTAGGTTACTGCACAGAACCAGGGGAAGTTCTCTCCACCATTACTAGTGGTACTTGTCCACTTCCAGGATTTCTTCCTGTGCCCTCAGGAACATATATAACGTATTGAACACTTCCATAGGGGTACTACTGTGGTCATATTCCAAATCACTTCTAAGGTGGCAATATCTTATTGGTCGAATACAGAATCATACATGAACTTATAGATCTAAATGCAACATAACATGCTGCCCACAATTATATACATATATTCTGATCATAACAGACATATTTCAAATTGATCGCATGATGTAATTTCTAGGAATTTCTCTCAATATCTATTTAATATAACACATTTCACATGATAATAACTTACTTCAAAAAAGTTACATAAGTCATAAATTCACAATTTTGGAAAAACATGCCCTTATTTTCATGAAATAAAATTGTAGTTTTTCATATTTTTTGACATTCATGCTAATTTTTGTATTTGCCTAAGTATTGATATAAATAAATAATATTTACCATACTGAAACCGTCTGTCTAATAGATCCAATATTTTTACTGAGAGCATGCCGATCTGATACCATTCACTGATTAAAATATCACAATTTTATAATTCAGAGACTATTTATAAAATTTAAATAGTGTTACTGATTTTAGCATTTCAGTCATGGAAATTTCAAAAAATAGTTAATTACTGGTTACAGGTCCATCACAGCATGAACATAACCCTAACATGCATTTCTACAAAGAATCCAATTTTTTAATCACATACAAAATCCCTTCCTAAATTCGTGCTTATTTATAGATTTCAGAAATATCCTCATTATCATGGTGATGATAGAAAATAGCCCAAATTGTAGCATGGTAAGGAGTTAACCTACTTAACTCTACACATCTCACAGAAAATCTATTTGAGTTTGAATAGAAATATATAAATCCAGAAGTTAAAATAGGGGAAAATGATAATAAGAAGAACTTGGCAGCAACAAGGTTGCCATTAAGTTCAGTCTGATGGCAAAGGGTTTGCCGTTAAGTTCCTCCTTGGTGGCAATCAGGTTGCCGTTAACCTTACAGAAGACAGAACTCTCCATGAAACCATACATTCCCAAATCCAACCATTGATTATTTTCTAAAATCGTGGAAAAATCATGAAAGGGTAGAAACTAGGGTTGGAATCAGATCCCTACGTTACTTGCCTCTAAAACACCAATAAAACTACTATTTTAGTTGATGAAGTCTGCCTTGGCCAATCAAGATGGTCGCTTTCCATGGCTAGATCCTCAACGAGACGTCCTCCTACGCCAGCAGCACGATGGAGACGCCTTCTCCACCATGGTACGGCCTCCTAACTCAAAGATGCTTGAACTTGGTCTCCACGAAGATCAAATCGCCGGATCCTCCTTCTTCTATCCACCTCAAGACTTTAAGAAGACTCCAAAATAGGGATAAGGAGGCTAGGCACCCCTTCAAAATGAGTTGCCCTCCCCTTTCTCGGTCAAGAGAAGGTAAGAATTGTGTCTCCAAATATTACCGGAGATTTCGCCCCCTCCTGTTTCCAAATTGTAGCTGGGTTGCGAGAATTCCGCAGTCTACGCCGTAGGAAGTTGACGGCAAAGGTGATTGACGTCTACCTATAGTTGGTGTCAATCGATGCTTCCATTTACCTACTGTTGGTGGGAATCGATGCTGCCGTCAACAACACAGGTCGACACCACAATTAATCTGCTCGAGAACAGGCCAACAAAAACACAATGGAATCTTAACTACTCATACACATTCACAGAAATTGTTAAATGCACCGCAACATAGATAACAATCATAATTTAAAATTTATGAATAAAATTTAGGGCATCACATTCTCTCCCCCTTAAAATAATCTTCGTCCTTGAAGATTGAATCTAAGAATACTCACCAAAAAGATGTGGATATTTCATCTTTATTTCTTCATCAAGCTCCCATGTTGCATCTTCTTGAGCAAAATTTCTCCACAAGACTTTCACCAGGGGAATTCTCTTGGACCTCAAATGTTGAACCTTGTGGTCTAAAATCTTTATGGGTTGTTCCTCAAAGGATAAATCTTGCTGTAATTCCACGGGCTCATAGTTAATAACATGAGATGGGTCCCATACATACTTCCTTAGCATAGAAATGTGAAACGCGAGATGTATGCTTTCCATAGATGGCGGTAATGCCAACTGGTAAGCTACATTTCCATCTTCTTTAGGATGTCAAATGGTCCAATGAACCTGGTTTCAATTTCTCACGCCAACCAAATCTGATTACCCTCTTTAGGATAGAATTTAAGGAAAACATGCTCTCCCACCTCAAACTCCAAATCTTTTCTTCTATTATCTGCATAGCTTTTTTGCCAGTCCTGGGCTAACATTTAATCTCTTCTTGATTAGCTGAATCTTACAAGATGTTTCTTGCACAATCTCAGGTCCAACCAACTGTCTATCTCCAGCTTCTTCCCAACATAAAAGAGATCTACAAGGCCTGCCATACAAAGCCTCGAATGGGCCCATACCTATACTTGCATGAAAACTATTATTATAGACAAACTTTGCAAGAGGTAAATGTTGTTCCCAATCACCCTTCCAATCTAGGGCACACGCTCTCAAGATGTCTTCAAGAGTCTAGATTATCCTTTCGGATTGTCCATCTGTCTGCTGGGTGGAATGCTGAAATAAGCTTCAATTGTGAATCAAGAGCATCTTGCAAATCTTGCCATAGCCTTGAAGTAAACCTTGGATCTCTATCCAAAATGATAGATTTTGCAACTCCATGCAACCTGACAATGCTATCCACATAAAGTTTTGGCTAAACTCTCAACAAACTGCTTCTTCTTCATATCTAGGAAATGAGCGGTCTTGAAGAATCTATCCACAATCACCCAGATAGAGTCATTGCCCCTAGTAGACCTGGGCAAGTTTGTGACAAAATCCATGGTGATCGCTTCCATTTTCATAATGGAATATCAATCTTCTGCATCAGTCCGGATGGCCTCTAGCGTTATGTCTTTACTTGTTGGCATGTCAAGCATCTAGCCACAAAGTCTGTCACGCCCCGATATTTAGCAGCGGAATAAATACCGGGGGACGTGAACGATACAAATAGGCGTATCACAGTTGAATAACGTAGAGTCACAATTGAATATAATAACACCTTTCAAATCATAATAACCTCATCAAAGGTACTCTTTATTTCATTTCATTCAACTAGATACAACCTTACATAAGAAAGAACCATCTAAAGGTCCATTATTCAAATAAATCTTCCAGAAAAGTTAACTAATACAAAGACTACTCAATTGTCTATTGCTAAACTATCATCGACTCATATGGAGGGTGCTCTTCACTCTTGCCCTCCCATCGGACTCCACTGGTTCTTCATCACTTCCTGAAAAAGGGTAGGATGATAGGTGAGCGAACTAGCTCAGTAGGATTTACATCTCAATATGGTGCGGGCACTAATATACGTGATTAGCATTTTAATCAGGCAAATATGAACATGTTATGATGACAATGCTTGCAATACTAACAGATCGAATAACATAGTAGATCGGATATCATTCAGATCAAATGTCAAGTTGCATATATACGGTGGACAGATATTCCAAGAATAGAATCGTATCAAAAGATTGGCCATATTCAGACAGATATCATGCGTTCACATGATCAGACGTATCATATCAAATCATATCATATCAGATCACATCAGACTTATCATATCAAACAAAGGCACATTCACACAAATCTTGCATATCGTATCAGTGCCATGCCACGCACCACAAGTCCATACTCCCGCGGTTAAAAAGTACGTTGGGGTGCTCCTCCCCAGGACCAGACCGGGCCCTTATTGCACAGGCATTAGTCAAATTTGGACCGGAGTCCCACGTTGTGCCGAACAAACATATTCATATTATGGCCACAGAGTTTCAACAGCAAGATCATAGTAGAAAGAAACATGATCATTCATAGAGTCAGGTGTGACAAACAGCTCAAGAGAACAAGGCAGGATATCGACGTATCTTATTTTCATAATTCCTTAATGTCTTGACATGAGGTTTTTCAAAAGACAAATCATATGCAGAAACATGTGCTCTCAATTTCCCAAGAGGGTGTGCCTATTCATGCAAAAGTGTAAGTGATGAGTCACGGATCTTTCCTAGCATGTATGCATATGATAAATAATTAATTGAACACCGGAAAGCATGTAACTATTGGAACTCATATGCAAATCATGACCTTAACACCACTAACAAGTCCATACTAACATGTATTCATCCCCACATTCATATCATATTCTTATCTTATCAATTGACAATAAGCAAGATCACAAGATAATCCAATGAACATAAGGACAATCAAAATTACACAGTAGAATCATATTCGTATCATTACCATTTTCTTCAATGGGTTGATTTATTTTAAGTCCATGCATACTATATAACATCATGCACATGCTTGTAGATATCATGAAATGATCAGACCCAAAAATATGCAAAATCTTGTAAGGGTAGTCGACACCCCCTGACTGTGTCGACACTATGCCTCAAATGCAAGGCAAAATAATGCAAAACTGGCCAAGTAGTGTCGACACTAGTCCAGGTAGTGTCGACACAGTGCCTCAATACAAGACAAAAAGGTCAAGTAGTGTCGACACTAGTCCAGGTAGTGTCGACACAGTGCTTCAATGTAAGGCAAAACAGTCAAGTAGTGTCGACACTAGTCCAGGTAGTGTCGACACTAGAGACAGCTCCAGAACACCTTCTGGCCAAGCTGGGACTGTGTCGACACTAGCTCAAGTAGTGTCGACACTAGAGGCCTTCCCAGAACACCTTCTGAGCTATTTTGGGACAGTGTGTCGACACTAGCCCAAGTAGTGTCGACACTAGTGCCCTTCCAGAACAAAACTTATAAGTCATGTGGAACCCGAAAACACATCCCATGCAATGATTCACTTCAAACTCTTATAACTCTCTAACGATTGACATTTGGACAAAATGTTCAACATGAAGATGAAGAGGACAACTAGTGGAAAAACTTGATGTTGAGGTTTGATCTAATTAGGTCTCTAATCCTGAGAAAACATATGAAGAACACAAAAGTCAAGTGTAGCCCGAAATCATAGTATCATGCAGTGACTCTCTAACAAAGCTTATACTCTCTAACGAAAGACTTTTGGACAAAACGTCATTAGAAGGACTTTCGTGAAAGAAGTTTAGTCTAATTCAGTGTTAAATCACGTGCACAATAAGAAGAACGGGAATAACCCCTAACTGGACACGACTTAGAGGAAACGACCAATACGTCATGCATACTCCATGAAAATTGGGCAAACCAAGTGCAAATGATCATAGACACGATGCTCTACATGATGGTATAGGTTTTCTTTAATCTTGGCCCGAGAACACCTACACTTTATGAAGATCTAAACCAGTCGACGTTCTGGACGCAGCAGAGGATGAAGGGGGATGAAGCTCCGGGTTCCCAGCCTTTCTCCTTCTCCTCTGAAGCTCTAGCCTGCCTCCAAACGACTCCAACTCGTTGTTAAACCTTCTCCAAGAGTTTAGGACGAGTTCTTATAGTTTTAGGATGTTGTAAGAGTCCTAACGAGACTAGGAAAGGGCTACGAGCTCTGTTTCCCACTTTCCATAAAATCTGGGATTCCTTTACCAAAAAAGGTAGCAAAGGTTTAGAAAACCACAATTGGGGTTGAGTTCGGTTTGGCTTACCTTTCATGACTAATCACACTCATCTTTTAACCTTATATTGCCCTCCCTAATTCTGCATAATTACATACACGAATTCTGGGTAATTTCCTGTCCTAGTTTGTTTATATCATTGGGCCAAATGTGCTCTATTGGCCCAATCTTGTTAATGGGTCATTAAACATGGTGTTGGAAGTCTCTCTAATATGTTTATTACTTTATCCTCTTTATTCCAAAGTTTTTAAATCACTAAATTCCGGGGTGTTACACAACCACTTTCCTATCCTGCATTAACACACAACCAAGACCAATATGAGAAGCATCCGTGTACATCGTGAAACCATCTACCCCACTATGTAGAACTAACACAGGGGTAGGCGTCAATCTACTCCTCAACTCTCGGAAGCTCTGTTCGCATTCCTCGAACCATACAAACTTGACTCCCTTCCTTGTTAGCTTGGTTACAGTGCTGATGCAAAGCTCTCTATGAAGCGGTGGTAATAACCAACTAATCCCAAGAAACTCTGTATCTCAAATGGCAATCTTGGAGTATGCCATTCTAGTACTGCCTTCACTTAGATGGATCAAAACTATACTATCTCTAGAAATTACATGACCAAGGAATGAACTTCCTTCATCCAGAGTCACACTTACTAAGCTTGGAAAAAAAATTGTTTTCTCGCAACACTTTTAGCACAATCTTTAAATGCTTACAGTGAGATGCTTCATTAGGAGAATATACAAATACATCGTCTATGAAGACAACTACAAAACTATCTAGATAAGGCCTAAAAAAACCCGATTCATCAAATCCATAAATGATGCTAGGGCATTTGTCAGGCCAAAAGGCAATACCAAAAACTCATAATGACCATATCACGTCCGGAAAGCCATTTAGATGTGTCATCAGCCTTTATTCAGAGTTGGTGATATCCCGAGCAAAGATGTATCTTAGAAAATATCGAAGCTCCCTGCAACTGATCAAATAGGTCATCAATACGGGGTAAAGGATACATGTTCTTGCTCATTACTTGATTAAGCTTCTGGTAATGAATGCATAGCCTCATCAAACCATCCTTTTTTTAACAAAGAGAATTGGAGCACCCCACGACGAAAAACTCAGATGAATGAAACCCTTGTTCAACAAGTCTTGCAACTGCTTCTGAGCTCTGCCAGTTTCTGGTTGGTGCCATGCGATAAGTTGCCTTAGAAATCAGAGATGTTCCTGACATCAACTCAATAGCGAACTCAATCTCTCTTTCTGGCGGCAAACCAGAAAGATACTCGGGGAACACATCCGCATATTCATGAACAATCTCTACCCCGTCAATAATTGGGGTTTTAGTGTCCTTAGACATAACCACACTAGTCAAGTATGCACTGCAGTTTGTTCAGCATCTGGCTGCCTTTAGGGCTGACACCACAAACTTCCCAGCCATATTCCTTGGCAAGGAATGTGAAAACTCATCCTCTCCTAAAATATGGAAAATGATTTTCTTCTTCCGACAATCTAGTAGGGCATAGTGTTCTTCCAGCCAATCTAAACCTAAAATAGCGTCATAACCTTTCATCTTTAATAGATAAAAGCACCCTGCCAAATCTCGCTCTTCTATGCATACATATAGTGAGGGAAAACACTTTTTAGTGATCATGGCTCCTGCTGGTGTATGTACATATAGGGAATATCCAAATCAATAACTTATGCATCTGCCTCTTAAGTAACATCTTTGCAAATCTCTCAGACACAAATGTATGTGTAGCACCGTATTATAAAGGACTCTAGCATGAATACCCATAATAGGAATTGTACCTTCAGTCACATGTTCTGCCTGCTCTGCATCTTCTTTGGCCAATGCATACACTCGGGCTTGGGCTTAAGGTCTTCCTGCTAGTTGTGCTACTGCTGGCACTGCTGCTACTACTGTCTGTTGCGCCATCTTGGCAATCCTTGATCTTGTGGTCCTTGTTACAACAACGTAGGCATCTACCTGCACTCAACCAACATACTTGCCCTCCATGCCTTCTGCCACAATGAGCACACAAGGGCTTGTCTTTATGCTGAAATCTTCCCTACTAAGGTGCCTTCTTCACATATTCAGGTACCTACTGAGGTACATAAGTTGCCTTCCTTTTCTTGTCTTGCCTTTGAAATGGTGATGCTGGCCTCTTGGAAGTAGTCTTCTTTTCCTTGAAGTATTGCTCCATCTCACTTTCCTGCCTACATGTCATGCTAAGTTCCTCCTCCATGGTACGATGGTCAAAGGCCACAAGTTTAGTACGCAATGATGGTTTGAGCCCGATCACAAACTTCTTCACTTTCCTCCTCTCATCAGCCACAATATAAGGTGCATACTTTGACAGCTCTGCAAATCTGGCTTCATATTCTAGTACACTCATGCATCCCTAGGTCAAGGATAGAAATTCCTACTCCATTTTATCCTGCACATGCTTAGGAATGAATTTAGCCTTGAACAGGCGAGTACACTCATCCCAAGTCACCTCTCGATCTCTATCCTCAAAGCTGGTGTGGTAGTATGGATGACCACCATACCAGTCCTCTTCTGAAAAGTGTACATCTACATTTAAGCATAACCAACGACACTAAAACAATTCATAATTAAATATTGCAGTTACCTGCAACACATAGGCCCCCAAACTAACTTTATCTTCCTCAGCACAGCGAATAGCTCAAAAATCGTTTTGGTCTTCCTTAGCCAACTCTCAGCCAACTACGGTTGACTCTCCCCCTTAACAGAGGGTGGAGACATCTTGCTGAACCACTCCATTACAGATGGGCCTCTATGTGTTGGATCGAGATGGCACTATAGTTGTCCTAGAGGGGGGGGTGAATAAGACTTCTTGTGCTTTTAAAAATTTTATCTAAAAGATAAACAACACTAAATAGAGTAGTTAGTACTTAGTGTGGTGTGTGTGAAACAAGTGAAGACTTGGCAGAAACAATCACACAAAAGCACAAAGAGAATTTTATCCTGGTTTGGTACTTCACAGAAGGAAGATCTACGTCCAATCCCCAAGCAAAATCTTGGGATTTCACTAACTGAGGTACAATCCCCCCAAGGATATACTAACCCCCAGCTCCCCGCTGTCCTCTTCCTTTCCGAGTAGGAAGGAAAAACTCATTCTATTACAGATCAAGAAGCCACCCTCCTGGAACAAACCCCAGTGCGGTTCTGCTAGACTTAATCCCCTAGCTAGGTCTTGCTGACACAACCCAGCTAGGTTCTTCCCTAAAACCAAAAGAAAGTGCTAAGAATAGTCCCTTAGCTGGTCAGAAACTGCCAGCAACCCCACTGGCCTTCTCTTCACACAGGAAGAGGAACACTGTATACAGTCCTATAGCTAGACAGAAATCTTTCTTAGAAAAGAAAGAACAGACCGAGAGCTATACAAGATGAACAAAGGAATTCTAGCTCTCAGCCTAAAGACTCTCCCCCAAATTTACAATGATGCACAGAGAGAGTGAAGAGAGGAAAGAAGCTTGAATGCTTGAAGACTTCAGATGCCTGCGTGCACCTTTTTCTTGGGCTCGAGCACTTTTTCTCTTTCTTTTGAGTGGGTATGGCGTTGAGGCTTCTTACTGGTTGTACACTCTTTGAATGATCTTCAGGAAAACTCTCTTATTGTTCTTCAGCCTTGCTTCATCTTTTTATAGAGCAGCTTTGAACAGATCCATTGAAGAGATCCGTTGGAACTCTTCTAGTTGTTTCTTATCTTCTTCTTCATCTATTCTTCTTCTTCTTCTGTCTAACAGACACTTGGTGTAGAGAGGTCTTATCTGTAGGTACAGAAGATAGAGTCAGACTAAAGGTCTTCTGACAACAGCCCATACCTTGCCTTATTTCCTGTTTTCTGCTGACAACATCTCACCTACCTTGAAGGATAGTCCGTAAAAAAGATCTTCAGTCAGACAGAGAAATAATAGATAACATGGAAGTACATTTGAATTTTAGTTGCCGCCACAAACATTTTAAAATGTTTGAAATGTAGAGGCAATCGATGTTTAAGTATAGAAAAGTTCGACTGTAAAGAAGTTGGAGTATGTATCACATATCAACTTTCG
Organism: Colocasia esculenta; assembly: GCA_014218235.1. Lineage (NCBI taxonomy): Eukaryota > Viridiplantae > Streptophyta > Magnoliopsida > Alismatales > Araceae > Colocasia > Colocasia esculenta. The sequence goes on along the minus strand of CM024754.1, from coordinate 27,411,229 downwards.
AGGAGTCGGAGTTTGAACCAAAGTCGATGTTTGAGTGTAATCCATGTATGAATGTAATCGATGTTTGAAATGAAGTCGATGTGAACATAATTGATGTTCAAGTGAAATCGATGTTCACTAAAGTCGATGTTTTGAAATCGATGTTCTTAATGAAATCGATGTTTTTGTATAGTAATCGATGTTCTGACTGAAATCGATGTTTTAATGAAATCGATGTTTTTGCATAGTAATCGATGTGGACTTAGAAAAAAAATCTGAGGAAACCAGCAGCTGCCGACAGCCCAGCCCCTGATACAGAAATACACTTCTTGAAGACACATATGCTGCAGTACCTGTCGATAGCCGATGAGCATCTGTCGACAGCTGCCGTTCAAACATAGTGTTTATAACATATGTTTTTCTGTGATATTACTATAGTGCATTTGAGGATTATTTATGCAGATAGTTATGCACTCATTGAATGTTCAAACTTATACATGAAGTGCATGAGTTTCATATTAATATCAGAACATGATATGACATAAACATAATATTTATTTAGTCATGAGTTTTAGTTATCACCAAAACATGAGATAAACAAAAGAGTTGTAACGACCCTCTTCATACCGGTACGATTATACCAATCCCCATCGGTATAAAGGGCGTCGTCACAGTGGGACATGTACCCAACACTAGTCGATAGGCTGATATGTACTTGGATAGTGATAGAGTACAGCGGAATAAAATAAATATCTCAACTTTTAACCCATCACCAACACATATTTCACAATCTAAATAGCGAAATAGAAAGACAATGTCCACATTAATACAAGATAAAAGAACTACATTGTCCAAATATTGTCCATACAATAACTCTTTTCATACTGAGGAAAAGAAAAGTACAATTAGTCGTAGCTCCACAAAATAGTCTTCTGAATGGCGATCCTCACTAAGCTTCCTTCTAGTGCATAATACCTGTCAACCTGTACGCCGAAGCAAGAGTGAGTCCAAAGACTCAGCAAGCAAACCAAAGTATAAACTTAAACATGTCACACTCACAACAAGGCATTAAACCTTAAAGAGATGCACACTATCATCAAATCAAGAAGGTGCTCATGATCCTTACTTGCCATTAACAATACGTATTATATTCACTGAGCATGCTTTAGTCTATCATATTTCTATTCTAAATCATGAGCATTACATCTACACATGAACATATTTCATACACCTAACATGTAGCATGGTTCATCCACACATTGTTTCATTCCATAGATATCTCTACTACTAAAGCATAAAATTGAGCATAGGAACAAGAACAAGCTAGCACGATGACTACTTTCTTTTCACATGCCCTTTTCGTATTTATTTATACAATTTACTTGCTGTTTTAACATTTAAAAATCACATGCACATAACTTCACATTTTATAGCATGACTTGTAGGTTAAAACATGGTGAAACCATTTAGCAATCCATAAGCACTTAAATATGAAACTTTTTATACTAATTGAGCCTTTCAACTAGCATGGAATCCAAAATTATTCATGCATTTACCATGTTCATAATCACACTTTATTTGGTTCTTGTATGCATTTCATTCAATTACATGGGTCCATAATTATTCACGTATTATCTTATCCTTAGGTAAGCCTACATGTTCATAGTTTGTGTCGCATAAATAATCATGGTTGTCTAAGTTTACTCACATACACCATTACATGATGATGTTAAACTACATGATATGATACTAAGCATGTCATTTCGATTGAGATAATAACATATGGAAAAACATAAACATGCATGCTAGTAAACTAGTTTTCACATACAAGCACACTACCACTTCATACACTTTAAGGTTGCTGTCATAACATTATTTCACATTAACATATCATGGATCACAATTTCCACAATCTACATATTGGTTTCACATGTTTGCATAACTTCTCATTTGCATTATCTCTCCTCACATCTCACACTTCTTATCATTTCACTTTTGCACATACATGTGCCACATTTACACATATCTTGCACATACCTTGGTACATTTACACACATCTTGCACATACCTTGTGCCATGAACACGTATCACTTTACACTTTATTCATATTCATACTTAAACATTTGTCATGACACATAGTCCTAACTACCAGTAGAGGACACTAACAAATATCTCATTCTCATAACTCTTTTCACAACGCATAACACATAACACGACTCATAATCACATACCCACCACCTAGGCAATATAGTGGTGAATCTTGATAACTGCGCAGACCGGGAGAAGCCCTCTCCACCCTATCCAGTGGTACTTGTCCACCTCCAGGATTTCCCTAATGCCTTTAGGACGAACCTTTCACACTTAGAGTTTTCCACAGGGACTTTTCTATGTACAACTCTCGAGGCCTCTAGGGTAGCAGTGTCATTTTGGCCCAATTATTACGCATTACATTCACTTTATCTTATTTTCACACATTATTCACATGTTTTACTTATTCTGTTAAATCATTTTATATGTTACATCCATAAATTTCACATATCTCAGTTAACCCTAGCATGGTACTACTGTTAACATAAATCAAACATTCAGTACCTCACACTAATCAGGTTGCAACATACATAATCAACCATGTTCATATTAGCATGCGTTGAACACTCGTTTCGCATGGAAATTTCATAAAGCACTCTACAGTTATCCAAATAACATGAGAATTTAACCACAGACTAATTTCAGGTTATGATCACACATGCAAATTTTTATATTTTTCTGAGTCATATTACATTACAGGAATTAAAACATTCAATCTCATGCCATTATAATTCAATTTATCAGGGAACATAACATGAATGTTTGAATTGACTGTTCACAGGTATACCTATCATTCATAATGTCACAGAAATTTTCCCCAAAATTTCTGCACAACATGTAAATTTTCCGGAGTCTTAAACCATTTAGGCATGCTCTCTATTTTCTAATACAAAAATTATAACCAGTTTATATTCATGAGAAAATTCCCAAATTTTCGGGACATGGACTGACATGCATTACCTCATCTAAAAAAAATATGGGAGTCTAGTTACACATGGATCATGCAAACAGTAAGCTACCATACCCATGTTCTTCATTTCACATGCATTTCACATAATTCTAACAATTTAGATAAATCACAGAAAATTTTCAAGATCTCACAAACACATTCCATTAACCATATTACATAACATATAGTGGTTACAATATATCCTCATGCGAAAATACATCGGAAATTTATCATATAGGAGGAGAGAACAGCTCACTGTTCTGTCCTGAAGATCTTAACGGCATAGTCTGGCCGTTATAGGAGATTAACGGCAATATCGTTAGCCGCTAATAGAAGATCTCGGCGGCAAGGGATCTGGACGCCAAGTTCTGGTCTGTGCAGAAAGACAGACCGAGCTCCCAATACAAGAGGAATGGGGGAGTCCAGGACACGAATTAAAACCCACAAAAATACCTAGGACTTAGGGAACATGCATAAGCTTAGGATCTAGGGTTTACTTGCCTCATATAAATCTCCAAAGAGGTGAAAATGGGTGATGAAGCTCTCCTTGGGCAGTCCCAAAGAGCCTCCAAAACTCCTTCACTCCGTCTTCTGTGGTGTTGTAGCTTCCAGTCCGAGGTTGGGGAAGCCTCCTCCTACGTCCAAGCTAGCTTCTAGTCGTTGTAGATCGCCGGATGAAGCTCCAACCGCCGGATCTGAGCTCTCAAAGCTCAGGTTTTCTCACAGTCTTAGGGTTTCTCTTCTTCTCCTTGCAAAGAGTCAAGAGAGGGTTTTGGGGTTGCAAGAAGGGTTTGTTTATATGAGAATGGGTTTGGGGATAACCGGAGGGGTGATGTGAAGGCCTGATAGCCGTTGGGGACATCTCCCCAATGGATGGGCTTGCTTGCTACCAGAATTCCGGGGTCTGCAACGCATGCATGTCAGAGAAGTAAACGTCCACATCTCTGGACGGTTATATAAGGGTTGGCATCCATCGATATTGACGTCGGCTCCTAATGGACGTTCGTCCATGTTGACGCCAATGGCCTTTCGGCCTGAACTTAAAAACATGCAGAACCATGCTAATCCACACATATATGCACATGAAACCTATGTAGTATGGTGTATACACCACTACACCATGTAAACATCCAATAATTACTACTAATCCTACACATACATACATAGGTACATCAAGATAATAACACGTACATGAATATCTTCATACGCATACAATGTATAAGGTATAACATGTATTACTACACCGTGCAATCCATAACATTTATACCTGGGCATACACATGCATACATAAGTACACTAAGATAAGGTGTACGTAGATATCTGCCTATGCGTACACGAGGTTTTACATAAGCGTGACTCAATCACGCGGCAAAATAAAATGACAAGAATCGCGAGGCTCACAATCATTAGGAGGCAATATGAATTAAGTTAGCCAGGAATAATCTATTCAACAAAATAGTCCTTGCATGCTACACTTGATTCGACATCCATATAGTATACACACACGGATGTAACATACTTAGGTACATTATGCATGAATTAGATAGATACAACATGTGCACCGGTAATTAGATTAACTTGCACAACATTACTCAAGTACTATATGCATGGGATTCCTTAATATGCACAATATGCATAATTTAGCCAATTGCCTATTCTCACCTAAATACCATAAAAATACATGCATGTCATTCATGAGGAGTATAGAATCTCAATATACGCTACTAAATACACCTACCATGCTTGAACTCTATATGTACATGCAATGTACGAAGTACAATGTACACATTAACTACACCATGCAAATGAACACGTTTACAACCAAACATGCACATGCATACATAAGTATACCAAGGTGTTATGTATGTAGACTTAGGTATACAATCATCACACGCATAAGATAATATACATACGTACATACACATATGCACTTCATACACTCTCACGTAAAATTCCATGAAATAAGTAGTATAGGATATTCTTCAACATTAGATAGCATATGCATAGTATTATTCAAGTATCCTAAGTCGGAGATTCTTGGTATATCCTAATACACCTCTATTTAGCTAATGCTCATTCCACATCAATTATCATATATATATATATATATATATATACATGCATATGCTCAAGAGAAGTATGATACTTATAGTAGGCACAACGAATTACACATGCTATGCACACAACAATGAATATCTCTCATCATATAAAAGAATATAAATTCGGGGTGTCATAAGAGTGGTTCAACAATCTCCCCTTTTTGGTGATGACAAAACTCATGTGAATTTTCTTGAAATGAGAAGTTTGAAACAGAAAATTCATACATATAAAATACTCTCCCCCTTTTTGTCAAAACCCAAAAGGAAGGATCTTACCATTTGCATATTCCCTCTTTAAGGACTTCTTACCAATATGCTGTGAGAGGGGTTCAACAATATTTGTCATGAATTTACATCTCCCCCTTAGTGTATGCTCCCCCTGAATGTGAGGCTCCCCCTTGATATGAGGCTTATTCAGATTTTCAGGAATTTTTACTTGTTGGTCTTGTTGTTTCTTGACATATCCACTTGTTGTTTGTCAAGTCTTCAAGATTTTCTGCCTGCATTGATCTTAAAAACAGAAAGACTTATAAGGATATTAGTAGCATTGTAATTTAGGGAATAAACAAAAAAAAATGTAAGTTAAAAAAGAAAAACTAAAAACTAAGGATGACTATTTCCTCTTCAGATAGGAATTAAGTGAAGAGTAGATAGTCACCAATCGGATGCTTTTGAGCATCCCTAACCATACTCATTTGAATTCCTTTTGCTTTGTTTATAAAAGGTGGATTGGCATTTTTGTCTTCTTCAGTGCTGGAGCAGCCTGAGGAGTTCATTGAAGGTGTCTTCTGATGTAGCCCTTGGAACTTTGGTATCTCACCCTCAACTTCTCTTCATCAAAAGCTTTATAAAAATTGGAAACTAGTACAAGACTGAGACTCAAATGAAAAGGAAAGTACATTTACCCCTCACTTCCTACTACAGGTTCTAACTCTCAAAATAAACTACGAAAACTAGACTCATAATTGGGACGCTCATCACTCGGATGCATTCCCATCCTCGACTTGCTCTTCCTCTTGAACTTCATAGTCACCTAGATTGGGAAAAGGTAGGGGATGAGCAAACTAGCCCAGTAGGATTTATATCTCAATGTGCGGGCAATCATATAAGTGATTAACATTTTAGAACTAGGCAAGTACGATGAATGATACGCAAGTACGAATAAAACTCATTAAAACATGATATATAAAACAAGCTGGATAGAGTGAACAAGATAGAATAAGATATTTGAACAAGGTGCCAAGAAAGAACTAGCAATAGATCACTTTGCACAAGCACGCAAGATTTCACTTGATGTCAATAGTTTTCAAGAAAGCAAGATATCACTAGTTGCAATAAATGCAGGATGGCCATATCACACAAGCAAGCAAGCAAGATTGCACAAGCACGTTCAAGTAACACTAATCAGGCACGTAGACACCAATGTACACCGAGAAAAGATCCATCAAGAATGTACACCAGGACACGTGTATGTGGTTATGTATCTAACATTCAACAAGCAAGAAAGTACTCACAGCGCAGATGCAACGCCAGTAATCATTATACCCCATGGTTAACAGTATATTTATGACTCGCCGTCATTGGGGCTAGACTGGAGCCCTTGGACACACTCCGTGCCCTGTCAGCCATCTCATGTAAAATTTTAAATGTAGATACCCACAGTCAAAATAATGGCCAATGAGAGTTTCAAAAAAATAAGCATGTGTAATGTCATGTTCATGATGATGATGAGAAGAAATAAATAAATTGAACATGATCCATGAGGCCAATAGTCAAGAGATAAATTCGGCAGCTGAATGATAGATTTACAATTTAGTTCAATCTTTACATTAATGGCTTTAGTTTAGATGGCAATTCACACTCACGAGAACAAGAAGAGAAGGAAGTGCACGCCCTAGATGTATAAGTGTGTAGAGATGCACTGTGTAAATTCACAATCCGTCGGTCTCAAACCCTCGGAAAATACTTAACATGACGGCATGCAGTGGACAATGCATTTAACTACATTAGGTTTACAAGATTTTAAGATAAAAAATTTATCATTTTAAATCAAGCTAGAATGGTAACAAGAGTAAATCACCAGTTCATGTATGATCACTTCATTAAGGAAGCAATTAGAATAATATTCATGACATTAAGGATTTTTTTCAATGGTTAAATACTTTTAAGCCATTAAATAGACATTATGTAATGAACAGACTCAAAACATGCAATATCTTGTAAAGGTAGTGTCGACACAACCCATGCTGGTGTCGACAGCATGCTTCAAACACAAAGCAAAAACATGAAAAACTGGTCAAGTAGTGTCGACACTAGTTCAAGTAGTGTCGACACTAGAGACAGGTTCCAGAAGACCTTCTGGAAAAATGGGACAGTGTATCGACACTAGATCAGGTAGTGTCGACACTAGCAGTTTCCCAAAACTTTCTGGGTCAAACTGGGACAGTGTGTCGACACTAGATGAGGTAGTGTCGACACTAGAGGCCTTCCCAGAACATTTCTGAGCTGTTTTGGGACAGAGTGTCGACACTAGATGAGGTAGTGTCGACACTAGAGAGCTTCCCAGAACACTTTCTGGCTGTTTTGGGACAGTGTTCGACACTAGATGAGGTAGTGTCGACACTAGCTGCCCTTCAGAACAAAAACATATGGTCAAGTGTAACCTGAAAACATGTCTCATGCAGCGATTCACTTTCCCATCTTATAACTCTCTAACTAATGACATTTAGATAAATGTTCAACACAAAAGATGACGATGACAACTAGTAGAAAAAACTTGATGTTGGAATTTGATCTAATGCAGTCTCGAATCCTGAGAAAATATATGAAGAACAAAAAGTCAAGTGTAGCCCGAAATCACAGTATCATGCAGGACTCTCTTCCCACGCCCGTAACTCTCTAACCAAGGACTTTTAGATAAAACGTCCAACATAAAAGATTAACGTGACTTCAATTAGAAAAACTTTTGTGAAGGAAGTTTAGTCAAATTCAGTATCGAAGCATGTGCATAATAAGAGAACGGGAAAAAACCCTAACAGTGCACGACTTTGGGAAAACACTTATAACTGAAAATAAACTCATTAGAATTCGATGAAACCAGTGGGAAACGAATGTAACTTGATGCTCTACACCTGGTATAGGATATATTAAGGTTTGGCCCGAGAAAACCTACCTTTTGGGTTGAAGAAGTCTCATTTTTCTAGAAAAACTCGTGTTCAGACCACTTGGAGGAGAACGCTTACCACTCCGTATATACTGCATGGATTTGGGCGTTCCACTGGGTAGAACGTAGACTTGACCCTCTTTCCAGGGGTATAAGCCTGCAAGGTTTGGTTTAGGATTGACTCACCTTGGTCGACTTCCAGAAGAAGATGGTCTGTGCAGGTCGCAGCAGACGAAACAGGGGAAGAAGAACGACTGGTGTGGGGATTTCCTGCTTCCCCAGCTGCCAAGATCTCCTCCACACGACCCTAGCAAGTTCTAAAACTCGTTCCTAGGTTTGGTGAAGAGTATTTAAGCAACCATGGTGTTTTAGGAGTCCTATTATGACTAGGAAAGCCAGGTTGCGGTTTTGTCATGTTAGTTTCCTACTAGGGAGGATTTCTTACTCCCTAGAGTGTGTGAGGCTTTAGGAAACCTCCCACCATAGATAGGCACGAATTTGGGTTGCCAAGAATGCATGATTGCATCCCAATTTAATCAAATTGTCTTTTCTAATTTCAGCCTATTTAGAGTTACGAATTCCATGTATTTTCTAGATTTATTTGATTATGGGTCAAATGATGTCCATTGACCCACTTATGATATTGGGTCATTAATATATAATGTTGGAAGTCCCTCCAACACTTTTATTTAAATTTGATTTGTTTATATACTACTAAAATTTCTGGGGTGCTACACCTCTTCAGGGATATTCTCTTTGAGAAAAGTATGAGGCTCCCCGTCAATCTGAGGTTCCTTCTTATATCTTCTTCTTCATGTGGAAGGATGTCTACCTGAGAAGCTTCTTGTCCTGATTCTTCTTGATCATGAGTTTTGGCTTCTTCAGTTTCTCCCACACTCTCAATTCTTTCCTTAGCTTTTTCAAAAATTTGAGATCTAGTGTCCTCCTTGTCTTCAACTTCAACCATAATGGGTTCTCCTTCATATGTGAGCTTCAGCTCATCCCACATATCTTTAGCAGTATACATGCTGATAATATACTAAAATCTCTTTGATAAAGCACAACATAGATAATTCTTGCTTTAAAATTTAGAGACAGTTTAACTTTATCAGCTGCTGTAATTGCAGTAGTACCTTCAACAGGAGTAATAAGGAAATCACTTTTTTTCTATTACCTGCCACAGATCAAAGTCTGTGCCTCTGATGAAGCATTCCATTCGCATCTTCCAGTATTGGTAGTCCTCACCATCGAAGAATGGTGGTCTAGTAACTGACTGACTTTCATAGTTGTGAGCTTCAGCTGCCATCTCTTCTCCAATCTTTCGATTCTTCTGAGAAGACTTCGCTCTGGTACCACTGTTGGATTGAGATGGCACTATAGTTGTCTTAGAGGGGGGGAGGTGAATAAGACTTCTTGCTTTTTAAAATTTTATCTAAAAGATAAACAACACTAAATAGAGTAGTTAGACTTAGTGTGGTGTGTGTGAAACAAGTGAAGACTTGGCGGAAACAATGACACAAAAGCACAATGAGAATTTTATCCTAGTTCGGTACTTCACAGAAGGAAAACTACGTCCAGTCCCCAAGAAAAATCTTGGGATTTCACTAACTGAGGTACAATCCCCCCAAGGATATACAAACCCCCAGCTTCCCGCTGATCCTCTTCCTTTCCGAGTAGGAAGGAAACTCATTCTATTACAGGTCAAGAAGCCCCCCTCCTGGAACAAATCCTAGTGCGGTTCTGCTAGACATAAACCCCTAGCTAGGTTCTTGCTGACACCAACCCCAGCTAGGTTCTTCCCTTAACCAAAAGGAAGTTCTAAGAACAGTCCCTTAGCTGGACAGAAACTGCCAGCAACCCCACTGGCCTTCTCTTCACACAGGAAGAGGAACATTGTATATAATCCTACAGCTGGACATAAATCTTTCTTAGAAAAGAAAGAACAGACCGAGAGCTATACAAGATGAACAAAGGAATTCTAGCTCTTAGCCGAAAGACTCTCCCCCAGATTTACAATGATGCACAAAGAGAGTGAAGAGAGGAAAGAAGCTTGAATGCTTGAAGACTTCAGATGGCTGCGTGCACACTTCTTCTTAGGCTCGAGCTCTTTCTCCTTTCTTTTGAGTGTGTATGGCATTGAGGCTTCTCACTGGTTGTACACTCTTTGAATGATTTTCAGGAAAGCTCTCTTAGTGTTCTTCGGCCTTGCTTCATCTTTTTATAAAGCAGCTTTGAATAGATCCGTTGAAGAGATCCGTTGGAACTCTTCTAGTCGTGCTCATCTTCTTCTTCATCTATTCTTCTTCTTCTTCTGTCTAACAAACACTTGGTGTAGAGAGAAGTCTTATATATAGGTACAGAAGATAGAGTCAGACTAAAAAGGTCTTCTGACAACAGCCCATACCTTGCCTTATTTCCTTGTTTTCTGCTGACAACATCTCACCTACCTTGAAGGATAGTCAGCAAAAAAAGATCTTCAGTCAGAAAGAGAAATAATAAGATAACATGTGAAGTACATTTGAATTTTCAGTTGCCGCCACAAACATTTTAAAATGTTTGAAATGTAGAGGCAATCGATGTTTAAGTATAGAAACGTTCGACTGTAAAGAAGTTGGAGTATGTATCACATATCAACTTTCCAGGAGTCGGAGTTTGAACCAAAGTCGATATTTGAGTGTAATCCATGTATGAATGTAATCGATGTTTGAAATGAAGTCGATGTTCAAGTGAAATTGATGTTCAACTGAAATCGATGTTCTAACTGAAATCGATGTTCTTAATGAACTTGATGTTTTCGTATAGTAATTGATGTTCTGACTGAAATCAATATTTTTGTATAGTAATCGATGTGGACTTAGAAAAAAAAACCTGAGGAAACCATCAGCTATCGATAGGCAGGTTGCATCCGTCGACAGCCTAGCCCCTGATACAGAAATACAGTTCTGGAAGACACATACTGCAGTACTTGTCGACAGTCGATGAGCATCTGTCGACAGCCACCGTTCAAACATAGTGTTTATAACATATCTGTTTCCTATGATATTACTATACTGCATTTGAGATTATTTATGTAGATGTTATGCACTCATTGAATGTTCAAACTTATACATGAAATGCATGAGTTTTCAGATTAATATCAAAACATGATATGATATAAACATAAGATTTATTTAGTCACGAGTTTTAGTTATCACCAAAACATGAGATAAACAAAAGAGTGGTTCAACACTATGCTCCAAATGCACTGCAAGTGGAGCCTGAGTCTGAGCTGAGATAACAAGGATCAGCATAAGATAGGCTCACTTAAGAGAACTACTGCCAACTATTAGAGCTACACCTAACCTGAGCTTCCACTTGGGCTTGTAATACTGCCTGGATCTGAGCTTGAGTTTGCATAGCCTGAACCAACCCTTGCATGAACGTTTAATAATCTATCAATGGTGGAGGAGGTGGTACTAGTGGTCCCTAAGGCACTAGGGCCTACTGCTTTGCATCAACATTCTCTCTCTACTTCTCCCCATGAGGTGGGACGTTTGCACAACGCCTATGACTAGCCATGGCCTAGCAAAACAACAAACTAGTTAATTTTTATAACTTAATATATCTACAACTTTCTATAAGACTTAGGAGCATGGAATTTTATCTAATGGTTACTCAAGAATATCCTAAACCTACGAATGCTCTGATACCATCTCTATAACACCCAACTTAGAGCCGATCCAGTTATACCAACTCTCATCGAGTACAAGTGATGTGTTACATGGGGAAACACTCCCCAAAAATCATCAAATGCAGGTTGAGTCATTCACAAATAAATACTAATGCGGCAAAAGAAAATAAGAACAATCTCATCAACTTTAATATCCAGATCCATAATCCATAGAAAGTGTCCACAAATGCTAAATAGGCTAAATAGTTTAATACAAGGTTCTTAAACATAATAACTCCTCACATACAAGGGTCACTAAGCACTCAAATCTAGTCCTCATGCTCCGAATATGATCCTGGTACTACAGTCTCGGGATCCACAGTCTCGCCTGAAATGTTAAGCAAGTAGGAGTCTACAACGAAGACTCAACAATCAATCCAAAAATGGACTACCAACCTAACATATACAATATTTTCAAACCATTTTAATACATAATGATTTCAACAATCATACTACTTACAAGGTAACATTTGCTATACATATATTCAATCAAAATTACATACAAAATGCTATTTGTATAAGATATGAGTTAAATGCAATGCACTTACATCATAACGTCTATCTTTTGAAAGTGATTTCAGATCTGATCATGATGACAACATTTCATATTTCAACTTGGTGTACATAATATTCATGGTTTCAAGAATTTACATAAGTGAGCATAATTATCAAACATTTATCAGATAAAAATATGACAAAGATTATATTCTAATCATCACAAGGCTGAAAATAAACATATCGTAAGACATATACATATGTACAAATTGCCAAGACACAACCTAAACCACCCTTTAAAAGTCACATAGACGTATGAACATATACTCATCACCTAGGCAGATAGTGATAGAGTCTAGGTTACTGTGTAGAACTGGGGGAAGTTCTCTCCACCATTACCAGTGGTACTTGTCCACCTCCAAGATTTTTTCCCATGCCCTCCGGAACATATATAACATATTGAACACTTCCATGGGGCATTACTATGGTCCTATTCCAAATCACTTCTAAGGTGACTACATCTTATTAGTTGAATACAGAATCATACATGAATTTATAGATCCAAATGCAACATAGCATGCTACCCACAATCATATACATATATTCTAATAATAACAGAGACATATTTCAGATTGATCACATGCTGTAATTTTTGAAAATTTCTCTCAATATCTATTTAATATAACACATTTCACATGATGACAACTGACTTCAAAATAGTTACATAAGTCATAAATTCACACAATTTTGGCGGAACGTGCCCTTACTTTCATGAAATAAAACTGTAGTTTTTCATAATTTTCTGACATTCATGCTAATTTCTGTATTTATCCAAGTATTGATATAAATAGAGAAATATTCACCATACCGAAACTAACTATCCAACAGGTCCAATAGTTTTACTGAGAGCATGCCGAACTGATACCATTTACTGATTAAAATATTTTATCGATTTTCACCTCTTTCGCTCCGCCCCCTAGTTGTCGCTTCTAGACATGGGATAAATTATAGGAATGAATGAGGTACTGCTAGAGAGATATTCCCAATCGCACCAGCAGAGTCAAGGTAAGCAGATTGGTGTTATCAGATCTAGATGAGCTCAGAGCCATAGCCTATGCTAACCTTACCAAATCTATTATACATTTTTAGTTTACCTATGAGAGATCCGGCCTAAAAGGCCTATTTTGTAATTCAGAGACTATTTATAAAATTTAAATGGTGTTACTGATTTTAGCATTTCAGTCATGGGAATTTCATAAAATAGTCAATTACTTGTTACAGGTCCATCACAGCATGAACATAACCCTAACATGCATTTCTACATAGAAATCCAATTTCTTAATCACATATAGACTTCACATACAAAATCCCTTCTTAAGTTCATGCTTATTTACAGATTTCAAAAATTATCCTAATATCACGGTAATGACAAAAAATAGCCCAAATTGTAGCATGGTAAGGAGTTAACCTACTTAACCCTACACATCTCACTGAAAATCCATTTGAAGTTTTAACAGACATATACAAATCCAGAAGTAAAAATAGGGGAAAATGGTAACCAGAAGAACTTGGTGACAACAAGGTTGCCGTTAAGTTAGTCTAACGGTAAAGGGTTTGCCGTTAAGTTCATTCTTGGCAGCAATCAAGGTTACCGTTAACCTGACAGAAGACAGAACCCTACCGAAAACCATACATTCCCCAAATACGACCATTGTATTATTTTATAAAATTGTAGAAAAAAATCATAAAAGGTAGAAACTAGGGTGAGAATCAGATCCTTTGGTTACTTGCCTCTAAAACCCCAAGAAACTACGGATTTTAGCCGATGAAGCCCCCCTTGGCCAATGAAGACGGGCCCTTTCTGTGGTTAGATCCTCAACCAGACATCCACCTATGCCAGCAACATGATGGAGATGCCTTCTTCCACCAATGGCACGGCCCCTCCTAACTCAAAGATGCTTGAACTTGGTTCCACGAAGATCAAATCACTGGATCCCTCTTCTTATATCCACCTCGAGACTTTGAGAAGACTCCAAATGAGGATAAGGAGGCTAGGCACCCCTTTAAAAGGAGTTGCCCTCCCCTTTTTGGTCAAGAGAGGGTAAGAATCGTTTCTCTGAAAGTTACCAGAGATTTTGCCCCCTACTGTTTCCAAATCGGAGCTGGGTTGCAAAAATTCTGCAGTCTGTACAGCAGGAGGTTGACGACATAGGTGATTGACATCTACCTATAGTTGGCATCAATCGATACTATCGTTTACCTACTATTGGTGGCAATCTATGTTGCTGTCAACAACACAGGTCGACACGATAATAACCTATCCGAGAACAGGCCAACAAAAACACAATGGAATCTTAACAACTCATACACATTCACAGAAATTCTTAAATGCACTGCAACATAGATAGCAATCATAATTAAAATCTATGAATAAAATTCAAGGCATCACATGTCACGCCCCACCAATTTAGCAGCGGAATAAATCGGGGAGACGTGAGCAAAGTACATGGTAGAGTAAAATGTACAACAGTTGAATGAATCAGAGCATCTAATGAACAATAATTGGAATAAACTCTTCATTTCATTATAAAATCACTAAGTCTATTACAACCACTAATTCGGAGCCACTACATTGAGCTCATTGACATCATTACAATGGAAAATAAATCTAAGGCAATAACTACTAGACTCCATTGTACTAGGGTAACTTCATCAACTGACTCCAGGTCCCTCATCACTTTGGTCCCGTCCCCTTGGTGTGTGTGATGTCATCTAGCTTACCTGAGACACAATAACAAATAACTAAGGGTGAGCGATAATGCCCAGTAGAACTTAAATCTCGTGAATCAAGCAGGCTTTAAATAATTAGTGCTTTAAAAGGCAGAGTAACTGATGATAATGCGAGTCATGTAAAGTCGAGAGAGTAATAGCATAAGTAACATGGTTCAGATAGCAGATGAATCAAGTATAGCACGATGATTAAAGTCAAGTCACGATAGAAATGATAACAACACGATAGCAAATAACGTCAACGTCAAATAATAGCAAGCAACATGTATAGCAAGGAGAGAGAAAGTAGTTGGCCATATAGAGAGTAAATTGCACTTTGATGATTTTCTTATCAATCGAAATAGTATAGCACTTTTGATTAACTTCCGTCAATCGAGATAGTAATGGCACTTTCGTTATCCGTAGATAGCAGAGAGAGAATATAGTACTTTTGTCGTCAATAGACATCGAGAAAATATAGCACTTGTTTTGTCAAAGACATCGAGAGAATATAGCACTTTGTTTGATTGTCTTAGATTAATCTTGATAGTATGGCACTTGATGTAATGTCGACATCCTGATCATTTAACTCCGCGGGAAAATGGCACTTTCGGGCGCTCTCCCAGGACCAGATCAAGCCCTATTACGCTGGCATTGGTCATTTTGTTTATCTTTAGACAATCAATTGAATGGCCAATAGAGAGCTCCAAGAAATAGATAAGAGCACTAGATGAATAGACGAGATAGTAGAGTGAACGTGAATAGATGAGCGAGTAGAGTATAGATGAGAGCTAGTGGACATTGCACGAACACGTCGAGTAAACATGCGATAGTAACAGTTGCACAACACGCGCACTTGGTGTTGGCAGTCAGGTGGAACTCACGACCCTTCCACTGGCCATGTTAAGCACAGGTCCAGAGGTCCAGTGTGATTCAAGATAAGAGCGAACTTCTAATAGCTGTTTGGATCATGTTGATCCCTAAATGGTATCATAGGTGTTAGGGTACAACCAGCTCGTCGACCATGTGGGAATCCATGGACAGAGGAGACTTACGGAGGCCTTGAATAAAGACTCACTAGTCCGGCAGAAGGAATATCTGATGGAGAGTTTGTCCAAGTCAAGAGAGAGTGTGTATATATAAACAAGTGCTCGACGTTCTAGAGGAATTCTAGAACAGTGGAGCGTCGGTAACGGTATTCCTAAATCATCGCGAGAAAATGTAGACAAGTCTATTAAAATATGGCAATTTAATTACATAAATTACCGGATACATTATGAAATATTTTCATGCCAAATTAAGCCAAATTGGATGGTTCAAAGTGAGTGCAAGTGTTATGAGAAAATCATGGACAAGATAGATCATGTGATTAACTTGAATTAATTAAAATATATTCAATAATGACAACTTCATTTTTCTGTGTACAAGACAGTTAATAGGACATGGGGTGACTGTATAACAATGAAACTTGCAAAAAGTTGGGTTTTCATGCAAAAAGCCAGAACGTGACGCACCCTTGTAAGGGTCGCGACGGGGTCAACTGAGATCACGGTGGGGTCGCTGAGAGTCGTGACGGGCTCATCAGAACAGGCAGGCAGATCACGACAAGGTCGCTTGAGGGTCGCGACGGGCTCAACAGATCGGGCAGCAAATCGCGACGACAGGCCCTGTCACCATCAGATCGCGATGGAAGGCTCTATCGTGATGGCCCTGTGAATGTGGCCTATCAGGCCGTCACGTTCCTAGGGTCTACGCCTGAGTCCGACAAGGAAAGGACACTACATTAGATTGCGGGCCAGAACTTACCCTATTTGACACAGGGTGATTCAGAAAATCGTAACTAATTGTACAAGCAATGAAAAATCATGAACCCAGTTGCGAACTGATGTAGACATGCATGGGTACTTACAGTAAATAGGAATTGGAAAAAAAATAGGGTTTCGACATGCTTTGGTCATATGTATTCATGAAGAACATGGGACAGTATATAGATGAGATCAACGAATTAATTCACAAGATAGGATGAATGAAAATTAGGGTTTTAGGGGCAAAAGACACCTAACATCCATCAATTCTTTCAATAAAAATATCATGGCATGAGGACGAGTATGCATGAAGATATGAATTAAGAAGAGGGTTCGGGGTCATGAAGTTCATAGAATTTTGAAAATTTAAAACAAAAGATTTGCTCGATGGAAAAATATGAGACAAGAGGGCTTTGATTCCTGAGGTTTAGATCAACCTACAGACGAAATTAATTTAGTTTTGCTCGTGAGAATGCCTACCTTTGACTCATTTTCTCTTCTAGGGCTAGAACTTGAAGAACGAGAGAGAGAGAGCTTGAGAGGTTCTTCTCCCCAAGAGATCTCCTCCTCCTTGGCCTCTCCTCTAGGTCCAGCAAGCCCCAACAACGTGTTAGGGCCGGCCATGGAGAGATTGGAGAGTATTTATGCTTGTGGGTTGTTATTTCCTAATAGGACTCTAACTCCTATTTAATTCCGAGATTTCTTTATTTAATTCCACCTTCTATGCTTTCACTTCCTATTTGGGTTAGGATGAGAGTTAATCCGTGGCCAACCCATTAGGGTAGGAATCCAATTACAACTCAAATTAGCTATTTAATGCATTAAATACCCCTTTTCTATTTAAGTAAAAATTTAGTTACGAATTTAGGGTATTTTTCTATTATTCCCCTTTTAAAAATCCCTATTTTGGCCCACTAATTTATAATGGATCCATTAACAAAACCCATTACGTAATGGAATTTATCTTATGGAAATTCTCCTTTAATTAGGAATTTGGATTTTATTATATTTTTCTTACTTGAATTTATTCATGGGCTATGCGAGGTCCATTGGTCCAATTTCGATAATGGATAATCATTACATGACGTTGGAAGTCTCTCCGACAGGTTCGTTAATTTATGGGCGCGTTATCTTTCTGTGTTAACGGTTTCCGACTC
>CM024754.1:27317551-27392916 GCA_014218235.1 Colocasia esculenta | reverse complement strand
ATCCACAAAAGCTAAATAGTTTAATACAAGGTTCTTAAACATAATAACTCCTCACATACAAGGGTCACTAAGCACTCAAATCTAGTCCTCACGCTCCGAATATGATCTTGCTACTATAGTCTCGGGATCCGCAGCCTCACCTAAATTGTTAAGCAGTATGAGTCTACAACGAAGACTCTGCAAGCAACCCAAAAATGGACTACCAACCTAACATATGCAATATTTTCAAACCCACGTAATAAATATTGATTTCAACAATCATACTACTTGCAAGGTAACATTGCTATACATATATTCAATCAAAATTACATACAAAATGGCATTTATAAAGACATGAGTTAAATGCATTGTACTAACATCATAACATCTATCTTTGTAAAGCGATTCAAATCTGATTATGATGACAACATTTCAAATTTCAACTTGGTGTACATAGTATTCATGGTTTCAAGAATTTACATAAGTGAGCATAATTATCAAACATTTAGCAGATAAAAATGACAAAGATTATATTTTAATCGTCACAAGGTTGAAAATAACATAGCGGATGACATATACAGATGTACAAATTGCTAAGAGAAGCCCAAACCACCCTTTAGAAGTCACATAGACGTATGAACATATACTCATCACCTAGGCAGACAGTGATAGAGTCTAGGTTACTGCACAGAACCAGGGGAAGTTCTCTCCACCATTACTAGTGGTACTTGTCCACTTCCAGGATTTCTTCCTGTGCCCTCAGGAACATATATAACGTATTGAACACTTCCATAGGGGTACTACTGTGGTCATATTCCAAATCACTTCTAAGGTGGCAATATCTTATTGGTCGAATACAGAATCATACATGAACTTATAGATCTAAATGCAACATAACATGCTGCCCACAATTATATACATATATTCTGATCATAACAGACATATTTCAAATTGATCGCATGATGTAATTTCTAGGAATTTCTCTCAATATCTATTTAATATAACACATTTCACATGATAATAACTTACTTCAAAAAAGTTACATAAGTCATAAATTCACAATTTTGGAAAAACATGCCCTTATTTTCATGAAATAAAATTGTAGTTTTTCATATTTTTTGACATTCATGCTAATTTTTGTATTTGCCTAAGTATTGATATAAATAAATAATATTTACCATACTGAAACCGTCTGTCTAATAGATCCAATATTTTTACTGAGAGCATGCCGATCTGATACCATTCACTGATTAAAATATCACAATTTTATAATTCAGAGACTATTTATAAAATTTAAATAGTGTTACTGATTTTAGCATTTCAGTCATGGAAATTTCAAAAAATAGTTAATTACTGGTTACAGGTCCATCACAGCATGAACATAACCCTAACATGCATTTCTACAAAGAAATCCAATTTTTTAATCACATACAAAATCCCTTCCTAAATTCGTGCTTATTTATAGATTTCAGAAATTATCCTCATTATCATGGTGATGATAGAAAATAGCCCAAATTGTAGCATGGTAAGGAGTTAACCTACTTAACTCTACACATCTCACAGAAAATCTATTTGAGTTTGAATAGAAATATATAAATCCAGAAGTTAAAATAGGGGAAAATGATAATAAGAAGAACTTGGCAGCAACAAGGTTGCCATTAAGTTCAGTCTGATGGCAAAGGGTTTGCCGTTAAGTTCCTCCTTGGTGGCAATCAGGTTGCCGTTAACCTTACAGAAGACAGAACTCTCCATGAAACCATACATTCCCAAATCCAACCATTGATTATTTTCTAAAATCGTGGAAAAATCATGAAAGGGTAGAAACTAGGGTTGGAATCAGATCCCTACGTTACATGCCTCTAAAACACCAAGAAAACTACATATTTTAGTTGATGAAGTCTGCCTTGGCCAATCAAGATGGTCACCTTTCCATGGCTAGATCCTCAACCAGACCTCCTCCTACGCCAGCAGCACGATGGAGACGCCTTCTTCCACCAATGGTACGGCCTCCTAACTCAAAGATGCTTGAACTTGGTCTCCACGAAGATCAAATCGCCGGATCCCCCCTTCTTCTATCCACCTCAAGACTTTAAGAAGACTCCAAAATAGGGATAAGGAGGCTAGGCACCCCTTCAAAATGAGTTGCCCTCCCCTTTCTCGGTCAAGAGAAGGTAAGAATTGTGTCTCCAAACGTTACTGGAGATTTCACCCCCTCCTGTTTCCAAATTGGAGCTGGGTTGCGAGAATTCCGCGATCTGCGCCGTGGAAGTTGACGGCAAAGGTGATTGACGTCTACCTATAGTTGGTGTCAATCGATGCTTCCGTTTACCTACTGTTGGTGGGAATCGATGCTGCCGTCAACAACACAGGTCGACACACAATTAATCTGCTCGGAACAGGCCAACAAAAACACAATGGAATCTTAACTACTACTCAACACATTCACAGAAATTGTTAAATGCACCGCAACATAGATAACAATCATAATTTAAAATTTATGAATAAAATTTAGGGCATCACATTTCTCCCCCTTAAAATACTTCGTCCTTGAAGATTGAATCTAAGAATACTCACAAAAAGATGTGGATACTTCATCTTTATTTCTTCATCAAGCTCCATGTTGCATCTTCTTGAGCAAAATTTCTCCACAAGACTTTCACCAGGGGAATTCTCTTGGACCTCAAATGTTGAACCTTGTGGTCTAAAATCTTTATGGGTTGTTCCTCAAAGGATAAATCTTGCTGTAATTCCACGGGCTCATAGTTAATAACATGAGATGGGTCCCATACATACTTCCTTAGCATAGAAATGTGAAACGCGAGATGTATGCTTTCCATAGATGGCGGTAATGCCAACTGGTAAGCTACATTTCCATCTTCTTTAGGATGTCAAATGGTCCAATGAACCTGGTTTCAATTTCTCACGCCAACCAAATCTGATTACCCTCTTTAGGATAGAATTTAAGGAAAACATGCTCTCCCACCTCAAACTCCAAATCTTTTCTTCTATTATCTGCATAGCTTTTTTGCCAGTCCTGGGCTAACATTTAATCTCTTCTTGATTAGCTGAATCTTACAAGATGTTTCTTGCACAATCTCAGGTCCAACCAACTGTCTATCTCCAGCTTCTTCCCAACATAAAAGAGATCTACAAGGCCTGCCATACAAAGCCTCGAATGGGCCCATACCTATACTTGCATGAAAACTATTATTATAGACAAACTTTGCAAGAGGTAAATGTTGTTCCCAATCACCCTTCCAATCTAGGGCACACGCTCTCAAGATGTCTTCAAGAGTCTAGATTATCCTTTCGGATTGTCCATCTGTCTGCTGGGTGGAATGCTGAAATAAGCTTCAATTGTGAATCAAGAGCATCTTGCAAATCTTGCCATAGCCTTGAAGTAAACCTTGGATCTCTATCCAAAATGATAGATTTTGCAACTCCATGCAACCTGACAATGCTATCCACATAAAGTTTTGGCTAAACTCTCAACAAACTGCTTCTTCTTCATATCTAGGAAATGAGCGGTCTTGAAGAATCTATCCACAATCACCCAGATAGAGTCATTGCCCCTAGTAGACCTGGGCAAGTTTGTGACAAAATCCATGGTGATCGCTTCCATTTTCATAATGGAATATCAATCTTCTGCATCAGTCCGGATGGCCTCTAGCGTTATGTCTTTACTTGTTGGCATGTCAAGCATCTAGCCACAAAGTCTGTCACGCCCCGATATTTAGCAGCGGAATAAATACCGGGGGACGTGAACGATACAAATAGGCGTATCACAGTTGAATAACGTAGAGTCACAATTGAATATAATAACACCTTTCAAATCATAATAACCTCATCAAAGGTACTCTTTATTTCATTTCATTCAACTAGATACAACCTTACATAAGAAAGAACCATCTAAAGGTCCATTATTCAAATAAATCTTCCAGAAATGTTAACTAATACAAAGACTACTCAATTGTCTATTGCTAAACTATCATCGACTCATATGGAGGGTGCTCTTCACTCTTGCCCTCCCATCGGACTCCACTGGTTCTTCATCACTTCCTGAAAAAGGGTAGGATGATAGGTGAGCGAACTAGCTCAGTAGGATTTACATCTCAATATGGTGCGGGCACTAATATACGTGATTAGCATTTTAATCAGGCAAATATGAACATGTTATGATGACAATGCTTGCAATACTAACAGATCGAATAACATAGTAGATCGGATATCATTCAGATCAAATGTCAAGTTGCATATATACGGTGGACAGATATTCCAAGAATAGAATCGTATCAAAAGATTGGCCATATTCAGACAGATATCATGCGTTCACATGATCAGACGTATCATATCAAATCATATCATATCAGATCACATCAGACTTATCATATCAAACAAAGGCACATTCACACAAATCTTGCATATCGTATCAGTGCCATGCCACGCACCACAAGTCCATACTCCCGCGGTTAAAAAGTACGTTGGGGTGCTCCTCCCCAGGACCAGACCGGGCCCTTATTGCACAGGCATTAGTCAAATTTGGACCGGAGTCCCACGTTGTGCCGAACAAACATATTCATATTATGGCCACAGAGTTTCAACAGCAAGATCATAGTAGAAAGAAACATGATCATTCATAGAGTCAGGTGTGACAAACAGCTCAAGAGAACAAGGCAGGATATCGACGTATCTTATTTTCATAATTCCTTAATGTCTTGACATGAGGTTTTTCAAAAGACAAATCATATGCAGAAACATGTGCTCTCAATTTCCCAAGAGGGTGTGCCTATTCATGCAAAAGTGTAAGTGATGAGTCACGGATCTTTCCTAGCATGTATGCATATGATAAATAATTAATTGAACACCGGAAAGCATGTAACTATTGGAACTCATATGCAAATCATGACCTTAACACCACTAACAAGTCCATACTAACATGTATTCATCCCCACATTCATATCATATTCTTATCTTATCAATTGACAATAAGCAAGATCACAAGATAATCCAATGAACATAAGGACAATCAAAATTACACAGTAGAATCATATTCGTATCATTACCATTTTCTTCAATGGGTTGATTTATTTTAAGTCCATGCATACTATATAACATCATGCACATGCTTGTAGATATCATGAAATGATCAGACCCAAAAATATGCAAAATCTTGTAAGGGTAGTCGACACCCCCTGACTGTGTCGACACTATGCCTCAAATGCAAGGCAAAATAATGCAAAACTGGCCAAGTAGTGTCGACACTAGTCCAGGTAGTGTCGACACAGTGCCTCAATACAAGACAAAAAGGTCAAGTAGTGTCGACACTAGTCCAGGTAGTGTCGACACAGTGCTTCAATGTAAGGCAAAACAGTCAAGTAGTGTCGACACTAGTCCAGGTAGTGTCGACACTAGAGACAGCTCCAGAACACCTTCTGGCCAAGCTGGGACTGTGTCGACACTAGCTCAAGTAGTGTCGACACTAGAGGCCTTCCCAGAACACCTTCTGAGCTATTTTGGGACAGTGTGTCGACACTAGCCCAAGTAGTGTCGACACTAGTGCCCTTCCAGAACAAAACTTATAAGTCATGTGGAACCCGAAAACACATCCCATGCAATGATTCACTTCAAACTCTTATAACTCTCTAACGATTGACATTTGGACAAAATGTTCAACATGAAGATGAAGAGGACAACTAGTGGAAAAACTTGATGTTGAGGTTTGATCTAATTAGGTCTCTAATCCTGAGAAAACATATGAAGAACACAAAAGTCAAGTGTAGCCCGAAATCATAGTATCATGCAGTGACTCTCTAACAAAGCTTATACTCTCTAACGAAAGACTTTTGGACAAAACGTCATTAGAAGGACTTTCGTGAAAGAAGTTTAGTCTAATTCAGTGTTAAATCACGTGCACAATAAGAAGAACGGGAATAACCCCTAACTGGACACGACTTAGAGGAAACGACCAATACGTCATGCATACTCCATGAAAATTGGGCAAACCAAGTGCAAATGATCATAGACACGATGCTCTACATGATGGTATAGGTTTTCTTTAATCTTGGCCCGAGAACACCTACACTTTATGAAGATCTAAACCAGTCGACGTTCTGGACGCAGCAGAGGATGAAGGGGGATGAAGCTCCGGGTTCCCAGCCTTTCTCCTTCTCCTCTGAAGCTCTAGCCTGCCTCCAAACGACTCCAACTCGTTGTTAAACCTTCTCCAAGAGTTTAGGACGAGTTCTTATAGTTTTAGGATGTTGTAAGAGTCCTAACGAGACTAGGAAAGGGCTACGAGCTCTGTTTCCCACTTTCCATAAAATCTGGGATTCCTTTACCAAAAAAGGTAGCAAAGGTTTAGAAAACCACAATTGGGGTTGAGTTCGGTTTGGCTTACCTTTCATGACTAATCACACTCATCTTTTAACCTTATATTGCCCTCCCTAATTCTGCATAATTACATACACGAATTCTGGGTAATTTCCTGTCCTAGTTTGTTTATATCATTGGGCCAAATGTGCTCTATTGGCCCAATCTTGTTAATGGGTCATTAAACATGGTGTTGGAAGTCTCTCTAATATGTTTATTACTTTATCCTCTTTATTCCAAAGTTTTTAAATCACTAAATTCCGGGGTGTTACACAACCACTTTCCTATCCTGCATTAACACACAACCAAGACCAATATGAGAAGCATCCGTGTACATCGTGAAACCATCTACCCCACTATGTAGAACTAACACAGGGGTAGGCGTCAATCTACTCCTCAACTCTCGGAAGCTCTGTTCGCATTCCTCGAACCATACAAACTTGACTCCCTTCCTTGTTAGCTTGGTTACAGTGCTGATGCAAAGCTCTCTATGAAGCGGTGGTAATAACCAACTAATCCCAAGAAACTCTGTATCTCAAATGGCAATCTTGGAGTATGCCATTCTAGTACTGCCTTCACTTAGATGGATCAAAACTATACTATCTCTAGAAATTACATGACCAAGGAATGAACTTCCTTCATCCAGAGTCACACTTACTAAGCTTGGAAAAAAAATTGTTTTCTCGCAACACTTTTAGCACAATCTTTAAATGCTTACAGTGAGATGCTTCATTAGGAGAATATACCAATACATCGTCTGTGAAGACAACTACAAAACTATCTAGATAAGGCCTAAAAACTCGATTCATCAAATCCATAAATGATGCTAGGGCATTTGTCAGGCCAAAAGGCAATACCAAAAACTCATAATGACCATATCACGTCTGGAAACCCATTTTAGATGTGTCATCAGCCTTTATTCAGAGTTGGTGATATCCCGAGCAAAGATGTATCTTAGAAAATATCGAAGCTCCCTGCAACTGATCAAATAGGTCATCAATACGGGGTAAAGGATACATGTTCTTGCTCATTACTTGATTAAGCTTCTGGTAATGAATGCATAGCCTCATCAAACCATCCTTCTTTTTAACAAAGAGAATTGGAGCACCCCACGACGAAAAACTCAGATGAATGAAACCCTTGTTCAACAAGTCTTGCAACTGCTTCTGAGCTCTGCCAGTTTCTGGTTGGTGCCATGCGATAAGTTGCCTTAGAAATCAGAGATGTTCCTGACATCAACTCAATAGCGAACTCAATCTCTCTTTCTGGCGGCAAACCAGAAAGATACTCGGGGAACACATCCGCATATTCATGAACAATCTCTACCCCGTCAATAATTGGGGTTTTAGTGTCCTTAGACATAACCACACTAGTCAAGTATGCACTGCAGTTTTTGTTCAGCATCTTGGCTGCCTTTAGGGCTGACACCACAAACTTCCCAGCCATATTCCTTGGCAAGGAATGTGAAAACTCATCCTCTCCTAAAATATGGAAAATGATTTTCTTCTTCCGACAATCTAGTAGGGCATAGTGTTCTTCCAGCCAATCTAAACCTAAAATAGCGTCATAACCTTTCATCTTTAATAGATAAAAGCACCCTGCCAAATCTCGCTCTTCTATGCATACATATAGTGAGGGAAAACACTTTTTAGTGATCATGGCTCCTGCTGGTGTATGTACATATAGGGAATATCCAAATCAATAACTTATGCATCTGCCTCTTAAGTAACATCTTTGCAAATCTCTCAGACACAAATGTATGTGTAGCACCGTATTATAAGGGACTCTAGCATGAATACCCATAATAGGAATTGTACCTTCAGTCACATGTTCTGCCTGCTCTGCATCTTCTTTGGCCAATGCATACACTCGGGCTTGGGCTTAAGGTCTTCCTGCTGGTTGTGCTACTGCTGGCACTGCTGCTACTACTGTCTGTTGCGCCATCTTGGCAATCCTTGATCTTGTGGTCCTTGTTACAACAACGTAGGCATCTACCTGCACTCAACCAACATACTTGCCCTCCATGCCTTCTGCCACAATGAGCACACAAGGGCTTGTCTTTATGCTGAAATCTTCCCTACTAAGGTGCCTTCTTCACATATTCAGGTACCTACTGAGGTACATAAGTTGCCTTCCTTTTCTTGTCTTGCCTTTGAAATGGTGATGCTGGCCTCTTGGAAGTAGTCTTCTTTTCCTTGAAGTATGCTCCATCTCACTTTCCTGCCTACATGTCATGCTAAGTTCCTCCTCCATGGTACGATGGTCAAAGGCCACAAGTTTAGTACGCAATGATGGTTTGAGCCCGATCACAAACTTCTTCACTTTCCTCCTCTCATCAGCCACAATATAAGGTGCATACTTTGACAGCTCTGCAAATCTGGCTTCATATTCTAGTACACTCATGCATCCCTAGGTCAAGGATAGAAATTCCTACTCCATTTTATCCTGCACATGCTTAGGAATGAATTTAGCCTTGAACAGGCGAGTACACTCATCCCAAGTCACCTCTCGATCTCTATCCTCAAAGCTGGTGTGGTAGTATGGATGACCACCATACCAGTCCTCTTCTGAAAAGTGTACATCTACATTTAAGCATAACCAACGACACTAAAACAATTCATAATTAAATATTGCAGTTACCTGCAACACATAGGCCCCCAAACTAACTTTATCTTCCTCAGCACAGCGAATAGCTCAAAAATCGTTTTGGTCTTCCTTAGCCAACTCTCAGCCAACTACGGTTGACTCTCCCCCTTAACAGAGGGTGAGACATCTTGCTGAACCACTCCATTACAGATGGGCCTCTATGTGTTGGATCGAGATGGCACTATAGTTGTCCTAGAGGGGGGGGTGAATAAGACTCTTGTGCTTTTAAAAATTTTATCTAAAAGATAAACAACACTAAATAGAGTAGTTAGTACTTAGTGTGGTGTGTGTGAAACAAGTGAAGACTGGAGGAAGAACATCACACAAAAGCACAAAGAGAATTTTATCCTGGTTTGGTACTTCACAGAAGGAAGATCTACGTCCAATCCCCAAGCAAAATCTGGGATTTCACTAACTGAGGTACAATCCCCCCAAGGATATACTAACCCCCAGCTCCCCGCTGTCCTCTTCCTTTCCGAGTAGGAAGGAAAAACTCATTCTATTACAGATCAAGAAGCCACCCTCCTGGAACAAACCCCAGTGCGGTTCTGCTAGACTTAATCCCCTAGCTAGGTCTTGCTGACACAACCCAGCTAGGTTCTTCCCTAAAACCAAAAGAAAGTGCTAAGAATAGTCCCTAGCTGGTCAGAAACTGCCAGCAACCCCACTGGCCTTCTCTTCACACAGGAAGAGGAACACTGTATACAGTCCTATAGCTAGACAGAAATCTTTCTTAGAAAAGAAAGAACAGACGAGAGCTATACAAGATGAACAAAGGAATTCTAGCTCTCAGCCTAAAGACTCTCCCCCAAATTTACAATGATGCACAGAGAGAGTGAAGAGAGGAAGAAAGCTTGAATGCTTGAAGACTTCAGATGCCTGCGTGCACCTTTTTCTTGGGCTCGAGCACTTTTTCTCTTTCTTTTGAGTGGGTATGGCGTTGAGGCTTCTTACTGGTTGTACACTCTTTGAATGATCTTCAGGAAAACTCTCTTATTGTTCTTCAGCCTTGCTTCATCTTTTTATAGAGCAGCTTTGAACAGATCCATTGAAGAGATCCGTTGGAACTCTTCTAGTTGTTTCTTATCTTCTTCTTCATCTATTCTTCTTCTTCTTCTGTCTAACAGACACTTGGTGTAGAGAGGTCTTATCTGTAGGTACAGAAGATAGAGTCAGACTAAAAAGGTCTTCTGACAACAGCCCATACCTTGCCTTATTTCCTTGTTTTCTGCTGACAACATCTCACCTACCTTGAAGGATAGTCCGTAAAAAAAGATCTTCAGTCAGACAGAGAAATAATAGATAACATGGAAGTACATTTGAATTTTAGTTGCCGCCACAAACATTTTAAAATGTTTGAAATGTAGAGGCAATCGATGTTTAAGTATAGAAAAGTTCGACTGTAAAGAAGTTGGAGTATGTATCACATATCAACTTTCGAGGAGTCGGAGTTTGAACCAAAGTCGATGTTTGAGTGTAATCCATGTATGAATGTAATCGATGTTTGAAATGAAGTCGATGTGAACATAATTGATGTTCAAGTGAAATCGATGTTCACTAAAGTCGATGTTTTGAAATCGATGTTCTTAATGAAATCGATGTTTTGTATAGTAATCGATGTTCTGACTGAAATCGATGTTTTAATGAAATCGATGTTTTTGCATAGTAATCGATGTGGACTTAGAAAAAAAATCTGAGGAAACCAGCAGCTGCCGACAGCCCAGCCCCTGATACAGAAATACACTTCTTGAAGACACATATGCTGCAGTACCTGTCGATAGCCGATGAGCATCTGTCGACAGCTGCCGTTCAAACATAGTGTTTATAACATATGTTTTTCTGTGATATTACTATAGTGCATTTGAGGATTATTTATGCAGATAGTTATGCACTCATTGAATGTTCAAACTTATACATGAAGTGCATGAGTTTCATATTAATATCAGAACATGATATGACATAAACATAATATTTATTTAGTCATGAGTTTTAGTTATCACCAAAACATGAGATAAACAAAAGAGTTGTAACGACCCTCTTCATACCGGTACGATTATACCAATCCCCATCGGTATAAAGGGCGTCGTCACAGTGGGACATGTACCCAACACTAGTCGATAGGCTGATATGTACTTGGATAGTGATAGAGTACAGCGGAATAAAATAAATATCTCAACTTTTAACCCATCACCAACACATATTTCACAATCTAAATAGCGAAATAGAAAGACAATGTCCACATTAATACAAGATAAAAGAACTACATTGTCCAAATATTGTCCATACAATAACTCTTTTCATACTGAGGAAAAGAAAAGTACAATTAGTCGTAGCTCCACAAAATAGTCTTCTGAATGGCGATCCTCACTAAGCTTCCTTCTAGTGCATAATACCTGTCAACCTGTACGCCGAAGCAAGAGTGAGTCCAAAGACTCAGCAAGCAAACCAAAGTATAAACTTAAACATGTCACACTCACAACAAGGCATTAAACCTTAAAGAGATGCACACTATCATCAAATCAAGAAGGTGCTCATGATCCTTACTTGCCATTAACAATACGTATTATATTCACTGAGCATGCTTTAGTCTATCATATTTCTATTCTAAATCATGAGCATTACATCTACACATGAACATATTTCATACACCTAACATGTAGCATGGTTCATCCACACATTGTTTCATTCCATAGATATCTCTACTACTAAAGCATAAAATTGAGCATAGGAACAAGAACAAGCTAGCACGATGACTACTTTCTTTTCACATGCCCTTTTCGTATTTATTTATACAATTTACTTGCTGTTTTAACATTTAAAAATCACATGCACATAACTTCACATTTTATAGCATGACTTGTAGGTTAAAACATGGTGAAACCATTTAGCAATCCATAAGCACTTAAATATGAAACTTTTTATACTAATTGAGCCTTTCAACTAGCATGGAATCCAAAATTATTCATGCATTTACCATGTTCATAATCACACTTTATTTGGTTCTTGTATGCATTTCATTCAATTACATGGGTCCATAATTATTCACGTATTATCTTATCCTTAGGTAAGCCTACATGTTCATAGTTTGTGTCGCATAAATAATCATGGTTGTCTAAGTTTACTCACATACACCATTACATGATGATGTTAAACTACATGATATGATACTAAGCATGTCATTTCGATTGAGATAATAACATATGGAAAAACATAAACATGCATGCTAGTAAACTAGTTTTCACATACAAGCACACTACCACTTCATACACTTTAAGGTTGCTGTCATAACATTATTTCACATTAACATATCATGGATCACAATTTCCACAATCTACATATTGGTTTCACATGTTTGCATAACTTCTCATTTGCATTATCTCTCCTCACATCTCACACTTCTTATCATTTCACTTTTGCACATACATGTGCCACATTTACACATATCTTGCACATACCTTGGTACATTTACACACATCTTGCACATACCTTGTGCCATGAACACGTATCACTTTACACTTTATTCATATTCATACTTAAACATTTGTCATGACACATAGTCCTAACTACCAGTAGAGGACACTAACAAATATCTCATTCTCATAACTCTTTTCACAACGCATAACACATAACACGACTCATAATCACATACCCACCACCTAGGCAATATAGTGGTGAATCTTGATAACTGCGCAGACCGGGAGAAGCCCTCTCCACCCTATCCAGTGGTACTTGTCCACCTCCAGGATTTCCCTAATGCCTTTAGGACGAACCTTTCACACTTAGAGTTTTCCACAGGGACTTTTCTATGTACAACTCTCGAGGCCTCTAGGGTAGCAGTGTCATTTTGGCCCAATTATTACGCATTACATTCACTTTATCTTATTTTCACACATTATTCACATGTTTTACTTATTCTGTTAAATCATTTTATATGTTACATCCATAAATTTCACATATCTCAGTTAACCCTAGCATGGTACTACTGTTAACATAAATCAAACATTCAGTACCTCACACTAATCAGGTTGCAACATACATAATCAACCATGTTCATATTAGCATGCGTTGAACACTCGTTTCGCATGGAAATTTCATAAAGCACTCTACAGTTATCCAAATAACATGAGAATTTAACCACAGACTAATTTCAGGTTATGATCACACATGCAAATTTTTATATTTTTCTGAGTCATATTACATTACAGGAATTAAAACATTCAATCTCATGCCATTATAATTCAATTTATCAGGGAACATAACATGAATGTTTGAATTGACTGTTCACAGGTATACCTATCATTCATAATGTCACAGAAATTTTCCCCAAAATTTCTGCACAACATGTAAATTTTCCGGAGTCTTAAACCATTTAGGCATGCTCTCTATTTTCTAATACAAAAATTATAACCAGTTTATATTCATGAGAAAATTCCCAAATTTTCGGGACATGGACTGACATGCATTACCTCATCTAAAAAAAATATGGGAGTCTAGTTACACATGGATCATGCAAACAGTAAGCTACCATACCCATGTTCTTCATTTCACATGCATTTCACATAATTCTAACAATTTAGATAAATCACAGAAAATTTTCAAGATCTCACAAACACATTCCATTAACCATATTACATAACATATAGTGGTTACAATATATCCTCATGCGAAAATACATCGGAAATTTATCATATAGGAGGAGAGAACAGCTCACTGTTCTGTCCTGAAGATCTTAACGGCATAGTCTGGCCGTTATAGGAGATTAACGGCAATATCGTTAGCCGCTAATAGAAGATCTCGGCGGCAAGGGATCTGGACGCCAAGTTCTGGTCTGTGCAGAAAGACAGACCGAGCTCC
This sequence comes from Colocasia esculenta, assembly GCA_014218235.1. Lineage (NCBI taxonomy): Eukaryota > Viridiplantae > Streptophyta > Magnoliopsida > Alismatales > Araceae > Colocasia > Colocasia esculenta. The sequence continues at coordinate 27,379,068 of CM024754.1, read as the reverse complement.
CAATACAAGAGGAATGGGGGAGTCCAGGACACGAATTAAAACCCACAAAAATACCTAGGACTTAGGGAACATGCATAAGCTTAGGATCTAGGGTTTACTTGCCTCATATAAATCTCCAAAGAGGTGAAAATGGGTGATGAAGCTCTCCTTGGGCAGTCCCAAAGAGCCTCCAAAACTCCTTCACTCCGTCTTCTGTGGTGTTGTAGCTTCCAGTCCGAGGTTGGGGAAGCCTCCTCCTACGTCCAAGCTAGCTTCTAGTCGTTGTAGATCGCCGGATGAAGCTCCAACCGCCGGATCTGAGCTCTCAAAGCTCAGGTTTTCTCACAGTCTTAGGGTTTCTCTTCTTCTCCTTGCAAAGAGTCAAGAGAGGGTTTTGGGGTTGCAAGAAGGGTTTGTTTATATGAGAATGGGTTTGGGGATAACCGGAGGGGTGATGTGAAGGCCTGATAGCCGTTGGGGACATCTCCCCAATGGATGGGCTTGCTTGCCACCGGAATTCCGGGGTCTGCAACGCATGCATGTCAGAGAAGTAAACGTCCACATCTCTGGACGGTTATATAAGGGTTGGCATCCATCGATATTGACGTCGGCTCCTAATGGACGTTCGTCCATGTTGACGCCAATGGCCTTTCGGCCTGAACTTAAAAACATGCAGAACCATGCTAATCCACACATATATGCACATGAAACCTATGTAGTATGGTGTATACACCACTACACCATGTAAACATCCAATAATTACTACTAATCCTACACATACATACATAGGTACATCAAGATAATAACACGTACATGAATATCTTCATACGCATACAATGTATAAGGTATAACATGTATTACTACACCGTGCAATCCATAACATTTATACCTGGGCATACACATGCATACATAAGTACACTAAGATAAGGTGTACGTAGATATCTGCCTATGCGTACACGAGGTTTTACATAAGCGTGACTCAATCACGCGGCAAAATAAAATGACAAGAATCGCGAGGCTCACAATCATTAGGAGGCAATATGAATTAAGTTAGCCAGGAATAATCTATTCAACAAAATAGTCCTTGCATGCTACACTTGATTCGACATCCATATAGTATACACACACGGATGTAACATACTTAGGTACATTATGCATGAATTAGATAGATACAACATGTGCACCGGTAATTAGATTAACTTGCACAACATTACTCAAGTACTATATGCATGGGATTCCTTAATATGCACAATATGCATAATTTAGCCAATTGCCTATTCTCACCTAAATACCATAAAAATACATGCATGTCATTCATGAGGAGTATAGAATCTCAATATACGCTACTAAATACACCTACCATGCTTGAACTCTATATGTACATGCAATGTACGAAGTACAATGTACACATTAACTACACCATGCAAATGAACAACGTTTACAACCAAACATGCACATGCATACATAAGTATACCAAGGTGTTATGTATGTAGACTTAGGTATACAATCATCACACGCATAAGATAATATACATACGTACATACACATATGCACTTCATACACTCTCACGTAAAATTCCATGAAATAAGTAGTATAGGATATTCTTCAACATTTAGATAGCATATGCATAGTATTATTCAAGTATCCTAAGTCGGAGATTCTTGGTATATCCTAATACACCTCTATTTAGCTAATGCTCATTCCACATCAATTATCATATATATATATATATATATATATACATGCATATGCTCAAGAGAAGTATGATACTTATAGTAGGCACAACGAATTACACATGCTATGCACACAACAATGAATATCTCTCATCATATAAAAGAATATAAATTCGGGGTGTCATAAGAGTGGTTCAACAATCTCCCCTTTTTGGTGATGACAAAACTCATGTGAATTTTCTTGAAATGAGAAGTTTGAAACAGAAAATTCATACATATAAAATACTCTCCCCCTTTTTGTCAAAACCCAAAAGGAAGGATCTTACCATTTGCATATTCCCTCTTTAAGGACTTCTTACCAATATGCTGTGAGAGGGGTTCAACAATATTTGTCATGAATTTACATCTCCCCTTAGTGTATGCTCCCCCTGAATGTGAGGCTCCCCTTGATATGAGGCTTATTCAGATTTTCAAGAATTTTTACTTGTTGGTCTTGTTGTTTCTTGACATATCCACTTGTTGTTTGTCAAGTCTTCAAGATTTTCTGCCTGCATTGATCTTAAAAACAGAAAGACTTATAAGGAATTAGTAGCATTGTAATTTAGGGAATAAACAAAAAAAAAGTAAGTTAAAAAAGAAAAACTAAAAACTAAGGATGACTATTTCCTCTTCAGATAGGAATTAGTGAAGAGTAGATAGTCACCAATCGGATGCTTTTGAGCATCCCTAACCATACTCATTTGAATTCCTTTTGCTTTGTTTATAAAAGGTGGATTGGCATTTTTGTCTTCTTCAGTGCTGGAGCAGCCTGAGGAGTTCATTGAAGGTGTCTTCTGATGTAGCCCTTGGAACTTTGGTATCTCACCCTCAACTTCTCTTCATCAAAAGCTTTATAAAAATTGGAAACTAGTACAAGACTGAGACTCAAATGAAAAGGAAAGTACATTTACCCCTCACTTCCTACTACAGGTTCTAACTCTCAAAATAAACTACGAAAACTAGACTCATAATTGGGACGCTCATCACTCGGATGCATTCCCATCCTCGACTTGCTCTTCCTCTTGAACTTCATAGTCACCTAGATTGGGAAAAGGTAGGGGATGAGCAAACTAGCCCAGTAGGATTTATATCTCAATGTGCGGGCAATCATATAAGTGATTAACATTTTAGAACTAGGCAAGTACGATGAATGATACGCAAGTACGAATAAAACTCATTAAAACATGATATATAAAACAAGCTGGATAGAGTGAACAAGATAGAATAAGATATTTGAACAAGGTGCCAAGAAAGAACTAGCAATAGATCACTTTGCACAAGCACGCAAGATTTCACTTGATGTCAATAGTTTTCAAGAAAGCAAGATATCACTAGTTGCAATAAATGCAGGATGGCCATATCACACAAGCAAGCAAGCAAGATTGCACAAGCACGTTCAAGTAACACTAATCAGGCACGTAGACACCAATGTACACCGAGAAAAGATCCATCAAGAATGTACACCAGGACACGTGTATGTGGTTATGTATCTAACATTCAACAAGCAAGAAAGTACTCACAGCGCAGATGCAACGCCAGTAATCATTATACCCCATGGTTAACAGTATATTTATGACTCGCCGTCATTGGGGCTAGACTGGAGCCCTTGGACACACTCCGTGCCCTGTCAGCCATCTCATGTAAAATTTTAAATGTAGATACCCACAGTCAAAATAATGGCCAATGAGAGTTTCAAAAAAATAAGCATGTGTAATGTCATGTTCATGATGATGATGAGAAGAAATAAATAAATTGAACATGATCCATGAGGCCAATAGTCAAGAGATAAATTCGGCAGCTGAATGATAGATTTACAATTTAGTTCAATCTTTACATTAATGGCTTTAGTTTAGATGGCAATTCACACTCACGAGAACAAGAAGAGAAGGAAGTGCACGCCCTAGATGTATAAGTGTGTAGAGATGCACTGTGTAAATTCACAATCCGTCGGTCTCAAACCCTCGGAAAATACTTAACATGACGGCATGCAGTGGACAATGCATTTAACTACATTAGGTTTACAAGATTTTAAGATAAAAAATTTATCATTTTAAATCAAGCTAGAATGGTAACAAGAGTAAATCACCAGTTCATGTATGATCACTTCATTAAGGAAGCAATTAGAATAATATTCATGACATTAAGGATTTTTTTCAATGGTTAAATACTTTTAAGCCATTAAATAGACATTATGTAATGAACAGACTCAAAACATGCAATATCTTGTAAAGGTAGTGTCGACACAACCCATGCTGGTGTCGACAGCATGCTTCAAACACAAAGCAAAAACATGAAAAACTGGTCAAGTAGTGTCGACACTAGTTCAAGTAGTGTCGACACTAGAGACAGGTTCCAGAAGACCTTCTGGAAAACATGGGACAGTGTATCGACACTAGATCAGGTAGTGTCGACACTAGATCAGTTTCCCAAAACTTTCTGGGTCAAACTGGGACAGTGTGTCGACACTAGATGAGGTAGTGTCGACACTAGAGGCCTTCCCAGAACACTTTCTGAGCTGTTTTGGGACAGAGTGTCGACACTAGATGAGGTAGTGTCGACACTAGAGAGCTTCCCAGAACACTTTCTGGGCTGTTTTGGGACAGTGTGTCGACACTAGATGAGGTAGTGTCGACACTAGCTGCCCTTCAGAACAAAAACATATGGTCAAGTGTAACCTGAAAACATGTCTCATGCAGCGATTCACTTTCCCATCTTATAACTCTCTAACTAATGACATTTAGATAAATGTTCAACACAAAAGATGACGATGACAACTAGTAGAAAAAACTTGATGTTGGAATTTGATCTAATGCAGTCTCGAATCCTGAGAAAATATATGAAGAACAAAAAGTCAAGTGTAGCCCGAAATCACAGTATCATGCAGGACTCTCTTCCCACGCCCGTAACTCTCTAACCAAGGACTTTTAGATAAAACGTCCAACATAAAAGATTAACGTGACTTCAATTAGAAAAACTTTTGTGAAGGAAGTTTAGTCAAATTCAGTATCGAAGCATGTGCATAATAAGAGAACGGGAAAAAACCCTAACAGTGCACGACTTTGGGAAAACACTTATAACTGAAAATAAACTCATTAGAATTCGATGAAACCAGTGGGAAACGAATGTAACTTGATGCTCTACACCTGGTATAGGATATATTAAGGTTTGGCCCGAGAAAACCTACCTTTTGGGTTGAAGAAGTCTCATTTTTCTAGAAAAACTCGTGTTCAGACCACTTGGAGGAGAACGCTTACCACTCCGTATATACTGCATGGATTTGGGCGTTCCACTGGGTAGAACGTAGACTTGACCCTCTTTCCAGGGGTATAAGCCTGCAAGGTTTGGTTTAGGATTGACTCACCTTGGTCGACTTCCAGAAGAAGATGGTCTGTGCAGGTCGCAGCAGACGAAACAGGGGAAGAAGAACGACTGGTGTGGGGATTTCCTGCTTCCCCAGCTGCCAAGATCTCCTCCACACGACCCTAGCAAGTTCTAAAACTCGTTCCTAGGTTTGGTGAAGAGTATTTAAGCAACCATGGTGTTTTAGGAGTCCTATTATGACTAGGAAAGCCAGGTTGCGGTTTTGTCATGTTAGTTTCCTACTAGGGAGGATTTCTTACTCCCTAGAGTGTGTGAGGCTTTAGGAAACCTCCCACCATAGATAGGCACGAATTTGGGTTGCCAAGAATGCATGATTGCATCCCAATTTAATCAAATTGTCTTTTCTAATTTCAGCCTATTTAGAGTTACGAATTCCATGTATTTTCTAGATTTATTTGATTATGGGTCAAATGATGTCCATTGACCCACTTATGATATTGGGTCATTAATATATAATGTTGGAAGTCCCTCCAACACTTTTATTTAAATTTGATTTGTTTATATACTACTAAAATTTCTGGGGTGCTACACCTCTTCAGGGATATTCTCTTTGAGAAAAGTATGAGGCTCCCCGTCAATCTGAGGTTCCTTCTTATATCTTCTTCTTCATGTGGAAGGATGTCTACCTGAGAAGCTTCTTGTCCTGATTCTTCTTGATCATGAGTTTTGGCTTCTTCAGTTTCTCCCACACTCTCAATTCTTTCCTTAGCTTTTTCAAAAATTTGAGATCTAGTGTCCTCCTTGTCTTCAACTTCAACCATAATGGGTTCTCCTTCATATGTGAGCTTCAGCTCATCCCACATATCTTTAGCAGTATACATGCTGATAATATACTAAAATCTCTTTGATAAAGCACAACATAGATAATTCTTGCTTTAAAATTTAGAGACAGTTTAACTTTATCAGCTGCTGTAATTGCAGTAGTACCTTCAACAGGAGTAATAAGGAAATCACTTTTTTTCTATTACCTGCCACAGATCAAAGTCTGTGCCTCTGATGAAGCATTCCATTCGCATCTTCCAGTATTGGTAGTCCTCACCATCGAAGAATGGTGGTCTAGTAACTGACTGACTTTCATAGTTGTGAGCTTCAGCTGCCATCTCTTCTCCAATCTTTCGATTCTTCTGAGAAGACTTCGCTCTGGTACCACTGTTGGATTGAGATGGCACTATAGTTGTCTTAGAGGGGGGGAGGTGAATAAGACTTCTTGCTTTTTAAAATTTTATCTAAAAGATAAACAACACTAAATAGAGTAGTTAGTACTTAGTGTGGTGTGTGTGAAACAAGTGAAGACTTGGCGGAAACAATGACACAAAAGCACAATGAGAATTTTATCCTAGTTCGGTACTTCACAGAAGGAAAACCTACGTCCAGTCCCCAAGAAAAATCTTGGGATTTCACTAACTGAGGTACAATCCCCCCAAGGATATACAAACCCCCAGCTTCCCGCTGATCCTCTTCCTTTCCGAGTAGGAAGGAAACTCACTTCTATTACAGGTCAAGAAGCCACCCTCCTGGAACAAATCCTAGTGCGGTTCTGCTAGACATAAACCCCTAGCTAGGTTCTTGCTGATACCAACCCCAGCTAGGTTCTTCCCTTAACCAAAAGGAAGTTCTAAGAACAGTCCCTTAGCTGGACAGAAACTGCCAGCAACCCCACTGGCTTTCTTTTCACACAGGAAGAGGAACATTGTATATAGTCCTACAGCTGGACATAAATCTTTCTTAGAAAAGAAAGAACAGACCGAGAGCTATACAAGATGAACAAAGGAATTCTAGCTCTTAGCTGAAAGACTCTCCCCCAGATTTACAATGATGCACAGAGAGAGTGAAGAGAGGAAAGAAGCTTGAATGCTTGAAGACTTCAGATGGCTGCGTGCACACTTCTTCTTAGGCTCGAGCTCTTTCTCCTTTCTTTTGAGTGTGTATGGCATTGAGGCTTCTCACTGGTTGTACACTCTTTGAATGATTTTCAGGAAAGCTCTCTTAGTGTTCTTCGGCCTTGCTTCATCTTTTTATAAAGCAGCTTTGAATAGATCCGTTGAAGAGATCCGTTGGAACTCTTCTAGTCGTGCTCATCTTCTTCTTCATCTATTCTTCTTCTTCTTCTGTCTAACAAACACTTGGTGTAGAGAGAAGTCTTATATATAGGTACAGAAGATAGAGTCAGACTAAAAAGGTCTTCTGACAACAGCCCATACCTTGCCTTATTCCTTGTTTTCTGCTGACAACATCTCACCTACCTTGAAGGATAGTCAGCAAAAAAAGATCTTCAGTCAGAAAGAGAAATAATAAGATAACATGTGAAGTACATTGAATTTTCAGTTGCCGCCACAAACATTTTAAAATGTTTGAAATGTAGAGGCAATCGATGTTTAAGTATAGAAACGTTCGACTGTAAAGAAGTTGGAGTATGTATCACATATCAACTTGCCAGGAGTCGGAGTTGAACCAAAGTCGATATTGAGTGTAATCCATGTATGAATGTAATCGATGTTTGAAATGAAGTCGATGTGAACGTAATCGATGTTCAAGTGAAATTGATGTTCAACTGAAATCGATGTTCTAACTGAAATCGATGTTCTTAATGAACTTGATGTTTTCGTATAGTAATTGATGTTCTGACTGAAATCAATATTTTTGTATAGTAATCGATGTGGACTTAGAAAAAAAAACCTGAGGAAACCATCAACTATCGATAGGCAGGTTGCATCCGTCGACAGCCTAGCCCCTGATACAGAAATACAGTTCTGGAAGACACATACTGCAGTACTTGTCGACAGTCGATGAGCATCTGTCGACAGCCACCGTTCAAACATAGTGTTTATAACATATCTGTTTCCTATGATATTACTATACTGCATTTGAGATTATTTATGTAGATGTTATGCACTCATTGAATGTTCAAACTTATACATGAAATGCATGAGTTTTCAGATTAATATCAAAACATGATATGATATAAACATAAGATTTATTTAGTCACGAGTTTTAGTTATCACCAAAACATGAGATAAACAAAAGAGTGGTTCAACACTATGCTCCAAATGCACTGCAAGTGGAGCCTGAGTCTGAGCTGAGATAACAAGGATCAGCATAAGATAGGCTCACTTAAGAGAACTACTGCCAACTATTAGAGCTACACCTAACCTGAGCTTCCACTTGGGCTTGTAATACTGCCTGGGTCTGAGCTTGAGTTTGCATAGCCTGAACCAACCCTTGCATGAACATTCAATAATCTATCAATGGTGGAGGAGGTGGTACTGGTGGTCCCTAAGGCACTAGGGCCTGCTGCTTTGCATCAACATTCTCTCTCTACTTCTCCCCATGAGGTGGGACGTTTGCACAACGCCTATGACTAGCCATGGCCTAGCAAAACAACAAACTAGTTAATTTTTATAACTTAATATATCTACAACTTTCTATAAGACTTAGGAGCATGGAATTTTATCTAATGGTTACTCAAGAATATCCTAAACCTACGAATGCTCTGATACCATCTCTATAACACCCAACTTAGAGCCGATCCATTTATACCAACTCTCATCGAGTACAAGTGATGTGTTACATGGGGAAACACTCCCCAAAAATCATCAAATGCAGGTTGAGTCATTCACAAATAAATACTAATGCGGCAAAAGAAAATAAGAACAATCTCATCAACTTTAATATCCAGATCCATAATCCATAGAAAGTGTCCACAAATGCTAAATAGGCTAAATAGTTTAATACAAGGTTCTTAAACATAATAACTCCTCACATACAAGGGTCACTAAGCACTCAAATCTAGTCCTCATGCTCCGAATATGATCCTGGTACTACAGTCTCGGGATCCACAGTCTCGCCTGAAATGTTAAGCAAGTAGGAGTCTACAACGAAGACTCAACAATCAATCCAAAAATGGACTACCAACCTAACATATACAATATTTTCAAACCATTTTAATACATAATGATTTCAACAATCTACTACTTACAAGGTAACATTTGCTATACATATATTCAATCAAAATTACATACAAAATGCTATGTATAAGATATGAGTTAAATGCAATGCACTTACATCATAACGTCTATCTTTTGAAAGTGATTCAGATCTGATCATGATGACAACATTTCATATTTCAACTTGGTGTACATAATATTCATGGTTTCAAGAATTTACATAAGTGAGCATAATTATCAAACATTTATCAGATAAAAATATGACAAAGATTATATTCTAATCATCACAAGGCTGAAAATAAACATATCGTAAGACATATACATATGTACAAATTGCCAAGACACAACCTAAACCACCCTTTAAAAGTCACATAGACGTATGAACATATACTCATCACCTAGGCAGATAGTGATAGAGTCTAGGTTACTGTGTAGAACTGGGGGAAGTTCTCTCCACCATTACCAGTGGTACTTGTCCACCTCCAAGATTTTTTCCCATGCCCTCCGGAACATATATAACATATTGAACACTTCCATAGGGGCATTACTATGGTCCTATTCCAAATCACTTCTAAGGTGACTACATCTTATTAGTTGAATACAGAATCATACATGAATTTATAGATCCAAATGCAACATAGCATGCTACCCACAATCATATACATATATTCTAATAATAACAGAGACATATTTCAGATTGATCACATGCTGTAATTTTTGAAAATTTCTCTCAATATCTATTTAATATAACACATTTCACATGATGACAACTGACTTCAAAATAGTTACATAAGTCATAAATTCACACAATTTTGGCGGAACGTGCCCTTACTTTCATGAAATAAAACTGTAGTTTTTCATAATTTTCTGACATTCATGCTAATTTCTGTATTTATCCAAGTATTGATATAAATAGAGAAATATTCACCATACCGAAACTAACTATCCAACAGGTCCAATAGTTTTACTGAGAGCATGCCGAACTGATACCATTTACTGATTAAAATATTTTATCGATTTTCACCTCTTTCGCTCCGCCCCCTAGTTGTCGCTTCTAGACATGGGATAAATTATAGGAATGAATGAGGTACTGCTAGAGAGATATTCCCAATCGCACCAGCAGAGTCAAGGTAAGCAGATTGGTGTTATCAGATCTAGATGAGCTCAGAGCCATAGCCTATGCTAACCTTACCAAATCTATTATACATTTTTAGTTTACCTATGAGAGATCCGGCCTAAAAGGCCTATTTTGTAATTCAGAGACTATTTATAAAATTTAAATGGTGTTACTGATTTTAGCATTTCAGTCATGGGAATTTCATAAAATAGTCAATTACTTGTTACAGGTCCATCACAGCATGAACATAACCCTAACATGCATTTCTACATAGAAATCCAATTTCTTAATCACATATAGACTTCACATACAAAATCCCTTCTTAAGTTCATGCTTATTTACAGATTTCAAAAATTATCCTAATATCACGGTAATGACAAAAAATAGCCCAAATTGTAGCATGGTAAGGAGTTAACCTACTTAACCCTACACATCTCACTGAAAATCCATTTGAAGTTTTAACAGACATATACAAATCCAGAAGTAAAAATAGGGGAAAATGGTAACCAGAAGAACTTGGTGACAACAAGGTTGCCGTTAAGTTAGTCTAACGGTAAAGGGTTTGCCGTTAAGTTCATTCTTGGCAGCAATCAAGGTTACCGTTAACCTGACAGAAGACAGAACCCTACCGAAAACCATACATTCCCCAAATACGACCATTGTATTATTTTATAAAATTGTAGAAAAATCATAAAAGGTAGAAACTAGGGTTGAGAATCAGATCCTTTGGTTACTTGCCTCTAAAACCCCAAGAAACTACGGATTTTAGCCGATGAAGCCCCCCTTGGCCAATGAAGACGGGCCCCTTTCTGTGGTTAGATCCTCAACCAGACATCCACCTATGCCAGCAACATGATGGAGATGCCTTCTTCCACCAATGGCACGGCCCCTCCTAACTCAAAGATGCTTGAACTTGGTTCCACGAAGATCAAATCACTGGATCCCTCTTCTTATATCCACCTCGAGACTTTGAGAAGACTCCAAATGAGGATAAGGAGGCTAGGCACCCCTTTAAAAGGAGTTGCCCTCCCCTTTTTGGTCAAGAGAGGGTAAGAATCGTTTCTCTGAAAGTTACCAGAGATTTTGCCCCCTACTGTTTCCAAATCGGAGCTGGGTTGCAAAAATTCTGCAGTCTGTACAGCAGGAGGTTGACGACATAGGTGATTGACATCTACCTATAGTTGGCATCAATCGATACTATCGTTTACCTACTATTGGTGGCAATCTATGTTGCTGTCAACAACACAGGTCGACACGATAATAACCTATCCGAGAACAGGCCAACAAAAACACAATGGAATCTTAACAACTCATACACATTCACAGAAATTCTTAAATGCACTGCAACATAGATAGCAATCATAATTAAAATCTATGAATAAAATTCAAGGCATCACATGTCACGCCCCACCAATTTAGCAGCGGAATAAATCGGGGAGACGTGAGCAAAGTACATGGTAGAGTAAAATGTACAACAGTTGAATGAATCAGAGCATCTAATGAACAATAATTGGAATAAACTCTTCATTTCATTATAAAATCACTAAGTCTATTACAACCACTAATTCGGAGCCACTACATTGAGCTCATTGACATCATTACAATGGAAAATAAATCTAAGGCAATAACTACTAGACTCCATTGTACTAGGGTAACTTCATCAACTGACTCCAGGTCCCTCATCACTTTGGTCCCGTCCCCTTGGTGTGTGTGATGTCATCTAGCTTACCTGAGACACAATAACAAATAACTAAGGGTGAGCGATAATGCCCAGTAGAACTTAAATCTCGTGAATCAAGCAGGCTTTAAATAATTAGTGCTTTAAAAGGCAGAGTAACTGATGATAATGCGAGTCATGTAAAGTCGAGAGAGTAATAGCATAAGTAACATGGTTCAGATAGCAGATGAATCAAGTATAGCACGATGATTAAAGTCAAGTCACGATAGAAATGATAACAACACGATAGCAAATAACGTCAACGTCAAATAATAGCAAGCAACATGTATAGCAAGGAGAGAGAAAGTAGTTGGCCATATAGAGAGTAAATTGCACTTTGATTGATTTTCTTATCAATCGAAATAGTATAGCACTTTTGATTAACTTCCGTCAATCGAGATAGTAATGGCACTTTCGTTATCCGTAGATAGCAGAGAGAGAATATAGTACTTTTGTCGTCAATAGACATCGAGAAAATATAGCACTTTGTTTTGTCAAAGACATCGAGAGAATATAGCACTTTGTTTGATTGTCTTAGATTAATCTTGATAGTATGGCACTTTGATGTAATGTCGACATCCTGATCATTTAACTCCCGCGGGAAAATGGCACTTTCGGGCGCTCTCCCAGGACCAGATCAAGCCCTATTACGCTGGCATTGGTCATTTTGTTTATCTTTAGACAATCAATTGAATGGCCAATAGAGAGCTCCAAGAAATAGATAAGAGCACTAGATGAATAGACGAGATAGTAGAGTGAACGTGAATAGATGAGCGAGTAGAGTATAGATGAGAGCTAGTGGACATTGCACGAACACGTCGAGTAAACATGCGATAGTAACAGTTGCACAACACGCGCACTTGGTGTTGGCAGTCAGGTGGAACTCACGACCCTTCCACTGGCCATGTTAAGCACAGGTCCAGAGGTCCAGTGTGATTCAAGATAAGAGCGAACTTCTAATAGCTGTTTGGATCATGTTGATCCCTAAATGGTATCATAGGTGTTAGGGTACAACCAGCTCGTCGACCATGTGGGAATCCATGGACAGAGGAGACTTACGGAGGCCTTGAATAAAGACTCACTAGTCCGGCAGAAGGAATATCTGATGGAGAGTTTGTCCAAGTCAAGAGAGAGTGTGTATATATAAACAAGTGCTCGACGTTCTAGAGGAATTCTAGAACAGTGGAGCGTCGGTAACGGTATTCCTAAATCATCGCGAGAAAATGTAGACAAGTCTATTAAAATATGGCAATTTAATTACATAAATTACCGGATACATTATGAAATATTTTCATGCCAAATTAAGCCAAATTGGATGGTTCAAAGTGAGTGCAAGTGTTATGAGAAAATCATGGACAAGATAGATCATGTGATTAACTTGAATTAATTAAAATATATTCAATAATGACAACTTCATTTTTCTGTGTACAAGACAGTTAATAGGACATGGGGTGACTGTATAACAATGAAACTTGCAAAAAGTTGGGTTTTCATGCAAAAAGCCAGAACGTGACGCACCCTTGTAAGGGTCGCGACGGGGTCAACTGAGATCACGGTGGGGTCGCTGAGAGTCGTGACGGGCTCATCAGAACAGGCAGGCAGATCACGACAAGGTCGCTTGAGGGTCGCGACGGGCTCAACAGATCGGGCAGCAAATCGCGACGACAGGCCCTGTCACCATCAGATCGCGATGGAAGGCTCTATCGTGATGGCCCTGTGAATGTGGCCTATCAGGCCGTCACGTTCCTAGGGTCTACGCCTGAGTCCGACAAGGAAAGGACACTACATTAGATTGCGGGCCAGAACTTACCCTATTTGACACAGGGTGATTCAGAAAATCGTAACTAATTGTACAAGCAATGAAAAATCATGAACCCAGTTGCGAACTGATGTAGACATGCATGGGTACTTACAGTAAATAGGAATTGGAAAAAAAATAGGGTTTCGACATGCTTTGGTCATATGTATTCATGAAGAACATGGGACAGTATATAGATGAGATCAACGAATTAATTCACAAGATAGGATGAATGAAAATTAGGGTTTTAGGGGCAAAAGACACCTAACATCCATCAATTCTTTCAATAAAAATATCATGGCATGAGGACGAGTATGCATGAAGATATGAATTAAGAAGAGGGTTCGGGGTCATGAAGTTCATAGAATTTTGAAAATTTAAAACAAAAGATTTGCTCGATGGAAAAATATGAGACAAGAGGGCTTTGATTCCTGAGGTTTAGATCAACCTACAGACGAAATTAATTTAGTGTTGCTCGTGAGAATGCCTACCTTTGACTCATTTTCTCTTATAAGGCTAGAACTTGAAGAACGAGAGAGAGAGAGCTTGAGAGGTTCTTCTCCCCACGAGATCTCCTCCTCCTTGGCCTCTCCTCTAGGTCCAGCAAGCCCTAGCAACATGTTAGGCTGGCCATGGAGAGATTGGAGAGTATTTATGCTTGTTGGTTGTTTTCCTAATAGGACTCTAACTCCTATTTAATTCCACCTTCTATGCTTCCCACTTCCTATTTGGGTTACGATGAGAGATAAATCCGTGGCCAACCCATTAGGGTAGTTTAGGAATCCAATTACAATTCAAATTAGCTATTTAATGCATTAAATACCCTTTTCTATTTAAGTAATAATTTAGTTACGAATTTAGGATATTTTTCTATTATTCCCCTTTAAAAATCCCTATTTTGGCCCACTAATTTATAATGGATCCATTTAACAAAACCCATTACTTAATGAAATTTATCTTATGGAAATTCCCCTTTTAATTAGGAAATTTGGATTTTATTATTTTTCTTACTTGAATTTATTCATGGGCAATGCGAGGTCCATTGGTCCAATTTCGATATGGATAATCATTACATGACGTTGGAAGTCTCTCCGACAGGTTCGCTTAATTTATGGGCGCGTTATCTTTCCGTGTTAACGGTTTTTCGACTCAGTTTCCTAATTTGGATAATTAGTCACGTTGCGACGTATACTTGGCCAATCGGATTTTTCGTTGCACAAATTTCTTCATGGAACACTTAGGGATAATATTTGGCATTGATTTATAATTTTTACAAAATTTTTAGATGTGTTCTTGCACATACGATAATAGTATGTATGTTTTATTATTCTATTTTTATAGAAATTTATTATTTCAAATTTTTAAATAGTGAATTTTTCGGGTTGCTACATCACATATTGCATGACTGAATGCTTGCATGCATGTAACAAAAAAACATCAATCAAATTGGCATATGAATTTGACATATGAATGTGAATGTTGTGTTTGCATGAAAAATCTACAAGTGTTTTGTCATCATCAAAAATGGGGAGATTGTTGTACTCTGTAGATTTTGATGATCACAAAAATACTAATTTAACTCATGTTGAGAAAACCATAAAAACACTAAGTATAATTCATGTTCTTGACCCAAGTGTTTGAATTATTTATATGTAATTTGTGGGTCTAATTTGGATGTTAAGCATGGAGTAAAAGTGTCCACACAGTTGTACTTGAAGTGGACATTAAAAAGCCCGAGACTTTGACAAAAGGAAAAGACAAGACTGGAAGAAGAATTGCGGAACTGACACAATTGGATGACTGACTTTAGTAAATTGGTCGACCGATTATCAAGAGGTGTTGACACATGCTCTGAAGGTGTCGATAGATTAGGAGATCGGACGACCGAGTTTCAAGAAGCGGTCGATCGTTTATGTGAAGACCAATCGATTAATGAAGGGGCTTCCGATTGATGAAGAAAAGCCCAATCGATTGAAGAACAACAAAAGCCCAATCGATTGAAGAACAACAAGACCAATCGATTGAAGAACAACAAGGCCCAATTGATTGATGTCCAAGTAGGAAATCAGACGACCGATATGGAGATTTCATTCGACTGACCTAGCTAGTACAGATTGGTACTAGGACAATCAAGAAATTGGATGACCAGATTTTCTAGAATCAGACGACTGATTGGCTAGTTGATTTTCCAGCCGAAGCACCAGTTGAACTTACGGTAGAAATCAGACGACCGATCCAAAGATTTCAGTCGTCTGATTCCAGCGTTTCTACATACGGACTTTCCCAAACAGAGCCCTACGAAGATCAAGTTCTTTCCAAACTTTGAGGAATCCTTTGGGGTTATAAATACTACATGTTCCCATATTTTGGAATAGAACCACACGCCTCCAAAAGATCGTCTTGTGCCTGTGAACGTGCTTTTCAAACACCACAAAGAATTAATTAAAAAAATAGATAAAGAAGAAAAGAGAGTGCGCGTGTGTGCACTAGATAGAGGTGTGATCGTCAAGTACGTGTGGGTATCGAAGGAGAAAGCAAAGGCAGAGATTATTTACCTTCACTCGAGATTGCAAGAGTGATGTGTGGGTTGACTCTTACTTCTCCAACCGACTGGTTGGCGAAGAAGACTTTAGTTCGTTAGTGACCTTGCAATAAAAATATTAACAAACAATTGAAATGAACAGATTAGACCAAGTTGCGTAATATCAAATTCAATGAAAAAGTGAGAAACTTGCTTGCATGGGATTGAACACACCTTGTGGAGGTGGTGTAAAACCCCTAAAGTGTAGGTATGAATGAAGTGATGTGAAACTATGGTGAAGTGAATGCACTAAATGAAATGAAGTAAAAGTAAAGAGAATTGAAGAATAAGAAAAAAAATCTGATGATGAGAAGCTGGCGCAGTAGTGCTTGGATGAAAAAGACTCCTCCTCCTTGGCTCCAATGGGTTTGAAAGCTTGAAGCAAAATCTCTTCCAATTGAAGAAGACTTGAAGCTTGCTTGGGAGGAAGAAGTTCTTCTTAATGCTCGGAGTTCGACTCTTCAATGCAGCAGGGCTTCGCCAACACTTGTACTCTTTTTTTAAAAAAATAATGGTCTCGAAGGTCCTTTTATAGGGGTAAAATTGGTGAATCGCAACGAACACAGTGGTCACCTATTAAAGTGAATCATGACCGATCGAAGCGTCGCATTTAAAAGCATTCCTTACTTCGATTGTGGCCTTTCCAAACATCAATTATAGCAGGTAAAAAATCGCGATGACATGGTCCGACGTGTTTATATCACTTCCCCAATATTAATCAGATTCTTACCAAATTAATAAATGAAAACTTGGAATCGTGACGACATGAATGGTCGTGCATTTGAAAGAATCGATCTTCTTCTGGGAATCGATCTTTAAACAATGGAAGGTCAGAAACACGACAAACTAAGTGGATGCGATGCTATTTAGCAACAAAATCTTTCTAAAAATGATTTTAGAAATTACCATAAATCGAATATGGAAACTATTAACGACGACTCTGACAGATGCAAATACAAATAAGTTTAGGTCGGAATAGGAAGGTAATATGCAAAGATTTTACCCGACCTGAATCAACTTCTTGAACCGCGACCACTATGTCTGTCGCGAATCAACTGTGCACAAGAGGACCCCCTTAAAGCCCTAGAAAAATTTCTACAAATTCTAAAAATATCCAAAAAATAGGAAAATCACTCAAATGGTTAATTGAAGAGAGCCACTTTTAGGCATTACATTATAACATAAAATGTACTCGATATGTTGTCAAACATGGCGTATCTACAGCTACCTCACCTTGGTGTCTACTTTGCAAAGAAATGGAGCGGAAGGACACGAAATGAAAGAAATGAAATGAAGGGAATTGAGTGGAATGAAGCAGAGTGACTCAAAAGTAGACACCAAGTGTGATGAGGCACGCCTTCAACGACGTACGGTAGGAGTTATTCAATTCAAAATGAAGTGGCTTGTAGAAAGTCTCAAGAGATAACTCAATTGTTTAGACGAAGGGAAAGAGTGTGCACGTGGGCACGAAGGGGAGAAAGATCAACTTCTAGCATAGGGGAAGTACCTACAAACACAATTCGGCAGGTTTCACTATTGGGGAGCGTTTACCAGCTTGTGGATGTGCTGCAGCCAAGATGGATCTATAGGAAAGTAGATGAATTGATATAAGAATCCAAAACAAGGAGTTTCTCGAAAGATGATCTTCAAACATCAACAAGATGAACTGAGTACTTGGCTTAGAATGGATTGTTTCATGTTAATTAGAATTAAGAAAAGCGGCTCTCTTCAGTTAAGCACAAGTGTAATTTTCCGACGATGAGCTCAAAGTCCTACATTATGCATACTGGGCTAAAACAAAAAGATTAAAACAAAGAAAAGTATAAAATAATCAAGAATAATATTGTTATGATGCTGAGTTAAGTCGGGACACTAGGATTTCCAGGCGTGGGTCTGTCGTTCTCCTTGCAAAGCATAACGACCTATCCTCAAGTTATAAGAATCCTATGAAATTATCACTATTTTTTGGCGGTGGAGAGGAACTCAAATTTCATATTCATCAGAGCCTCAAGGTCCTTGATATGCTATAATAGGGTATATTATATAGTAAAATGCAATGATATTTGATACCAAAGGGATTTCCCGAAGAGAGACATGAAATGTACGGCAAGAGACGTGAATCCAGACCTGCGCTCAAAGAATGATTATCAAAGACAAGCAACAGATATAAAGCACAAATATTGAAATGATGATGCTTGTAAATCACGACAGAGTATGTGGACGCATTTACTTACGTGAATCGTGACGACTAAGTACGTTGCGTATTACCTTCACCAGTTGAATTGGAGTTGGAGTGAAGTGCTTGAATCGTGATGTATGTGTCAGTCACGATTTTCATCAATGCTCCAAGTACTACCTGAGTCCAAACCTGTTTGCTTGTTTCATACTTTGTGTGTTTGGGACTTAGCCTCCAGGCTGTGCGACCATGGGGCTATAAAATACTCCCCTTCTTGTTCTCTCATGCATTAGACAATCTCCGAAGCTCAAGAATCAAGCATTTGTCAAGGGAGAAGAAGAACAGAAGGAGAAGGAAGGTGAAGAGCCATGGACCATGGTGAAGCTCCCCCCTCCGAGAGACAAAGATTAAGGGATTTTGAGGCTTAACAAGGTGGGAGGGCACATCTGCAAGCTAATCAAGTAAAATTGGTGAGTTCATGATTTTTGTTGATCTTGTTCTTGCTTGTTCTCTTATTCTTATTGTTCTTCATGTTATCCCTCTCTATTTTTTTTCTTTTTCTTTCTTCTTCTTCCAACCTCCTGCTCTTGGCCGAACCTATGCCATAATGATCATACCTAACCTTCAACCCATGGCCAAATTCATGACCTCCAATCAACTCCATGATCAAACGCCCCTCATGCGCCATCCTCCATATGGCCAAATTCATCCTATAAGACTACCCATTATTCTCGGGCACTAGAAGATACATGCGTCTACTATGGCTCCAAAAATTGACCTCTTATATTAGCCTCGACATGAAATCCATCCTCTCTAGGTGGGGAATCCAAAACTTATCCGTCCATGCCAAAACATACCACGTTATCCACTTAGATTGGGCGGCTATGGGGGCTTTAGTTGAGTTATGGCATCCATAAACCCACACCTTCCTCTTCAAAACCTTTGATGCCACTCTTCTATTGGAAGAAGTTGAACTTTTGCTAGGCTTGAAGCGGATGAGGAGAGGCAATGATGATGACATGGTGATCATGCTGAGGGGAGTTACAAGGAAAAAGGTACTTGAAGGTTTCATGGGAGCGCGAAAGGGCGGCCCAAGACATTCAAGCCGCGAAAGGGATCAACATACAAAAATTAACGGCTTGGACCACGAAGGACTTACAAAGGCGGAGGACGATGTTGAAAGATGTGCGGAATTATCCAATATGGTAATCTAGAAGGGGGGGTTGAATAGATTACTATCTATTAGATATATTATGACCTTCTTTTTGATGGAAACATAGACTTTTGATATTTCAAACAGAGTTTAAATCAAACTAAGTTGTGTGTTAATTGTAAGTAGATAGAGTAGCAATTTATCTAGCATGTGAAAGATCAACGTGCCTACCAACATCTAGCGTGAAACATTCAACCACAGACACGATGATTTAAGGTGGTTCGAAGTACACAACTTGTGTATCTTACTCCACCGTCCACACACACACGCAGAAAGACTGCTTATCAGCAAGTTCACTCGCTACAACACACACACACTCACGTCGTCTGATGTAAGCCACGATCAGAACAACATGACAAACGTGACTCAAGCACAAGGACGCTTGACTCAACAACACCACACACACGAGATATGAAAAACAAAGATAAAGAAGAGTTCAGAGTTGAGATTTCAAATCCTGATGTGGAACTCTTCAGATGATCGTCCCGATGTGCTTCAAGCTTCGTCTTGACAGGTATCAGTTGATGGAGAAGCTTGAGAGATGGACAATCTGGCTTCCATCCCATTCGGAGGATGTCTCTTTGGTTGCCTGGACGGACGGTTGAAGTAGAGCAGCAGAGAAAGATCTTCTCTCTTGAGACTTGCTAGGGTTTTGTGTGGTGGCTGCTTCTATACGAAAATAACTTCAAAGAGTTCCTTTTATATGGGTGTTTAAGTATGGAGAGTCGTGACAATTGGAAACACCCATTCGGAAACGTATGGAGATCTCGTATTGAGATTTTCTCTTCGTCTGTCGACAACAAGAAATGCATCTATCGACAGATGTAGATAGACTTGCAAAAGGCAGAAGGTTGGGCTTTTTGAGAGACAGTTCCCTGTGTGGATCTGTTGATAGGTCACTTGAGTCTGTCGATAGGCACACTTTGCCAGGAGCCTGTTGGTTCCGTCTGTGCTGATCTGTCGACAGACATCAGTGGGGCTGTCGACAGGTACATCTTTGCCAGTACCCTATTAGATCTGTCTGTGCAGGGCTGTCGACAGGACTTGTTTTTAGTGCTATTCTTGATCTTTTTTTATCTTTTTTTGGTACATTGTCTTACATGCAATCTCACCTACATTTAAGAGCATTGTTAGTGAGATAATGTGAACATTTAGATGATCAAATTAAACATGTGTTTCTTGATTAGCATTTGCTTTATTTATCATTCTTATCATGTTTCACACATTCATATCACATGAAAATATATTGTTCATGAAATGCTCATCGATTGCTCATCATAAAAAACAAAAATCCCAAATATAAATCCATATAAACCCAACATTAATCTCCCCTTTTTGATGATGACAAAATTTCAATTAATGCACAATTAATGTACAATTGATGTTTCTCCCCCTTTTGACAACATCCAAAAAGACATGTCATACACGCATGAATAGAGCAAATAACTGTGATTTTTGTTGAAGTGGCAAGCATTACACACAGTTACAAAATGGAGTGACAACGTGACAAAAAGAATTGCAAGGAAGAGAATAACATGACCAAGAAATCAAACTAGTACATCAAGAACAAGACCATGACCATGACCCAAACACAGTGGAGACCTAAACGCTCTAAGCAGCATCATTGCCAGGCGGTGCAGAGGCCTGACGAATCTCATGAATCTTTATGGAGAGTCTAGTAAGTCTGAGCTGAAGATGGACTTGAGTATCAGCTAGTGCTTCAATGCTCGTATCAATAGTGTCCAATCGTTCATTTAGCTTCTCAAAGCCTGTGGTCATTTGAAGCTGCATGTGCATTTGAGCAGTGATGAAATCTCGAAGAGAGAGCTCAACAGGCGCTTGTTCATCAGCAACATCTTCATCTTCAGCACCCGGAGCATCTATTGGCTAGGACTGTGAGTCGTCACCAGCATCATTGTCATCAACGTCATCTTCTTCATCATTGCCTCAGCAATTGCGGTCCCTTACCCTTGAGTTCTCGTGACACAACCCCATCAACCAATTTGTAGCCCATCCTATGAGCAGCAGTGAGATTAAAGGAGCTACGAGACTTGAGGGTTGTCATCTCTTCTTTGGAGATTTGGATTCCGATGAACAAAAGAAGAGAAGTGATTGGACATGCATAGGCATAGACCTATTAGAATGCGAAGGCATATCCGGATATGAGAGATTAAAAGGAGTGGTAGGTTGACTTGTTCACAGTTAAGAAATGAGTGAAAAAGGGATTTGTGAATGGCAGTCACAAGTTCCCGACTACCATCCTTGGGGACAATGATTGTGGTAAAGATATGGTGGATGAGACGATGAAGAGGAGAGAAGGAGTTGGCATTCATTTGCACACGATCTTTAGATGAATTGTATGGCTGTCGAGTGATGAGTGTGTACTACTCAGATGTCAATGGGTGATGCTGCATGATATCAATGCCAGTATTTGGAATTTGAACTGCAACGGAGAAAAGATTAGGTGTGATCAGAAACGGGGTGCCTTTCACCTTGGTATAAAGATCACCGTGAGCGGTTTCCCGGAGGTTGTTGTAGAACTCCATCATAGCGGTTGGAGAGTACCACTTGTGAGAATAGCAGAAGGGAGACCAGCCCTAGGTGTCAAAAAGTGGCTGCAACCCAGGAAACATGTCATCCAGAGACACGGAATCAACGTATCTGGGTTGCATGAACTTGGTAAAGGTGCCATGAACATTGAGAAGTTGCAGATTTGGAGGAATAAGAGCTCTGGCAGACGATCATCCCGATGCTTCGTTCGGCACTCGGTGTGAACCCTGGAACCCTCACCGACTTGGGAGAATGAGGACGGCGATGGGAAGCAAGCTTCTTGCTTATGTGAGCCATCAGAAACAAGGATCTCAGAGTAGAGAGGGATGAAAGGTGAAGGAAACACGAGAAGGAGGAGACACCCGAAGAGGCAGAGACTCTGCTCTGCGCCCTGGAGAAAAAGGGTTTGGTGGAGATGGAAGGAGGAGGGAGTTTTGGAAGTGGAAAAGGGAGGAAAGGGGTTGTGGGGTCCTTTTAAAGAAAGTGGGAAGGGATTTGAAAGGACGGGGATCATCCCTAGATGGCGCCCCGTTGGGCTTCCAAAACAAGTCCTGCCGCCGGCTGTCGATAGGTGAACAGTGCCCTGTCGACAGGCACTTGAAAAAAGGTGCCAGTGAAGTATTTTGACAGGAGTTTTCAAGGCAATGAGCGTCCAATGTGTATATAAGATGGAAAATAGGTAAATACCATTATAAAATGTCATACCCACTAATAATTAGGACATGTCAATTATCGACAATGGTTGTGAAATAATATTCCCCAGACTCTCAAGTTGCAGCATAAAGAGTACACTGAACAAAAAGACATAGGAGAATAAAATAGACCGCTTGAATAAAACCATTGCAAAAGAACATATATCTTAGTATGTGACAGTCAAAAGTTGTATGAAAAGGATGTCTATGGGCAATTTTTCATTAACAACAGCTTCGCCTTGAAAAGAAAAATTAAGGAGGCTACACTCTATTCTTCTGTTGTGAGTTGTTTCTGAACAAACAGTAAGAGAGAAAGTGTTAATTAGGATCACTATGACCTTTGACGTGAAGATAGACATGGGTAATGCCGGTATCCCCAGTTACTCAGTAGAAGTGATCATCAGACCATTATACAGAGATAAGGAGTAAGCCTTTTGACGCGAAGACAGACATTTGTGATGCCCATATCCCCGGTTACTCAACAATACTCATCATTGCTTTGCCTTTATTCCTTATTGAATTTGATACACTTTGATTTTTTTTTTTGTGAAATAGGTAGCTTTTCTCCTATTTGATTGTTTGTTTTGAAAATCAAGGTCAAGAGTTAGATAAGGCATAAAAGCCAATGCAAAACATAACATTCAATAACCTTTGGACTTAGCACATTACTAAAAAACATGATATTCCACAAGGGAGTTATTCAAGTGAGTTAGGTTAGACTCCTGTATTTTGTTAAATGTACTCAAAATGATGCAACCTGGACTCACAAGATAATGGTATGTCAACATCATTGTGATTTGGACAATATCGTTTATATTATGTGGATATGAAAGATTATAACATAAGTAGGTCACCAATTTGCACCTTAGATATGTTAGTGAAGCATGATCATGAAGTATGTTGAGATAGGACAAGCAAAACTCAGCAAGAGGTGCATCTGTCGATAGCCATGGGTGCCTGTCGACAAATTCAGACAGTTGGAATAATTGAGTTCAGGTAGGTGGCATCTGTCGACAGATACAGAGTGGTCTGTCGACAGATTTGAATAGACTGAAGAATTGTGAGTTCGGATGAGTAATTCTGTTAGGGGCTGTCGACAACAAGGAGTGGGGCTGTCGACAGGAGCTGTGAGAAGGGTTTTGAAAGCAGATATGAGAGATATCATTTGAGTTCTATGCCAAGGAAGTGAAGCAATGAAAAATGGATAGTTTCCCTTAAAATCACTCATCTACCTTAACCTAGCTCCCCCATAGTGTGTGCATGTGAAGACTCAACAAGCAAGCAATTCAAGACACATTTGCACAAGTTTAGCAAGCAATTGCATACAAGTTCATGAATAAGGATAGACCATCACAAAAAAAATCCATTTGTGTGCAAAAGTGAATGGGCAAATTGAAAAGAATCCATATACCTAATTCAAAGTAGATGACCCTTATTTGCAACTTGACTATGGATACATGGCGGAGAATGCTTTCTCACGCATACTGATAGTTTCCAAACAAGCATAACTTGTTCTTCCACAGATCACCATTTGATATACCTCATAGTCGGTGCACACAAAGAACATATACTTCAAAGTTTGGTATGGGCTTCATTGCATTTTGCACAATCCTAATTCTCTTCTCAATGTTGTGAATTTATCCTCAGCCAATGGTTTTGTGAAAATATCAGCTAATTGCTTTTCAGTGGGTATGAAGCTGAGCTCTAGGATTGTTGGCTACTTCATCTCTCAAGAAGTGATGTCTAATCTCAATGTATTTTGTCCTAGAGTGTTGGACTGGGTTCTTTGAAAGATTGATGGCACTAGTGTTGTCACATAAGATAGGTGTGCATCCAATGTCAATATTGTAGTCAGACAGTTGACTTTTTATCCACAACACTTGAGCCGCACAACTCCCCGCAGCAACATACTCTGCCTCTGCTGTGGGAGAGTGCAACCGAGTGTTGCTTCTTGGATGCCAAAGACCCAAATCATATGTACCTGAGAGATATCTGAATATTCTCTTAACTACAACCAAATGGCTTTCTTTGGACTAGATTGATATCTAGAGCAAAGGCAAACACTGAATTGTATATCGGGTCTACTTGCAGTAAGATAAAGGAGTGAGCCAATCATACCTCGGAATTGCTTTGCATCTACCGGTTTACCTTTCTCATCATTTTCCAATTTTATGCTTGTGCTCATTGGTGTTGAAGCAGGTTTGGTTTGCTCAAACTAAAAGCGTTTCAAGAGTTCCTTTACATATTTTTCTGATTAATGAAGAAGCCATCTTCATGTTGCTTCACCTCTTGAGTAGTTTTTACTCACCAAAAAGTTGCTCAGTCTGTTGTACCAGCTCGGGGTGCCTGTTTCAAACCATAGAGAGCTTTGTGCAATTTATAAAGTTGCTCAGTCTGTCCTCACAATTAAAATTGGCATGATAATATTGGTCCATTTTAACAAGCAAGTAATCAAACAAGGTTGAATGACAATATAAATAAATCAAAGATGGTTCAAACAAGTTATGATGCTTAGCGCTTGTTTTAGGAGTTTTACAATTATTTAATGGGTTGAAAATATTGTGTCACTCCAGGTGAGATCCTAGTTAGGTACAGTATGGAACTTCGGGGTGCAACTAGAATCACCTCTCACCACACAATAGATATCTAACCCGGGTCAACGGAGGGGTACAACCAGCTCGGTCTACCGTGAGGGAATCCACGGGGTACAGAGACATGGTGTTCTGAGAGAAGGTTCGCTAGTCCAAAGGGACGAAATGCCCAATGGAGAGCTTGCCTTCACCGGAAGGATGTGTGGAGCCTAGGATATGAGGGAAGGAGGTCCCCCAACCGATGCAATATGCCCTGTATGCAACAATTATAGCAAAAATGGCAGCAAAGGGGTGCGTTTCTGTCAGTCAGTCAAATCGCGTCTGGTACAGCGGCCGCTATTTGACTTAATCGTGTCCAATCACCGAGACGTGGATCAGAAAGCCCCAGAAGGCTGTCAGAGCCGCACCTGGTCCCTATGGACGGTCTGTCAGATAGAAATGCGTCGACTTTAGCCACCATGACAAGAAAGTGAAACGCGTCTGGTTAGGCGACCGCGTTACCAAAACACTGAATCGCATCCACTGTATCGGACACGATTCCAAACAGGCACCCGAGAACAGAAAAGAAAGCAAGAAATAGGGAAGAGGTATAGGAAATATAAATTAAGATGTACAGGAACAGAACACACGTCGGCCTTTGCCGCCGCGACAAGAAAACAGTGATGCGTCGGCCTTAGCCGCAGCGACACGAAGATAGTAACGTGTCGGCTTTGGCCGCCACGATACAAGCAGAGATGCGTCCGGTTAACCGGCCATGTTCTCACACCAAATGTTGAACCACTCTTATATTTTACCTTTTTATTTTGGTGATAATAAAATTTATGTTTAATAATTATTATTAAAAATATTTAATATTATGTTTTTCTTAATAAATATAAATTACATGATTAATTGAATATTAAATGTATTTATTAGCATGATTTTTCTATAATAAATTAAATATCATGATTTTCTAATAAATATAATTTTATGACATTATTCTATAATGATTTGCACTAAACAGATAAATGGATTCCATTCAATATATATATGGATTTCAGTTCGCAAAGTGACATAAGGATTCACTGCTATAAGGATTCACTCTCATAAGGATTCACTGCTATAAGGATTCACTCTCACATCGATTTGGTCCCATAACGATTTGATAAGTGACTCTCATATCGATTTGGTCCCATAACGATTTGATAAGTGGCTCCACATCGATTTGGTCCCATAACGATTTGATAAGTGACTTTCACATCGATTTGGTCCCATAACGATTTGATAAGTGACTCCACATCGATTTGCTCTCATAACGATTCGCTCTCATAAGATTCGATAAGTGACTCTCATAAGGATTCCTTTGTAACTCACACAGACCCTTTGTAAAACATGGATTCCTTTGTAAAACATGGATTCCTTTGTAAAACACAGACTCCTTTGTAAAACATGGATTCCTTTGTACTCTCATAAGGATTTGATAAGTGAAACATGGATTCCTTTGTAAAACACAGACTCCTTTGTAAAACATGGATTCCTTTGTAAAACATGGATTCCTTTGTAACTCTCATAAGGATTTGATAAGTGAACATGGATTCCTTTGTAAAACACAGACTTCTTTGTAAAAACATAGATTTCCTTTATATTTCAAAGTGCCTTTTGGCATCTAGTGAAAAAGTCAATATTCTTGATTTGCGTAATCCTCTATCTTTCTGACAGAAGATCTTTTTGCTTATCTTCTAGATCTCTTCTCTCCTGCCAACAAAAGAGAGATTACTTACCACTTCTGGGTGGCATCAGGAAACATAAAGTATGAGCCTTTTTGACAGAAACACTATTTTATCTAAACACTTTTTTCTATGCTTGCAGACCTCGTAGACCACAAATTATCAGAAGAAAGAGAAGATGAGCAACGGCTAGAACTCCAACGGATTTATTCAAATTGCTCATATAAAAGATGAAGCAAGGCTGAAGAAGAAGCATGAGCTTTCCTGAAGATTTTTTCAAGAGTGTACAACCAGTGAGGAACCTGAACTCCAAATACACTCAAAGAAAAAGAGAGAAAGAGCCTGAGCCAAGAAGAAGTGTTCAAGCATCTGAAGCACTGAAGCATTCAAGCTCCTTCTCCTCTCTTCTCTCTCTCTCTGTGCATCTTGTAAATCGGGGGAGAGAGTCTTTTGCTGAGAGTTCTTGTAGTTGGTTTTTATTTGTTCCAACTCTCAGCTTTGTTCTTTCTTTTCTAAGAAAGACTTCTGTCCAGCTGTAGGACTGTATACAGTGTCTAACCCAGCTAGGGGTTGTGTCTAGCAGAACCGCACTGGGGTTTGTACCAAGAGGTTGGCTTCTTTACCTGTAAGAGAAGTGGGCTGCCTTCTTGCCCGGGAAAGAGAAGAAGACCAGCTGGGGTGCTGGGTGTTGTAGTGTCCTTAAGGGGGACTGTACCCTTGGTTAGTGAAATCCCAAGAGGTTGCTTGGGGACTGGACGTAGGACTTCCATGTGGGAAGGGCCGAACCAGGATAAATTCTTGTGTTATTTGTGTGATTGTTTATTTGCTTCCGCACTGCTACTCTTCATCACACTAAACTAACCAAACCTTCAAGTGTTAATTTCTGTGTTAAGTTTCTATTTAGATCTCAGAAAACCTATTCACCCCCCCTCTAGGTTAGCTTGCTGCCGTACCAAAGGGCCAACAAGTGGTATCAGAGCGGGTCTCTGATCATTCAAAGAAGATCCAACGATCTTAGAGTAAAGATCCATGGCAGCTCAAGGATATGTTGAAGGTCAATCAGTCACCAGACCTCCATTCTTTGATGGAGAGGACTACCAATATTGGAAGATGCGAATGGAATGCTTCATTCGAGGCACAGACTTCGATCTGTGGCAGGTAATAGAGGTAGGTGATTTTGTTGTTGTTCCTGTTCCAGGCACTACTGCTATTACAATAGCTGATAAAAATAAACTATCTTTAAACTTAAAGCTAAGAACTATTTATGTTGTGCTTTATCCAAAAAGGAATTTAGTAGAGTATCTGCATGCAAATGCTAAAGAAATTTGGTATAAACTGCAGATAACTTATGAAGGAACGGATAAAGTGAAACAAACTAGAATAGATATTCTTGTTTCACAATATGAACAATTTAAAATGCTTTCAAGCGAAAACATTACTACTATGTATAATAGATTTTCAAGCATAGTAGTAGGCTTAAATTCTCTTGGTAAAACTCTTTCCAATGAAGAAACCGTTAGAAAAATACTTAGGTCTTTAACCGTTTCATGGACACCTAAAGTAACCGCTATTGAAGAAGCCCATGACTTAACCAAATTGTCAATTGATAATTTAATAGGTTCTCTCATGGCACATGAAATAAACATGGAGCGATTGTCTGAAAGCTCATCTAAGAAGAAATGTACTAATGCTCTTAAGGTTGTAGCTGCTCCTTCCACTTCTTCTTCTAGCTCCAAAAATGCAGATTCTGAAGACAGTGACGTAGATGAAGTACTGTCCAAGCTTCAGAAAATTCTCAAGAAGAAGAAAAATGGATCAAGAAGGTTTCAAAAGAAAGAGAGAAAAGAAAAAGAACCAGTCTGCTATGAATGCAGAAAACCTGGACATCTAAGACCAGATTGTCCTAAACTAAAGAAGATTGGTCAACCAGAAAAGTCCAAAAAGAAGCACAAGAAATTCAAAAGAAAAGCTATGGCGGCTGCTTGGAAAAATGAAGAGACCACATGCTCAGAATCATCAAGCTCAGAATCAGAGAAGAGCAGGTAAATCTAGCCCTCATGGTAGAACTAGATGAGGTACATCCTAACTCATCTTTTGATTCTTGCACAGATTCAGGATCAGAATCTGAAGACTTAGAAGAAGTATTTAATGAACTATATGAAACATAAAATTGTTGTAAAAGAATTAAAGAATAAAAAAAACAACACTATTTGCTTAGAAAACACCAATTCGGATCTTAAATATGAATTGGAGCAACTAGAAAAACAATTAAAGGATAGTAAAGATAATAATTCTCTTTTGAATGAAAATTTAAGGAGCACGGATAATGAAAAAGTACAGTTGGAAGAAAAGTGAAAACTCTAACTGAAGAAAATTTTTATTTAAAAGAATCAGTTAGGAAATTAACGAAAGGAAAAACATCTCTAGCCCTATGCTTAAAAGGATCAAAATCTGGAAATGACAAACAAGGGCTTGGTTATACACCTCCAGAAAAAGGAAAACAAGTAATAAACTCAGGAAAATATCCTTTACCAAAATTTGTAAAAGAAACCAAAATGCCTCAGAAAAAGGAACCTGAAACAACCAAGCTTTATCAAAAGAAAAAGGTTTCTAAAAATTATGTTCAAATCATGCATCACAAAGGCAATAAGAACTGCAAAACAAATTATATTCATTGCTGCTCTCATTGCAATAAACTAGGACACACTGTGAACACCTGCACAACTAAGCACCTAGTTTGGATACCTAAAGGCTATTTTTATGCATCTAATCATCAAGGACCAAAAAGATTTGGGTACCTACTTCTGAGTAGTTATTTGCAGGTTAGCCTTGAGCATCAAAAACCAAGGATGCTCAAGGCAGGAGTGACTGCAGACTCTTCATTCAAATCACATCTGAAGAAAGAGTAGTCACAAAAATTGAATTGGTCTTCATTACTAATAATTATTTACAAGTTTCATTCAGGTGGAGTCTCTCACTCAGGGGGAGCACAGACTAAGGGGAGTTATTCATTTATGTCAATCATTGTTGAACCCCTCAATGGTAAGAATTTCTTTCACAAAGGGGAGAGAATGCAATGGTAAGAACCTTCCTTTTTGGTTTGTGACAAAAAGGGGGAGAGTATGCATGGTATGCTTTATCTGTGAATTTTCTGTATTTTCTATGCTTTACGTATTTTTGTCAGAAAATTCTCATAAATTTTGTCATCACCAAAAAGGGGGAGATTGTTGAACCACTCTTATATTTTACCTTTTTATTTTGGTGATAATAAAATTTATGTTTAATTAATTATTATTAAAAATATTTAATATTATGTTTTTCTTAATAAATATAAATTTACATGATTAATTGAATATTAAATGTATTTATTAGCATGATTTTTCTAATAATAAATTAAATATCATGATTTTTCTAATAAATATAATTTTATGACATTATTCTATAATGATTTGCACTAAACAGATAAATGGATTCCATTCAATATATATATGGATTTCAGTTCGCAAAGTGACATAAGGATTCACTGCTATAAGGATTCACTCTCATAAGGATTCACTGCTATAAGGATTCACTCTCACATCGATTTGGTCCCATAACGATTTGATAAGTGACTCTCATATCGATTTGGTCCATAACGATTGATAAGTGGCTCCACATCGATTTGGTCCCATAACGATTTGATAAGTGACTTTCACATCGATTTGGTCCCATAACGATTTGATAAGTGACTCCACATCGATTTGCTCTCATAACGATTCGCTCTCATAAGGATTCGATAAGTGACTCTCATAAGGATCCTTTGTAACTCACACAGACTCCTTTGTAAAAACATGGATTCCTTTGTAAAACATGGATCTTGTAAAACCAGACTCCTTTGTAAAAACATGGATTCCTTTGTAACTCTCATAAGGATTTGATAAGTGAAATATGGATTCCTTTGTAAAACACAGACTCCTTTGTAAAAACATGGATTCCTTTGTAAAACATGGATTCCTTTGTAACTCATAAGGATTTGATAAGTGAAACATGGATTCCTTTGTAAAACACAGACTTCTTTGTAAAAACATAGATTTCCTTTATATTTCAAAGTGCCTTTTGGCATCTAGTGAAAAAGTCAATATTCTTGATTTGCGTAATCCTCTATCTTTCTGACAGAAGATCTTTTTGCTTATCTTTCTAGATCTCTTCTCTCCTGCCAACAAAAGAGAGATTACTTACCACTTCTGGGTGGCATCAGGAAACATAAAGGTATGAGCCTTTTTGACAGAAACACTATTTTATCTAAACACTTTTTTCTATGCTTGCAGACCTCGTAGACCACAAATTATCAGAAGAAAGAGAAGATGAGCAACGGCTAGAACTCCAACGGATTTATTCAAATTGCTCATATAAAAGATGAAGCAAGGCTGAAGAAGAAGCATGAGCTTTCCTGAAGATTTTTTCAAGAGTGTACAACCAGTGAGGAACCTGAACTCCAAATACACTCAAAGAAAAAGAGAGAAAGAGCCTGAGCCCAAGAAGAAGTGTTCAAGCATCTGAAGCACTGAAGCATTCAAGCTCCTTCTCCTCTCTTCTCTCTCTCTCTCTGTGCATCTTGTAAATCTGGGGGAGAGAGTCTTTTGCTGAGAGTTCTTGTAGTTGGTTTTTATTTGTTCCAACTCTCAGCTTTGTTCTTTCTTTTCTAAGAAAGACTTCTGTCCAGCTGTAGGACTGTATACAGTGTCTAACCCAGCTAGGGGTTTGTGTCTAGCAGAACCGCACTGGGGTTTGTACCAAGAGGTTGGCTTCTTTACTGTAAGAGAAGTGGGCTGCCTTCTTGCCCGGGAAAGAGAAGAAGACCAGCTGGGGTGCTGGGTTGTAGTGTCCTTAAGGGGGACTGTACCCTTGGTTAGTGAAATCCCAAGAGGTTGCTTGGGGACTGGACGTAGGACTTCCATGTGGGAAGGGCCGAACCAGGATAAATCTCTTGTGTATTTGTGTGATTGTTTATTTGCTTCCGCACTGCTACTCTTCATCACACTAACTAACCAACCTTCAAGTGTTAATTTCTGTGTTTAAGTTTCTTTCAGATCTCAGAAAACCTATTCACCCCCCCTCTAGGTTAGCTTGCTGCCGTACCAAAGGGCCAACAAAATAGCGTCCTTTGTGTGGACGCAGTTCCAAAGGCAACCCGAGAACAACAAAAAAATAGGAAACAATAGGAAAGATGTACAGGAAAGAAAGAAAATTAAACACACAACATGCTTGCAAGGTATAAGCAAATATAAAAGAAAAGTGCCACGTGGGGCACGAAGGAGGGGGAATCAATGAGGAAATGCAAAAGAAGTCCCACGGTGATGGCCAATCTGTGGATGGTGTTTTCCGTTCCCCCCTTTTTTTAGAGGGGTACCGAAGAACGAGTCCACAAAGAGGGATGATATGGCGGTGAGAGAAAAGAATCGTGATCGCCAGGTACGTGAGGGTACCGAATGGAGGCGCACGGCGAGGGGTGTAGATGGAAGAATGATCGCGAATGCGTGGCACGAAGGGCGCAAAATAAAAGGGTGATCGCGGTAAATACCTATTAGAGCGTAGGGAGATTGCGCGGGGGATGTGGGTTCCTCTTTCTCTACGAGCACGGCCTGCCGTGGTAGAGAGCATTTCCTTTGTTGATTACCCTGAAAAAATACAAATAAAAGAAGGGGATTAGCCACATGTGTAGTATACAGCCCTAAATAAATGAAATGGGAAGAATGAACGGTATGGGGAACGACTTACCGTGTGGTGGCTTTTAACCTCTAAAAATAGGTGTGTGTGTGTGTGTATGCATGCATGTGTGTGTGTTTAAAAAGAAAGGAGCCACGTGGGGCCCGTAGGAGTTGAAATGTAAATAAGAGGGGAGAAAGGGGAGGGGGTGCTTCCCAAAAGTGAATAGCGCATTAGCGCTGCCGGAATGGACGGAGAGGAGTGTAGACGCAAGATTTGGCCCATCTCTGCGTGGTTCATGGCCCAATAAGGCTTGTTTGACCGTTTGTTGACTTGCCTCGGATCCCATGTAAATGACAACATCGATTGCCGCTGACACCTTGTTAACGGCAGACTCCCTGGACGTCTACTCTGGTAGACGCGCATTTTGGATCATCCTCGCAAGGCTCATTTCTTAGCCCTTAGGCCCATTATTCAGTAGGCGCAATGTTATCTCCATTAAGATCTCCAGGGTAGCTTGTGCCCTTGTCCGCAATCGAAGTTGTCATTGCTCCATTTATGAGGTTGGTCGCCTGTCATTTTGAGCTACAAAATTCATTGTCGTCAAGATCTTTTGGCGACACAGTCGTATGTCACCTACACTTTTCTTGGTGCTAGCCTCCGCTGTCGTTATCTCTTGCATAGTGTGCGGTGCTTGTGTGCTTGCCATTTCCACCACCTTCTAGCTGTCTCATGTGTGTGTGCTCTGTGCTATACTAAAATCCACTTAAACCTAACTTAAAATCCCAATGAAAATTACATAATCTGTGAAATTCACATAAAATAAAATCCATCACCACCACTTAAACCAAACTTAACCAAACCCATAATGGATATTAATAATTAAATAACACAACAATTTAAATCCATAATTAATAATAATTAAAATGTATGTCACACATAAAACTCATAATTCTCATAAATAAACCAACCATACCCATCAACTAGAACCCCTCTTAAAATCTAAATAAAATGAACTAAATAATAAAACCCATAGCTAATCCACATAAAACTATTCTGATTTAAACTAACAAATAAATATAATTAAAAATAAAATCCACATAAAACAAAATACAACAAGAACAACAACAATAATAATAATACCCATGACCTTCACCTCCATGCAAAGTACCTAACCTACCCACATACATCCAACCCACTAAAAACATACCCAGCCATTGTCACGCCCCGACGCGGAATATCGGAGCGCGAAGGCAGTTGCAAGTGAACGGGTATAGAGCGAGTGCTAGACATCA
Organism: Colocasia esculenta; assembly: GCA_014218235.1. Taxonomy (NCBI): domain Eukaryota; kingdom Viridiplantae; phylum Streptophyta; class Magnoliopsida; order Alismatales; family Araceae; genus Colocasia; species Colocasia esculenta. The sequence goes on along the minus strand of CM024754.1, from coordinate 27,344,931 downwards.
AACCATTGCACAATGAATAATACTAAAGTAAATTCATTCATTAATACATTCCAATGCCTAGTTACAACCACTAATATAAGAGCCAATCTATAGGCCCAATTACATTGAAAGAAAGTAAAAGAATAAACTTCAAACCTAACTACTACAACGCTAAATATAGCAATAGGACGCTAGGGGTACTCAAGACATCACTCCAGGTCGTTCCCGTCCTCTTGAGTGTATGGTTCATCCTTGGTCTCACCTGAGAACACAACGACAAATAACACAGGGTGAGCGATAACGCCCAGTAGGACTTAAATCTCAGGATCAAGTATGCTTTAAGTGATTAATGTCTTATAAAGTAAGATAACTAGAGAGAATAACGAGAAACATATAGAAAGTACAGGTACACGATAACGAGGGACAATAGAACAATGCACGAGAGTATAGCACGACAAGTTTTGATATCGGATTGGCCGTATAACAAGATAACAAGTAAAGTTGCACAACAATGCACAAGTCACGATAGCAAGTGTTGGTCGATATTCTTTCAACCACGAGATTCAAGTAAACCAATAATTGATTGTTGATTAATTGATTGCCATAGATCGAATCTTGCGTGTTCATGCGTTAGGTGTATGCCATCACCATGATCATTAGACCCTCGCGAGTTATAGCCTTTCAGGTGCTCCTCCCAAGGACCAGATCGGGCCTTATAATGTTGCCTAACATAGTCATGTTTTTATCGTAGACAATCAATTAATGGCCAAATAGAGTACCAAGAAATAGATGAGAGTACTAGATGAATAGACGAGATAGTAGAGTGAATGTGAATAGATGAGCGAGTAGAGTATAGATGAGGGCTAAGGGACAATGCACGTAACTCTCCGAGTAAACAAGCGATAGTAACAGTTGCACAACACGCGCACATAGTGTTGGCAATCAGGTGGAACTCACGACCCTACCACGGGCCATGTTAAGCACAGGTCAGAGGTCCGGCGTGATTCGAGATGAGAGCGAACTTCTAATAGCCGTTTGGACCATATTGATCCCTAAAGGGTGTAATAGTGTTAGGGTACAACCGGCTCGTCGACCATGTGTGAATCCATGATCAGAGGAAACTTACGGAGGCCTGAACAAAGACTCACTAGTCCGGAAGAAGGAGTATCCGACGGAGAGTTCGTCCAAGCCAAGAAAGTGTGTATATAGAAACAAGTGCTCGACGTTCTAGAGGAGTTCTAGAACAGTGGAGCGTCATATCGGTATATAAACAACGCAAGAAATGAATACAGGTCCTTTAAAATAGGGCAATTAATATACTTATTACAATAAATTACCAGATACATTATGAGATATTTTATGCCAGATTTCAGCCATATATGGATGGTTCATGTGTGTGCATGTGTAAGAGAAATCATAGACAGAAAAGAAGTCGTGAATATGTATTTTAAAGCATTCAATATAGCTCCTTTTAAAACAGGGTTTTTACTGTGGGTGACTGTTAAATCCTGTGAACAAATTTTATGGGTTTTCATACAAAATCCTGTGAACGCGACATAGGCCAGTAAGGGTAGCGACAGGGTCAGGGCAGATCGCGACAAGGCCTAAAAAGGGTCGCGACAGGGCTGTACCAGAACAGAAGACCAGAACGCGACGTAGGGTACTGTCGCATTCAGAACGTGACAAGATGAGGCGTCGCGACGGGCTTGAGAACGCAACCTGTCGGGCCATCGCGTCTCAGGTCCGTGGACTGAGTCTGACAGAGTTCTGCTCTATCTGGGATTGCGGTCCAGAAATATTAGTTTTGATACAGGGTCGTTCAGAAAATCATAACTAATTATATACACGATGAAAAATCATGAAACTAGGGGCAAATGAAACTAGACATGCAAGAGTACTTCTAGTAAATAGGAATTAGAGAGAGAGCATGGTTTGAACATGGTTTGAGCATGAACAATAATGAGTAACACAGAACATGATACAAGCAGCAAGATTGATTTCATTCGAGCAACATGCTCAACAAAAATTAGGGTTTTCAGGGGCAAACGATGCCTAAATGCATCATTTCCTACAGTAAAATCTCGTAGCATGGGGTTGAGTATACAAGGAGATCATAGTTAAGAAGAGGGTTCGGGTCATGTAAGTTGCAGAACATGAAAAATCAAGAACAAAAGATATGCTCGTTGGAAAATTACGAAACCAAGGGCTTTTGCTCCTGATAGACGAGACATCCTACAGAAAAAGTTCATAGTTATGCTAGTAAGAATGCCTACCTTTCACTCGATTTATCTTCTAGGGCTTAGAACTCCAAGAACGAGGAAGAAGCTCCAAGAACTCCTTCTCCCACAAGATTCTCTCCTCCTTGGCCTCTTCTCCACATCCAACAACCTTTGGCAATGAGCTAGGGTCGGCCAAGAGGGTTTAAGAGATGTATTATATAAATACAAGTTCCTATTCTACTACTACTCAAATTCCCTCTTATTACGAGATTTCCTAACTCCACCTTTCCTCTCTTGCTTTCCAATCTCTAATTGGGTTAGGATAGTATCTAAATTCGTGCTAGACTATATGGAGTAGGTTTAGGAATCTAATTCCAACTCTAATTGCCACTTTTATTGCTTAAATACCCATTTCCAATTAGGAGATAATTAAACTCTGAATTTGGGGTATTTTCTTATTATCTCCCTTTGTAAATTCATATTTTGACCCAATAAGTTCTAAAGGATCTATTAAGCAAAGCCCATTACTCTTTTCCATTTAATGGGTTTATTTAATACTCTTTTTATTGAATATCCCTTTAGCTAAGTTTTTATTTATTATTTAAATTTTTATTTTCCTCAAAATTTCAGGTTGCTACAGCCATACCACTTAAACCCATTAAAACCCATATACAGTTCAAAACTATTAAAACACCCAACCCCACCATAAAAAAAGCCAACACGTAACCATTCCCATGCAAACCAAACATATTTAAATCCAACACCATACCTTATAAAATAGACCAACCAACCCCATTTAAACCTAAACAAATTAAACCCCAACAACAAACCAAAGCCCACGTCTCTCTCTCACATCCCCACTCGCTAAACCACACCGTTGTGTACCCCATCTCTCCAACCTCACACGTGCACTCCTTCACCATTACCACCCATCCGCGTGACCATGCATGCACGAGAGGCACATTGCCATCCCGTCACTGCATACATGCGGCCTTCAGCTAGCCGCACGTCCATATGTGATCGGCCATTTCCATCCCATGAACACACACCAGTTGTGCCGAGAGCGTCCACTCCACCTCCACACATGAGTGGCCATTTTTTTTCTCACCCGCATACACCCCCACACATGCACAAGCCCATCCTGCTCAACACCCACCTCATGCATGGAAGCCCAAGTGTTGTCCAACTCCATTTCCCATGCATCTCCCACCTGCATGCGTACGTGGCCAGCCCCCCACAACTCCAGCCACCCATGTAAGCAGGAACCCAACCACGCTTCTCTTCTCCTGCAACACACTATGGGATTTGTTGTTATCCCCTCCCTCGTCTCACGCACTCATGCCCACCGCTCTGGCTTTCGCGTCCACGTCGCCGTGAGACCCGCACAAGCCTCTCCCACGTTAACTGCCCACAGCCCCGCCTCTCCAGGAGGGCGATGCATGCGACGAGGTGATAAGGATCCTGCCTCGGTTCCATCTGGAGGAGGGGGGATTTTTATCGTGGTAGTCGCCGCGGGCAGTAGCCGAGGGGGGACCTCACCTTGTGCACCACCCAGCCTCCTGGTCTTTGGCAGTCCTCACACACACCAATAGCAGCTCTTACTCCATCACAACATCATCCGGGCACCTCAGCTTCCTCCTCCTCTACACTCACCTCTCCCTCGGATACAACGTCGACATCCTCTCAATGCTGCAGAGTCGCCAGAGGAGCTCACCTTCAAGTTACACTTCACTGCCATCTCCCTTCGCAGAACGTCATCCGGTGAACGTTACAGCGATGAGCATGCCAACGTCAGAGTCAGCACGTGCCCTGGAGAGAAGATTTCTCTCTCACTGCGTCTACATAGACAGGGACCTCCTTCTTCTTCCTCCTCTCTATTGGTTTAGCTTGCCATCTCATATATATTATATCTTTACCACGTCTACGCACACACTCACGTAGTGCACCCTTTCCAATACCCAATTTAGAGGGTTTTTTATAAACAAAGGAGGGAGGGAAGGCAGTCATAATGTTTGGTCGTCTTCCTTCTCAAGCCTCCAACCGGTAAGACACCCCCCGATTGTGTGTATTTGTTTTATATATGTGAGCGTATGCTACCATAATTTCAGTCTAATGGGTCTTTTGTACTTGTTTGTTTTGCGGGAAAATTGAAGCTACACCGTGGAGCCCTCACCCTTGGCTGGCCGAAAGAGGAGTGAAGAATCCATCATCTCCACATCGAGGCATTACACGATCACATTTCCTTTGGGCGGAGGTAAAATGTCCCTGACGATCACTCATCATTTCCCCGTTACCATTTTTTCGCCAAGATAAATGTGGACGTTCGTCATCGAAAAAAATAACGTCTACAATTTTTTCTGGCGATCACGGTGGGACCCATACTGCTTGCCACGGTGATACTTCTACATTTTAGTTGTATTTTCTGCAAATCACATCTTATTTGTTGTGTCATGATATCCACGGTGATCTATCCAAAAGTGGAATTTCAGGTTATTTTAATCCCCACACTACATGCACATGGACCATTTTGACACCATTACTTTAATGTCCATGTTGCATGACCTTCTCACGCTGTCATGAGTTATTTTATGGCAAATAGCATGACGTGTGGTGGGTAGCTTTTGCATGTGGTCAGGATTATTCTAACACCAATATTGCATGCCATCGTGGTGACCCTTTATGTCAATTTTGCATGTTATTTTTCATGCAAATCTTGGCTGTATATCTCTTAAAATAATGCACCGGCTGATGTTTTGATATCCTACCACAACAATGCTCTCTACATAAAATGGCATGCTATTTTGTCTTGTCTCCTAGTGTGTTTACTTTTGTTATTTTGTAGGTTTTTAGCCATTGTCTGTTGTTGCTGTTGTGCTTAGCATCTTGCTAGTCATGTGATTACCTTGTCTCCCTGTTGTATATATATTTTATTTCTTGCTATTTAGTGTGTTCAGCAGTATTTTGTTCCATTTTTTTCTCTCTTCTTTTTTTCCTCTCTATCTGCTGGTTGGTGAGTGATGAGTGAGCAACCTCTTCACACATTCTAGGATAGCCCATCTTTGGTTCACAGTCTCTTACTTGGGGATTCCCTCTCAGGTAAATCGGATCGGTGCCAAATGAGAACTCTGTAAGTCCCTACATTCCGTGGATTCCCTCATGGTACGGGGCAAGAGGACCTTCACCCTGTGTCTAGAAATCTCGGGTTGTGTGTTGTGAGCTCACAAGTCTACACTGTGTTGGCTATACCCTGTCTCCCTCTCATCTTGAGAGAACAATCAAGAAAATCACTCTATGATTGCCAAAATAAGTTTAAAAGTGATATGGGATGTGACTCTTGATAAACAATTCATTTTCTATGCTAGTGCACACTGGTGTGTCATCTATCTTCTCATATGATATGTCAATTGTTGTCTGTTGAGTGTTGGATGTGTGTTGACGTATGAGTTTACTATGTATGCTAACTTGATACATAAGTTTGGATGGAAGTAAGCAATGGAAAAACTCATTTTTCAGCGATCTTCTTCCTCAACTTCTCTCCTCCCTCAGGAGGATGTGGAGTTGTCTCATATCCTTTCATGTTACTCCCCCAGTCAGATCCTTCAGTTCTTGTCTAGGGGCAAGACATCTTGTATTTCTACTCCAATCCCCGTGGCCAAGTCTCATGCTCAACATGATGTTCCTAGTGGTAGGGTCCCATCCAACATCCTACTCAATTCAGGACCCCTACCCAAGTTGGATCCTCCATACCCTGCAAATCAGTGCACTCTACCTCTCCTAAAGCTCCTCCACCACAAGACTACATCAGTAGGAGTGAGATGGAGGGGTATGCCAGGATGCTCATAGCTAAGTATTTGCCAAAGTCTCATTCCGGAAGAGCTATTGCAAACTCCCACCTGTACATTTCCCACCAGAATTCAAGTTTCCTAAATACAGGGGGTATGATGGGACTACTGATCCTCACTTTCACCTTGCCAAATTCTTATGGATTCTTGTCATTAGTTTCATGATCGGGCCCTACTTGTCCATTTATTCTACAAATCACTTGAAGGTGAGGCCTTTCATGGTTCATATCTCTACCAACTACAGAACTTGTCAACTTTGACATTCTTTCAGAAAGATTTATAGCTTATTTTGAACATTGGCAAGTCCAACCCCTACACTTTCTGATTTGGTGGCGGAGAAAATGAGACCCGATGAATCCTTCCTTAAGTTTGCTATCAGGTGGAGAGACATGGCTTTTAGATCAGGTTTGGGCATCTCTGAGTCTCAAGCTATCCCTTTTCTAATTTATAATTTCACTTCTGAGCTTCGATCCTTACTTGAGCTAAGCCACATTTCCACATTTGCTCAACTCTGTGATCGAGCAAGAATTCTTGAGTCCTACTTGGAGGACCCCTCTCGCCCAGTCCAGTTCAAACCACCTGCATGTTGTGACCCTGTTTGGACTGCTACCACCTCAACTATACAACACTCTCATCCAAACCCGAGTCAAAGGCTCCAACTCATTCTCCCTCCTTCTAAAAGTGTGAGATCACAACCAACCATTCCTTCAGTCTCATACTCCATTTATTCTCATTCTAGGGGGAAAGAGTCAGTCCATCATGAGGAGGTTGTAGAAGGGGCATTGATAAGGGAGGAATCCATCCAACCCGTGACGGTGGGAGTGGTTTCAACATTTCTTGCCCAAACAAAGAGGTGATAAAGGAGGTAGAGGCACCTAGTAAGGAGAAGGGGCATGAAGCCATAGAACCAGTCAAGTTAGGGGCATCCAATGATTGCTCAACCCAAACCATCGCCCAAATTTCTAAGCCATCCAATCAAGTTGCCAAGTCACTACAAATCCATCATTTTGTCACCTATCTTAAGAGTAGCTTTGCAGACCCCCAATCCTCTCCTGTTGGAACCTGAATATTCGAGACCTATAGGATATGGGGCATTATTCTTTGGCAATCTGCTAAAGCTTTCTTAAGGGTTGTTCTTCTCACTCCACAGGAGACCAAGCCAATTTTTCTCAAGCTGATGTGCCGTGTTAGCTTACTTGCAAAGCTTGCACCCAGCTCATTCCCTACAATGCTTGGTCCCCTTCCTCTCATCAAGTCAACTCCCTTAATTGTTCTTCGAGTCCCTCAATCTCATTCATGTTTGACCCTTTCAACAAGGACTCGAAGTGATTTATTCTCCACTCAATTCCTTAGAGTTTGCCTATCATTCAAGAACAGGGGCAACCCTTTCATTCTAGCTGGATCCATCTATCTCCTTTTCAAACAGGGCACTTTCAAGGGCACTTTGGCTACTTCGTTATCTGCGTTGGCTTTGGCTTCAAGGGGTATACCATCCATTATATGGTCCGTTGTCTATTCTTATACCAATTTCATATTGGACCATCTTTAGATGTTGAGATCTCTGTGATGTGCTATTCAGCTCAGGTTTGGGGCACACCATTTCAACTCCTCTCACTCCTTTCTCAAGAGAAATCCACACTGGTCATGAGAACTTCATTTTTGTCTCTGTCAAGCTCAACTCCTTTCTTTATGCTTGCGGGGGACCCCACTTCACTCACTCTTCCGAAGCCTCCCGACTTAGTGGAGTTCACTTCTTTCCAACATTTTCTCTACTACAAGGGGCACACCGTTTTTCTCTGGACTATGTTGTTCATTGTGTGCTCCCTTATCTTCCCATTATTGTACATTCTCTATCCTTACCTTACTCAATTCACACCTATCGCCATCAAATCCTTTCTTCTTGCCTTCTATCTCACTCATTGTTTCATCTCTCACCATTACCATCCAAGGTGGTCGTGCGAGAAAGATAAATATTGGTTTGCAGGTACCTCCTTACGAGCATTTCATCGCTTGAGGCCAATTTGCTTCATAAGGCTCATCTTCGACAATGGCTAGAAGGCACAGATGAGATCTCTACCTAGGGGCATTTCGCTCGGATGTTCCCACTCATTGTACATACCATTTTCTGAATTGTTCAATTTATTTTACTTTTCTCAATTTTTTACAAAAAAAAAATTAAAAAAAAATTATATATCCAAAAATCCAAAAAAAATTATAAAAAAGCAAAATTCCAAAAAATGGTGTATATATTGTGTACATTTGTTTTTTCTTCTTAAATATCTTTTAGAACAAAAAAAAAAGGAAGTCAATAGACTGGCAACTGTCATGCATCTCAAGTCACGTGTTAAGGAGTAAGAGGCACATGAGTGAACCAAGGAACTTGGTCTAGCAAAGTCATGAAAATTTCTGTCAGGCGTCACAACCAAGCTTTTGAAGAATGAATCAACATACACACACCACAAAACTTAAAATTTGAGTCATCACTCCAAGATAGTTATTTGTCCTAGGACACAACAAAGGCCACAATCCTCCATCTTCTTCCACTCGACTGATCGAGACACTCATCACTTTTAAATTGTTGAGCTTAGCAGTCAAGACAACTTCCCCTAAGGTGAGACTAAGGCACCAGAGCACGTAAAGAGGGCAGTGTCTCTGCAGGCAAACAAAATAAAGAACAAAGAACAATCAATCAAAAGAAAAGAAAAGAGCCTGGTCGTGACCGTGCCTGGAGATAAAATCCCTCCATTCAATACAAAGTCAAATGCTACATTGCTTGAGTTTTTCCCTAGCCGATTGCGGTAGGGCAATACAGGTGCTCGACAAAGTAGGGGTTGCCAGGTTCTGACCCTGGGGTCCACGAAACGTCTCACTTTGAGCCCGCTAAGCCACACATGGCCAGGTTCTCTCATCCAATTAGCACCTTGCAAAAGTCTAGGGGCAAACAAGTCAAAAATTCAGTCTGAAATCACCCTGAAGGGGCATGTTGTCAAGACTGTCTCAGCTCATCAACTTAACGATTTTGCTGATCCTCTCGAGAAGTTTATCCCCTTATTTCTTCCTTTCTCCCTTGAGGATTCCAAACCTCTGAGGTGTCTAAAGGACAAGTTTCTTTTGAGGATGACAACTCCATTTTTTAAATCACACTTCATGTTAATCTGTTCACAAGGGGCAAGGTTATTGCCATGAAGAATCTCCATATTTCTGCTAGGCCAATTTTCCTTTACTTCATCAGCCTCGCGCTCTTTCATTGCCATAACGATGGTTGCCGGGCTTTGACCAAAAAAAAAAGTGTTTTCATGTTTTCCCTTATACATTTGCTTTCTTAAAAAAAAAATCTAAAAAATATCATTTGCTTTAACATCATATGTACATATTTGTTTCCAAGTTAGTATTTTGCTTTGCATGTACATATTTCTTTTTTCTTTAATTTTTTAATAAAACTCAGTCCCTTGACCTTGCTTCAAGAAAGGTATGACATTCTTAGGCAAGGGACTGAAGTTAGAGCTTCACTTATCACTTTTTTCTTAAGTGTATATCAATAGAGAAACGTCCAAAAGCTGAAGATAAGGTGCATCACCCAAAAAAAAAGGGTCGATAAAGGGATCGACCAAGTGGCACTTCACTGAACCATCTGCCCGAGGTCTGCACGGTAGTCAATTCCTGGCTATCTTATTCAGGTATGTCTAACCTAGGGTTAGCTTCACCAGAGGCTAATAACTTGGAGACCATGAACCCAGAGTTCCCCTTCACCAAAAACCATGACGGGTTTATGATCTCCCAGTTATTTGATTGGCCTTTAATAAATCCTCTGGTTTACTAACTTGCATTTAGATAGGGCAAACCCTGCTGCATCATGCCATTTTCTCTGCTAACTTTACTAAGTAAGGAAGAAAGATTTTTTTCCCCTGTCTCGTGCTTTAAGTTATCCTGGTGGCTAGAAGTGAGTTTCGCCAGTTTGTTCTTCAACTGAGATCAATCAAATGAAATCCTGAGTTTAACTAGATCTTGTAGGTTGTCTATTCCTCCAAGCTCAGGTGGCCTACCAGGTCAGCACCTTTTCCTGAGTATCCAAGTTAACATTGGTCTTTGTTGCCATTTTTCAAGTTGTCCCACCGTGCTTTTAACAAGTCATCAAGCAGCCTTGTTGAGTTCATTTGAACCTTCGCCAGTCATGAGCTTAATTCTGGACTTTAGGCTTTCCAAACATTGATTCCAGTTAGAATATTTTGATAATCCTTTGAGAGATCAACCAACTCCTTGTCTCCACGACCCCCTAAATTTGGACAGACGTCCTAATTAGGCCAGTGAGCCCACGAGCTCCGGTTATGAGACTCTCTTGATTCAACCGTCATATTACAACTCCTTTGACTCAGACACACAGAAAACTAGTCAAAGTCCAACACGGCAATGCCAGGGACCCTAACATTGGTTGCAGTTGTAGTTACACGGGCGATCACCCTCCCTCTTATCCACATTTGTCTCTCAGACGATTCGTCATTTGTTTCTAGCCTAAATCTTTTGTATGGCTTGCTAGAATTCCAATCCTCAGAGATGGCCCTTCCATTAAATCTCCGCGTCCTTTGTTTACCGAGACACCAACCTTTCAGTCCGCTCTGCTCCCCTGCAAGATCGGATGTCTCGGAGGGGCATTTGTAGACGCGAGATTTGGCCCATCTCTGCATGGTTCATGGCCCAATAAGGCTTGTTTGACCGTTTGTTGACTTGCCTCGGATCCCATGTAAATGGCAACATCGATTGTCGCTGACACCTGTTAACGGCAGACTCCCTGGACGTCTACTCTGGTAGACGCGCATTTTGGATCATCCTCGCAAGACTCATTTCTTAGCCCGTTAGGCCCATTATTCAGTAGGCGCAATGTTATCTCCATTAAGATCTCCAGGGTAGCTTGTGCCTTGTCGGCAGTCCAAGTTGTCATTGCTCCATTTATGAGGTTGGTCGCCTGTCATTTTGAGCTCCAAAATTCATTGTCGTTAAGATCTTTTGGCGACACAGTCGTATGTCACCTACACTTTTCTTGGTGCTAGCCTTCGCTGTTGTTATCTCTTGCATAGTGTGCGGTGCTTGTGTGCTTGCCATTTCACCACCTTCTAGTTGTCTCATGTGTGTGTGCTCTGTGCCATACTAAATCCACTTAACCCAACTTAAAATCCCAATGAAATCACATAATCTGTAAAATTCACATAAAATAAATCCATCACCACCACTTAACCAACCTTAACCAAACGCATAATGGATATTAAATAATTAAATAACACAATAATTTAAATCCATAATTAATAATAATTAAAATGTATGTCACACATAAAACTCATAAATTCTCATAAATAACCAACCATACCCATCACTAGAACCCCAGTTAAAATCTAATAAAATGAACTAAATAATAAAACCCATAGCTAATCCACATAAAAACTATTTTGATTTAAACTAAACACTAAATATAATTAAAAATAAAATCACATAAAACAAAATACAACAACAACAATAATAATAATATAATACCCATGACCTTCACCTCCATGCAACGTACCTAACCTACCCACATACATCCACCCACTAAAAACATACCCAGCCATACCCACTTAAACCCATTAAAACCCATATACAATTCAAACTATTAAAACACCCACCCCACCATAAAAAAAGCCAACATGTAACTCATTCCCATGCAAACCAAACATATTTAATCCAACACCATACCCTATAAAATAGACCAACCCAACCCCATTTAAACCTAAACAAATAAACCCCAACAACAAACCAAACCCCACGTCTCTCTCTCATCCCATCCCCACCCACTAAACCACACCGCTGTGTACCCCATCTCTCCAACCTCACACGTGCAGTCCTTCACCATTACCACCCATCCGCGTGACCATGCATGCACGAGAGGCACATTGCCATCCCGTCACTGCATACATGTGGCCTTCAGCTAGCCGCACGTCTATGCGTGATCGGCCATTTCCATCCCATGAACACACACCAGTTGTGCCGAGAACGTCCACTCCACCTCCACGCATGAGTGGCCATTTTTTTTCTCACCCGCATACACCCCCACACATGCACAAGCCCATCCCTGCTCAACACCCACCTCATGCATGGAACCCCACGTGTTGTCCAACTCCATTTCCCATGCATCTCCCACCTACATGCGTACGTGGCCAGCCCCCCACAGCTCCAGCCACCCATGTAAGCAGGAACCCAACCACGCTCCTCTTCTCCTACAACCCACTATGGGATTCGTTGTTATCCCCTCCCTCGTCTCACGCACTCATGCCCACCGCTCCGGCTTTGGCGTCCAGGTCGCCGTGAGACCCGCACAAGCCTCTCCCATGTTAACTGCCACAGCCCTGCCTCTCTAGGGGGCGATGCATGCGACGAGGTGAAAGGATCCCGCCTTGGTTCCATCTGGAGGAGGGGGGATTTTTATCGTGGCAGTCGCAGTGGGCAGCAGCCGAGGGGGGGACTTCACCATGAGCACCACCCAACCTCCTGGTCTTTGGCGGTCCTCACACACACCAACAGCAGCTCTTACTCCATCACAACATCATCCGTCGGCACCTCAGCTTCCTCCTCCTCTACACTCACCTCTCCCTCGATACGACGTCGGCATCCTCTCAACGCTGCAGAGTCGCCAGAGGAGCTCAGCTTCAAGTTACACTTCGCTGTCATCTCCCTTCGCAGAACGTCATCCGGTGAACGCTACAACAATGAGCATGCCAACGTCAGAGTCAGCACGTTGCCTTGGAGAGATTTCTTCGTCACTGCGTCTACATAGAACAGGACCTCCTTCTCTTCCTCCTCTCTATTGGTTTAGCTTTCCGTCTCACATATATTACATCTTTACCACGTCTACGCACACACTCATGTAGTGCATCCTTTCCAATACCCAATTTAGAGGGTTTTTTATAAACAAAGTGGAGGGAAGGCGGTCATAACGTTTGGCCGTCTTCCTTCTCAAGCCTCCAACCGGTAAGACACCCCCCTATTGTGTGTATTTTTTTTTATATATGTGAGCGTATGCTACCATAATTTCAGTCTAATGGGTCTTTTGTACTTGTTTTTTTTGCAAGAAAAATTGAAGCTACACCGTGGAGCCCTCACCTTTGTCCGGCCGAAGGAGGAGGAGTGAAGAATCCATCATCTCCACATCGAGGCATTACACGATCACATTTCCTCCGGGCAGAGGTAAAATTTCCCTGGCGATCACTCATCATTCCCCGTTACCATTTTTTCACCAAGATAAATGTGGACGTTCGTCGTCGAAAAAAATAACGTCTATAAGGAGGAAGACGCTCCCGCCTCGATGCACGTGGACGACGGAGGGGACGCCGGCCCCGGACTTCGAGGAACGGGGACGTGGCTTGGCATGGAATGGTTGGAACTCCTTGGGCCGGAGGTCGAGATGAAGCCGGCAGGGCTCGCCGCAGTGATTGGAACCCCCCTTACAAATGACCCTCGGGTGTCTATTTATAGGCAACAGATTATAGAATCGCGTCGGGTATAGAGGACGCGACTATAAGGTTGATCGCGTCCGACCGGCACACCGCAATTAGGAAGCTCTTGATTTGACAATGGGCGCGGTGATTGTGGTATGGCGGCCACGTTTAGAATCACATCGGGGATGACTGCCGCGTTATTGAAACGCGTTGACCTACCTCGCCACGACTTCGTTTTGGGTACGTGGGCCATAAATGCGATGACTTCCGGGGGTCTAGGAGTAGGGTGCAGGACCTAATCACGTCGGCCTGCTCGGACGCGATTCAGAGATTTTGCGTGATTCCAGGGTACGAGCGCTCGAGTGCGACGACTTTTGGGGCCTAGGGCCTAATCGCGTCGGCAATGTCCAACGCATCTATGACTTGAAACGCGTCGGCACGACACGACGCGATAAAGCATTTATGAATTTTATTTATAAAAACCTGCCAAAATCGACATTAGAATCGTGGTGCTCATAGCGGACGCGTCCATGGCATTGGCATTTTCCATAAATAAAATAGATAAATTCCTTGTCGCGTCGCAGAAGGCCGCCGCGATATGGACCAGTTGGCCTTATCGCGTCCACATGGCCGGCGCGACTATGAATCGTGGCGAACATGCCTGACGTGTTTCTAATGCGACCACCAGACCCGTCATGACTTCATGAACGCGCCCCGAAGACCCGTCACGGCTCGAAAATATTGCCTATGCCTCCGGCCAGCCTTGGAAATAGAGGGGAAGCACCGGGAAGAAAGGGTGAGATCCAGAAATGTTGGGAAAACACTCTTGCAAGGCAAAAGGAGGGCCATTTGTGGCATTATGGCGTAATATGAAATTTGCTCGTAGTGGAGTCAATTTCGCGTGTCTACAGACCACAGAGGTACGACCGATAAACTCTCTCTCGCCAGGCGGTGGCTACCGGTGGTGATAGCGGCCTCTTTGTCCCTCCAGCTGGACACTCTACGGTGCGACATCCGGGACTTCCTGACCCTCCTGGTATGTACCTACCTATCTCATGCAGTTCTTATGATATGATATGTTATGTGATATTGTGAGTGTAAGGATGCAGATGGTATCGCAGCCCATGCGGGCATGACAGATGATGGCCAGCCCTGGGTGGAGAGTGGCGACCTCGTTTTAGGTAGGACCTTTGGGTCCACTACCTGAACGAGATCGAGTCTCTCCACCTAAGGCTCGCCATGAGGATGTTGGGGCTGCACCAGGTGTGGCTGAAGGAGGCGAAGCTGAGGGGAGTCGGGATAAAGACCCGGGGGAAGGCAAAGAAAGTGGACTGGTGCCTTCACTTCCCTGAGCAATACGCCGACTGGCGGCGTGGGGGTATCATGGTGGAGTCTGACGCTATGGACAGCTATGAGTACCTCTAGCGCTTCCAGAAGTTATATGGTAATCGGGACTTCATGAGGCCAGCCAGGGTATGCACTTCTACACTTTGCTTATTCGATATAATGTATGATTTGACTAATGAATGTGTGCATGTTCAGGATGCCCGGATGGCCTGATTGAGACCCTCTACACCTAGCTGGCAGGTACGGAGGCACAATTGGCCGAGGCGTGGGAGGCCCTGGTGACTCTGGTAAGTTTAGATGATTTACCTTTGCTTTTTCTTACCTTCGCATGTGTTGACCTGGCTTTTTATGTGCAACGCACTGAGCAAGCCACCGTGGAGCGCACAGACTCTGCGGCTACCTCCACGAGTATGAGTGCACCGGATCCTGAGGTGGCCTCTCTCTGGAGCAGCTGCGGCGACAGTGGGTCGCGCGGAGGATGCAGAGCAAGACCTTACTACATGAGTAAGTTCTTCACAACAATATACTATAAAATGATGATTTGTTGCTTACGTGTGTTCCCCTTTGTGTAGACCGCTGAGCTCCAGGGTGCCATCACCTAGGCGACGTTGGCAAGTGCTGAGGTGGCAGAGCTGACAAAGCAGCTATCTGAGCTGTGTACCCAGGCCTCCCAGCATGACCCCGACCTTCCTCGTGAGGATGCGGAGTTGCGAGTGACGCTCGCCATGGAGCGGAGGGAGCAAGAGCATGAGCGTAGCCGATGGGAGGAGGAGCATGAGCGCCTCTCCTAGTCGGTGCTGGACGCGCGCACTAGCTTAGGCATCTCCGAGTGGCTCTTGCAAGATGCTGAGGACTAGTACCGTCACGACAGGGAGCGCGCTGTGAGGAGGGCGAGCCAGTGCGTACCCGCCACAGCTTCATAGCGACTTCCTCTGAGTACCCGGAGGAACGTCCAGGAGGGGTGCAGTGCTTAGTGGTCAACTGACTTCTGCACTTCATGAGGCCCTGCCTCCTCACTCGATAGTGGATCCGGGTGGGGCCGAGAGCACCGGCACTCCCGACCAGCCAAGAGTGGTGCGAGAGTTAGGTCACCTATCATATGAGTTGTGCTTTTTTCCTGCTTTCTTCATGATGATGTATACCTAATGGGGTACTTTTGCATATTATGTACATGATCGGCCCTTTTTTGGCCATGATATATAACATATGTGCCCTTTCTTCTGTCTATGCCTGAGAACCACTTGAACAAACAAGTTAGTTAACTGTTTGACTTAGCCCTTGTACATTAAGTGAGCTAGACTTCAATGATCTTGTCAAGTGGATGACCCTTATTCAGATAAGGCATAAATCAGGAATGACATAATTAAAATGCATCAACCAAGTAGGCAAATGCTAACAGGAATTAAAAGATGAGCATGCGTTCAATGCATTCATGCAAATGAGAGGAGAATCAACTCATCATATTTTTTTGTTTTTGGCATATTCAATTTTAGAATATTTGATTTTTTTGTTTTGAAAGTATTCTTTTTTTGGAATTTTGAAAGTATTCAAATTTTTTTAGATTGAAATATTCAAAAAATTTATATTTTTATATTGATGTTTTTTGGCTTTTGAAAATATTCATTTTTTATATTTTGAGATATTTGATTTTTTATTTTGAAAATATTCAATTTTTTGTTTGGAAATAGGCTGCATCCGATGTGGTTCCCCCTAAAAAGATGCGCGGAACGAAGATGATCCACTCTAAGTGGAAAAAAGTGGTACTTGGAACTTTCAATTACTCAATCATCATTAAAGTTCATTAATGATTCTTAAGTGTATTAAACACGGGTTTAACGTGCTTAGTGGTGCCTTAACCCAAGGTAGCTTGGGCGACATCCTCTTTAGTTGATCGTGCCTTGCCTTGACCCTGGGATATACCGATAAGAGAGAATGGAAGCGTGATTTTAGAAAGCCAGCCAATGGTTTGAGTAACCGGGGAGACACCTTTCCTCTACCCTATACTCATGGGTTCAGTCTTTGGCTTGTGGGGTTTTTATTAGCACGCTTACGACCAGGTTTCATTTGAATCTCTACGGGGACTTTCCACTCTTTTCGTGCTTTGCTTATAATTTGCCTTGTTTTGGCTTTTTTCATTTTGATTTGCCTTGTTTTCTCTTTTCTCCCCTTATTGGGCCATGACATCTCCCATTAAGCGTTGAACAAATTCAAAGGTCGATCCCTCAGGTTCCCATCCCTATTGGCAGACCGAAAGGAAGAGAAACGATGATGCCCTAGACTCTTGGCTAGCATTCATCTCCCTTAGATTCCGTACCTCTAGTTCCTAGGGTGGGTGTGTAAGTGTGTGTGAGTGTCGACACCTATTTTAACTCACCTAGAATAAGAAAATGAAAAGAAATGATGATTTTCTTCGTTTTAGGGTCCGTGTACCACGTAATTCTGAAACACCTATCTAGGTAGTACTTTTGAGAAAGATCCCATTCCAAGGGTGTGAAAGCTCCTCACTCTCAGCGTTCACCAGCCTATATGCGTTGCCTAGATATGCTTCTTTAACTATGTACGGCTCTTCCCAGTTGGTTGGAGTTTCGAACCGAGGACCACTGGGTTTACAAAGATTCTTTAATGACCATTTCACCGACTTTAATTTTCTCTCAATCACCTTCTTTTGGTAAAAACTGGTGAGTCTATTTGATATGTTTTGCCTATTTTGCGGTGGCCAGACGTTTCTCATTTAAGAGCTCCAGTTGTGCAAGGAGTGACTCGCATCACTCATCGATTGACAAGTCCTTGTCAAGTTGGACTCTTAGTGAGGGGATGAGAATCTCATATGGTACTGCTGCCTCCATTCCTAAGTAAGGGCGAACGGTGTTTGCCTTGTAGGAGTATGAATTGAAGTGCGATAGGACAATAGAGCTTCCATAAGCTTATCTGGCCAGTCGAGAACTTATTAGCCTCACACATCTTCTTTATGATTGTGATTAGGTTTATTTGTACTTATTACAGAGGTCCTAAAGCTCTTGAGAGATAAATTGTGGCCCATTGTTGGTGATGATGGTACTGGGATGCCGAACTTGGTGATGATGTTCTTCGTGATGAACTTCCATAAGTTGTTGCCTTGACTTCTGCGTATGCTTCTTCTTCCGCCCATTTGGTGAAGTACTCCGTTGCAATGAGGATGTATGATTTTGACTTATTTTGGAGTTTGAATCACCAAGGGAAGCAATGATGTCGAAGGCTCACATAGAGAAAGGCCATGGGGAGGATATAGGGTGTAGTGTGAGGGATGGAGAATGGATTTTGTCAGCGTGAAGTTGGAACTTGACACACTGACAAACATAGATAGAAAAAATCCTCCTCTAAAGTTGGCCAGTAAACGCCTTGCCTAAGGATTTTCTTGGCAAGCATTTGACTATTTACCTGGCTCCACACCCATCTGAATGAGCTTCCTCAACAACTTTCCATATTTCATCATCATCTAGGCATCTATGTAAGACTCCGATGAGACCTCTTCTATAGGGTATATTACCAACCAAAGTATATTTCTGAGACATCTCCTTATTGCTCTCTTTCATCGCTGATGGCTTCCTAAGGGTACGACTGATCCTTGCAATATCTAGCTATCTCAGAACCATGGTTTGTCCTCATCATCCAATTCTTTTTCTAACTCCAATAACATGATTTCCTTCCTGTTTTCCTCTCTGCCTTCTTCAACATCTCCTCCTTGATCCACAAGAGCACGTGATTTTGAATAGCTGGGGTATGACGCCGTTCAATGTGAATGGTGTCAAAATCCCCACGATAGGACATATTGAGAGTTGAGGCAAGAGTGGCAAGAGCGTCTGCTAGAAGATTTTGATGGTGAGGTACATGGACAAAGATAAGTTTAGAGAATAGCTTGGCATATGCTGAGGTGAGTTCTTGGTATGGCTTGAATTTAGAATCGCATGTGCGATATTTGGTGAGCACTTGGCGAAGGATCAGTTGACTATCACCTACAATCTGTAGATGGGTAACACCATAGAAGTGTGCGGCCTCAAGTCCGGCCAACAGGGCTTCATATTTAGCTATATTGTTGGTGACAGGGAATGCCAACTGAAAAGCCTGCGGAATGGTGACCCCTTCAGATGGTAGGAGAGCAATCCTGATACCTTACCATGAGAATTCAGAGCTCCATCAAATGTAATGTCCACATAGGATCAGATTGCTAAGGGACATTAGTTCCTCATCTGGAACTCCGAATGAACATGATCAAATCAAGGGATAGGGTGATGAGTGAGATGTTCTACTATGGCATAGCCTTTGATTGATTTATGCTGGATAGGTGATGTCGAAATGAGAGAGAAAGCTTTGCCATCGTGCTAGCCTATCAGTAAGGGCAGATTATTCTAAGAGAAACTTGATAGGATTCATGCGGCTATAAGGTGGAATTCATGAGCAAGAAAGTAGTGCTTCAATTTCTACACTACCCAGACTAGAGCAGCACATGTTTTTCTCCATCGACGTGTACCTGCTCACAGAGGTTGAGAAGTTTAGACAAGTAGTAAGATGCCCGCTCCTTACCTTCTGTAGACCCAGTTTCCTGGCTTTCCGTCCGGCGCCTGGGATGACTGGCCACTGACGCGTCCAGGCTGGGCGACGCGTTGGTGTCGCGGCGTGGGTGTCCACCGCGACAGTCATCCGTGTCGCGACGTTCGGGTGCATCGCTTTCTTGTCGCATCTTGATGTAACTCCTCGGGTTCTGTGTGCCTTGGCATTGATCTTGGGATCACGTCGAGCAGGGGTGTCACATTCTGAATGCGACATGTTCCTTGTCGCCTTCTGGTTGGGAAGGCGACGGCCCCTGTGTCGCGTTTCGGTTGTTGCTGTGGTTGTGTGCCATGTGTTCGCATCGCAGGTGTGAAGGCAACGTGCCAGGTGTCGCGTTCACCTGAGGCGCCTGCAAGTGCGACACGTGGTTTGGCGCCTGTCACCTGTTAGAGGTCTTGTCGGAACTTTCGAGAAGGCGACGTGTCGGTTGTCGCGTTCCTGTTGTGATCGCGACAGGGATCTTGTCGCGTTCTCAGGTTCCGAGGGCTTAGGCCGTTGGCCCCTCCTTTCTTCCCATTTTCTTCATCTCTCCCTTTTCGCCTCTTCTCAGGCAGTAGAGGCTCCCTCCGGCGCTGTGGAGCGACCGGGAGCTCGTGCGGAGCGACGGCGCTTGCGTGGAGCGAGGAGGAGGCGGCCAACAGACGCGAGGGCCCTTCGTGGGGTGGTTTCTCCGTTCTAAGGTAGGGATTTCTTGTGCCCTCTCCCATCCAGGTGGATCGGGAGCCCTCGGGGTTTTGTAGTTAGATTTACAGCTTTCCCCATGCTCCCCTCCCGTGTGTGCTTGTGTGGTAGCTTAGGGTGAGCATGTTGGCCCCATGCTCCGTTTGGGGCTCAGCTGTGATCGCGACAGGGTGGCTGTGTCGCGATACCCGTCTGGAGGCGACGAGCAAACTTGTCGCCTTTGGGTAGCGATAGGTTGGCCGTCACGTTCCCCTCTGCGCTTCAGTTCCGGGTTCTGTTTTGAAGGCAGCCCCTTGGCTGTCTCATTTGGGGTTGCGACTGGGCGATCGTCGCGCTCTACCTTTGGGGTAGCGACGATGCCCTTGTCGCCTTCCTGTTCCTATGCTGTTTGGCCGTGGGCCGCTGGCCCCGCCTGGGGTCCGGCCTTCTAACGCTGAACGTGACAGGTCTATATGCCACGTTTAGATCAGAAGGCGGCCCCCTGGTCGTCGTGACCTGGTGGCAACAGGCTGGCTGTCGCCTTCCTGTTCTGAAGGCGACACACCTGTGGTTGCGAACAGGTTGTTCTGGCTTTGTTCTGCCTCACGGTGTTTCCGACTTCTCGTGCCGTGCCGGGTGTGCCGGCGTTGGCTGACGGCCCTTCGAGGTTCTGGAAGGGGTACCGTGTGTGCCCGTGTCTGCTGGGCTTGTCTTGGTTGCAAGCCAGTTGTGCCGTTTATGTGGTGTTGCCCCGCGTGTTCGCCCGGTGCTTGCACTTGGGGCTTGTCCCGTTCAGAGGTTGTCTCCATTGCTTGGGACCCCCATCCTCGGAGCCTGTTGAGGGAGTACTCCGGCTACAAGCATGCTCGAGTTGGCAGCCGACAGGGCGGACTCTGGAGCTGAGGAGAAAATGAGGTTTGGATAGCGACGCTGAGTCGTTGTAGAGCCCTCTGTCTAGGTCTGGATGCCGAGGGGTTCGGAGTGCTTTCCTGGTGCAGACCAGACAGTCCCTTGTCTCATTGCCTCTCTCTGCATTGGTTCCAGACCCACGTAGTGGTGTCAGGCGTGAGGCCGTAGCTTGGCCAGGCTGCGTTGTGGCGTTGTTTGTGTTTTCTATGGCGGCTTTGTCTTGCCCTTGGCGCGGGGGCGTAGGCAGGAGCTAGGCTAGCGAGCAGAGCGTGCGGACTACGGGTCCCCCTCTTGGCTGCTAGAGGCGGTGGCTTGGTTGCTATTGTTGTGACAACATTCCTCACGACATTTCTAAGTGTTATTCGTTGCTCTAGTTGTACAACGGTTATGCCTATCTGTGCCTAGTTCCCGTGGGCGTTGTTGGTCTGGCCTTGTGCAGACTCGTGCTTCCGGTGGTTCCCGCTCGGTTTCTCTCGGCTCCGTGGTTCCGTTTGTGGGTGCCAATCCATGGTGGCATCGCGTGTGTGGCTTCCCGACCTTGCGGTGTATCCAGGGTCCGGGTGGTTCTGCTTGCGGGCCTTGACCTTGTAGAGGTCTGAGGTGGCCATGCTTGCGGTGAGACATCGTTCTCACTTGGTTGTTCTGTGGTCTCAGAAGGTGTCTGAGCACTGCTTCTGCTTTGTGCCCACTCCGTTGGGTTTCTGCGGGAGTCATGTGTGTGCTACGGCCTTGTTGGTGGTCATGGCGTTGTACTGTTCTCTTCCCTGCTTAGTAGTACCATGTTGTAGGTGTTCCTCGCTTACATCTTTCTAGTGTAGTTCCCATTTTCGGAGTTCTGCTGCTCTGGCCGTGAGGACTGATAATCCTACTGGGCCTGTGTTCGCGAGGCTCACCCCCCTACTCCTTCAGCTAGGGGCTTGTCGTCACGGGAGCTCAGTGTCCGACGGGTTGCGGAGGCAGTCGTGGCACCGTGTGTTGTCACAGCAGTGAGAACGAGTGTTGTGAGCTCTTGTACCCGAGTGAGCTGAGAGTTGTGTTTTTGCAAGTCCTCGGGGTATGCCCTTAAGGACTGCACCTTTCTTCTTGTACCTTTACTTTGTTTGGGACACGTTGTACAGACTTTTGTATATGTATAGATTGTTTATAGTTATTGGAATTCAGTACATATCTTACTAGACTATTAATTATAACCCTTCCGGGTCTTCGGATTCGTGGGTGGCGACGCGATCTTCGGGGCCCTGGTGGGGTCTGGATGGTCGGGTCGTTACAGTTGGTATCAGAGCGAGGAGTCTAATGAGATTTGTAAGGAGTTAATAACTATAGCTGTCCCAAAGAAAGGTACTAGTGCGCTGCTAACCCCGTCCGACTAGTGTTAGGCTTGTGCTTTCAAATGTTTTGCAGGTGTGCGGCTTCCCTGCATGATTCGTGCGCGGTTGCAGTTTGCAGTTGTTGTTGTGCCACAGCATGGCGAGTGTGGTCACTCGGCGTGTTCATGTTGTAGCGGCACGGTCGGCGCTGGACTCACTGGAAGTGTCTTCCTTGTGTGGAGGACGCTTGCGAGCCAGTCCAGGTGCGGTGCTCCTGGTCGTCTTCGGCGCATTTGAGCGTGTGTGCGTCGCGAAGGCTGAGAGAGTCTACGTGTTGTGTGGCCTTCACCGTGCAGAGTTGTGGTTTGTGGAGCCGGTCGAAGTGTCTCTGCCTTGTTGGGATGCCCCTTTGTTGTTGGGGTGTGTGTTGTCATTGTTGTGTTTTTGCCTTATGTGCCTGTGCGCCGTTGTGCGCTGTGCTCGAGACGCTGAGCTAAGCAGTGCTTGTGTGCCGTGTGGCATCGCTGGTTGAGCGCTGCAGACACACTTGTCTGTCGTCGTTGTCAGCCTGGCACTTACTGGTTGTGAGCTCTGGTGAGGTGCTCCTCCTGGAGTTCTTCCCCGTTGGTTCTGGCGGGAGTGAGGTTTCCCAGAACTGTCTTGTGCTCGTTTCTAGTTTCTGTTGCGTTACCCTCTAAGCTAAGGTGCATCGCTTGGTTGCCCTGTGTTCTGGTGAGGTCTCCCAGAACAGTTTGCTGTTGTCCTGGCGAGTGTTTCTCTAGGACTATTCCGCGCACATTTTTGTTGTTCCTGTGCTACCTCAGGGTCTAAGGTATGCTGCTTCTGTGGTTTGGCTAGTGCCTTCTAGAGGGTTTTCCCAGAACGGTGCCTTGGTGGTTCTGGTGGAGGTTCTCCCAGGACTGGCTTGCGTTGCTCTGCAGTTCTGTTGGTTGTAGTGTTCTCTTTGATGGTCCGTATTGTTTGGATCGTGCATTTTGTTGATGGTTCTTCCCAGGATCGCCCTTTGTCGCTTCTGGTGGAGGTTCTTCCCAGGAGTGCTCTGTGTTCATTTCGGGCCACCGTTGTGTTACCTTGTGATTCGAAGTGTGCCGATTGTGGGGCTAGTTTGGTAGAGGTTCTCCCAAGGTGCTACGTGTTGTTTTGGTTGTCGTTGCTCTCTCTCTCTCTCTCTCTATGGAGATGAGCTGTCATTGTTGCCGGTTGGTTGGTCTTTGTTACAGTCTGCTTGGGCGTTGTGGTCAAGGTGTTGTGCCCTCGGCGTGCATCTGGCTGTCGTGTTGGCCAGTTTGTCTTGTTAGTCGTTTCCAAGTTTGTCGGCCGCGCTGGCGGGACTTGTGTGTCCTCGTGGCTTGAATGGTTGCTTCGTTTCTCACGCCCGGCATGCTCTTGCAGATGGTGGTCTGGGAGTGCCGTCGGTGTCTGGTGAGTGCCGTCAGTGTCTGGAGCTGTACTTCTTATGGAAGCGTCAGTCTTGCGTTGTGGTTTTTACTCTTGCATGTGGAGGAGACTCGTTGTGTGTGTCTCCTTCCTCTACTTTCCGTTGGTTGCTCAGGGTAGCGATGCTCCACTGTGGTGTGTGTTGCAGGGTGCGCATTGTTGCGACCTTCTGGTGGAGTTCATCTTCCCTTGAGTTTTTTGGTTGAGCTGGTTGCTCCCCTCCTGTTGTCGTTTCCTTGTGGCACCGTGGGTCGGTGGACCTGTTCGTGCCATTTGTCATTGCAGTTGTTTATTGCTGCCTGCCTGCGCAATTTGGGGATTGGGTCCCTGTTGTTCTAGTGCGAGGTAGTCCCGTGTTCTTGTTGGGTTGCAGGCATGAGCGTTGCTCTACTGTGCACCGGTTTCTGGTTGGCTTGCTCGTGCAAGCGTTGTTCCGGTTTATGATCGATTGTGCCTCGACTTGTGCCTTGGAGGCTTTTCGTGTCGTCGTTTCGGTGTTTGGCCTCTCTATCGGTTGTGATAGAAGTGGTGCCTCTTGCTCTTGCGCGCTAGGGGGGGGGGGGGGGGGGGGGGGTCGCTGGTCTTTGCTCCCCATGCGGCAGAGTCATTGCTCTTTTTTTGTGTTCTTCTTGGAGCGTACGTGGTTGTCGCACTCTTGAAGTAGTAGTTGCGGCTTTCCGTGTGCTTCCGTTGTGGGTCTCTGGTAGAGAGTCCCTTTGGTGGGGCCCATTCGTCTCGGGTCGTTGGTGTAGTTGCGTGTGCTGCACCTTGAGCGTTCTTCGATGTCGTATTTTTCGTGCCTTGAGGGCTGTGGCCGGCGTGGCCTGTTGTGCCCTTTCAGGTTTACGGTTCTTTGCAGTGTGGTTTTGGTAGGTCTCGGGTGGAGAGTCCTTCCTGTTAGCCGTGGTGTTGTTTCGGCCGCTGGTGCACTGTGCTGCACTTTGTTAGTTTTTGGTGCTTGTGGTAGCACCGTGTGCTCGTGCTCGAGCGTTTCAGTTTGTGCCGTCTGGAGCCTGGGTGCAGTGTTGTACTTTGGGGGGCTCCTGGTGTTTGTGATAGCACCATGTGTTGTTCTGTGTGTCTGTTCGTGAGATTTGTGCATTGTCCCCCGAGTTTGCTCGGTGTTGGAGGCGTTGGGCTTTCCGCTTCTGGGACACGTGTGATAGCTCGAGTCTTGTAGTTGTACCGTTACCGCTATGGGGTGGCTGCTTTGCTTGTCTAGGTAGCCCTATTGGTGGTACGCCATGCTTTGGTCGTGGCGAGTGTCCCAGTTTCTCCTCTCGCTCTGGGAGCGATCGTGTTTGGTTTTGGTGGTACCCTGCTTAGGTTTGGGTCCCTCTTAGGTCGGTGTGTTGTTCTCGACCTCTGCAGTGTTCGGTTCCCGTGTGGATGTGTGCCTTTCTGGTAGTTGGCATGTTGGTACCCACGCTAAGCCCTGTGTGCGTGTGGCGGGTGTGCTGCCGACTCTTTGTTGGTTCTCCGTTGTGCGTGGCGTTGGTGAGTTGGAAGCCGATGGCAGAGTCTCCTGTCGTTCGTCTGGTGACAGTGAGGCCTTGGCTTGCTAGTATTCGACCACGTGGTTGTTGGCGTTGTGAGGTGGCTCAGCTATTGGCTTACCTCAGACATCTTCCATGTTCCGTCGCGGTGTGCCACGTTGTGGAGCATGTAACTCCCAGTCCTTGTGTCTCCGCGTGCGTTTGGTGTCCTTGTCGGACCACGAGGAAGGTCTGGACGAGACCTAGTGGTGACAGTGGATACTGTTTCCGCGTGTTAGGGTTCTCCGTGTGCGTTTGCTGTCCCTGTTGGACCGCGAGGAAGGTCTGTGTGAGACCTAGTGATGGCGGTGGACGTTGTTCCGTGTGTTGTGGATCTCCTGCGAGCGTGTTGTCGCTTGGTACTGTCTCTCATGTGGCCTCTTGGTTGGGCTGGTAACCGGTGCTAGCTGCTGCTAGTAGCGCGAGGCCGTTCCCCTGAGACCTGTGGTTGGTTCTCAAGTGTTTCTTGTGTTGCTGTCGGCAACTACGTCCTCTGTCGGGTTTTTCTAGCGACAGAGTGGGCGGCTGATTGGTTGGTCCTAACAGCGAGGTCTGCTGGTGGCTGCAGCCATGTAGTTTTCGGCTGGCGTTCCCTGTTGTTTGGACTGGTTTTGGCATCGCTCGGCACCTGTGGAGTTGTCGTTCCATTTGGGCTCCCCACGTGTGGCTGGAGAGAGCCATTAGTTTTTGGTTGTGTGCTCCACCCGTGTGTTTGGAGCCAGTTGGGTGAGTCATTGGTTTTCCGGCTTCGTGTGCTTCGCACATGTTTGCTGTGCGATGTGTGCCACAAGGAAGTCGTGTTGAGACTTGGTGGCTTTTTTCGCGCTGGTCTTACATTTGCTCCCTGTGCTTCATTTCGTGCCTCGGGATCCTTTAGGCTTGTCCAATTTCGAGGACGAAATTGTTTAAGGGGGTAGAATGTAAGACCCAATTTCCCGGCTTTCCGTCCGGCACCTGGGATGACTGGCCACTGACGCGTCCAGGCTGGGCGATGCGTTGGTGTCGCGGCGTGGGTGTCCACCGCGACAGTCATCCGTGTCGCGACCTTCGGGTGCGTCGCTTTCTCGTCGCATCTTGATGTAACCCTCGGGTTCTGTGTGCCTTGGCATTGATCTTGGGATCGCGTCGGGCAGGGGTGTCGCTTTCTGAACGCGACATGTTCCCTGTTGCCTTCTGGTTGGGAAGGCAACGACCCCTGTGTCGCGTTTCGGTTGTTGCTGTGGTTGTGTGCCATGTGTTCGCATCGCAGGTGTGAAGGCGACATGCCAGGTGTCATGTTCACCTGAGGCACCTGCGTGCACGACACCTGGTCTGGCGCCTGTCGGCCTATCAGAGGTCTTGTCGGAACTTTTGAGAAGGCGACGTGTCGGGTGTTGCGTTCCTGTTGTGATCGCGATAGGGATCTTGTCGCTTCCTCAGGTTCTAGGGCTTAAAACCGTTGCCCCTCCTTTCTTCCCTTTTCTTCCTCTCTCCCTTTTCCCTCTTCTCAGGCAGTGGAGGGCTCCTCCAACGATCCGGTGCTATGGAGCGGACCGGGAGCTTGTGTGGAGCGGCGGCGCGTGCTGGAGCGAGGAGGAGGCGGCCAACCGACGCGAGGCCCCTTCGTGGGGTGGTTTCTCCGTTCTAAGGTAGGGATTTCTTGTGCCCTCTCCCATCCGGGTGGATCGGGAGCCCTCGGGGTTTTGTAGTTAGATTTACAAGCTTTCCCCATGCTCCCCTCCCCGTGTGTGCTTGTGTGGTAGCTTGGGGTGAGCATGGGTGGCCCCATGCTCCGTTTGGGGCTCAACCTGTGATTGCAACAGGGTGGCTGTCGCGATACCAGTCTGGAGGTGATGAGCAACCTGTCGCCTTCGGTAGCGACAGGTTGGTCGTCACGTTCCCCTCTGCGCTTCAATTCCGAGTTCTATTTTGAAGGCGGCCCCTTGGCTGTCGCCTTTGGGGTTGCGACCAGGCGATCGTCGCGTTCTACCTTTGAGGTAGTGATGATGCCCTTGTCGCCTTCTGTTCCCGTGTGTATGGCCGTGGGCCGGTGGCCCCGCCTGGGGTCTGGCCTTCTGATGCTGAACCCGACAGGTTG
>CM024754.1:27239951-27317451 GCA_014218235.1 Colocasia esculenta | reverse complement strand
CAGTCACATCAAATGGAAGTTGAAAGCAAGAAAGAAGGAGTGCTAGTTGAGATCCATACCTGGTCGTGGGGATAGAGATCAAGCCCAGCTCGTACGTCCTCGATCGCCGATCCGTCACCCTCGGATCGGGCGCCACCTTCCACCTAGCCATGAGGGGGACCATGGTCTGGCTCCCTCCCTTGTACACCGCGTCCCATAGGGAAGCGGTGTATCCCCAAATTTGCAAGGCAAAAGAAGAATGTTAGTCAGACAATTTACAATTTAATTCAATGAAGAGCATTAATAGAAAGTTGCATACCTGTAGAAAGGGGGTGAAGCCCCCGGTGCTCTTGAGAACGCCACGAGCTGCTGGGGAGAAGTGAGAAGAGGTGTTCTAGCATCGCAGCGCCCCATGCATATCTCCCTGCCTGCTCCAGGTCTCGTAGAAGCAGCACGAACTTGTAGTTCATCAGGGATGACTGTGTCGGGAAGAGGAGGCATCCGAACAGGTAAGCCACGAAGATCCAGACCGACCTCTCCTCGCTCTGGTCCCCCAACTGGATCGACCTCCGGACCCCGGTGCTGAACTCCTCAGGGTCTCCAAAGTCCTCTGGTTCGGAGTTGAGGAAGGAGAGGACGGGGAAGAGAGATAGGAGGTCCTTATGGAGTTGAGGAAGGAGAGGACGGGGAAGAAGATAGGAGAGTCCTTATGGACTTCCAAGAGCTATTTTTTCGGTCTGATCCGCTGGCATGTTAACGTCCACATCGTTCGACGTCTGTGTACGATTGACGGCATCATGTGTGGACGCCGGATTTTGTAGACGGCAGTTATTATTAACGTCAATTGTAGATTAGCGGCAATCGGTCTGGACGTTAATCTGCCCGAATTTTCAAATCTTTATTGTTCATATAGCCATTATTTCTATATCTTGTGCTTCAAGTTGTTTTGCAGATGTTTAAGCACAAACTGCACTTCAAATCTGAAAACACTCATGCAACCTTGAGTGTTACACAGGTATGTCTAACATAGATTAGTCACCATAGGCGAATAACTTGGCGACCGTGAACCCAGAGTTCCTCTTTACCAAAACTATGACGGGTTTGCGATCTCTCAGTTATTCGTATGACCTTAGAATTTTCCTCTTGTTCTAACTTGCATTTTAGATAGGGAACCCACAAACATGCATTTAGGATTTCACTGCTAACATTCTCTTACTAACTCAAAATTTTTGGAGATTTCCTCAATCACTTTGTGGCTCCCCAGCTCAAGCGGCCTACTGGGTTAGCACCACATTCTTAAATATCCAAGCTGAATATCGGTTTGTTGCCCCCCCTTCTCCACTTGTCCCACCGTGCATATCACAAGTAAATCATTCCAGCCTTGTTGAGTTCATGTGAACCGTTCGCCAGTCATGAGCTTAATTCTGGACTTCTGGCTTTCCAAACATTGATTCCAGTTAGAATCTTTTGATAATCCTTTGAGAGATCAATCAATCCCTTTGTCTCCACAACCCCCTAAATTTGGACAAATGTCCTAATTAGGTCAGCGGGACCAAAATAGACTCCGGTTGTGAGATTCCCTCGATTCAACCGTCATATTACAACTCCTTTGACTCAGACAACACCAGAAACTTGTCAAAGTCCTAAACGGCAATGCCAGGGACCCTACCGTTGGGTCGCAGTTGTAGTTACACGGGTAGAACACCCTTCCTCTTATCCACATTTGTCTCTCAGACGATTCGTCACTTGTTTCTAGCCTAACTCATTCGTGTGGCTTGCTAGATTTCCTATCCTCAGAGATGGCCCTTCCATTAAATCTCCGCGTCCTTTGTTTACCGAGACACCAACCTTTCAGTCCGCTCTGCTCCCTTGTAAGATCAGATGTCTCGGAGGGGCATTTGTAGACGCGAGATTTGACCCATCTCTGCGTGGTTCATGGCCCAATAAGGCTCATTTGACCGCTTGTTGACTTGTCTCAGATTCGATGTAGTCGGCAACATCGACTGCCGCTGATTACAAGTTGACGGCACACGCCCTTGACGTCGACTACGGTTGGCGTCCACAGGGGTGACGTCTGCATGGGGTTGGCAGCACTATTGTTTGACGTCAACCTGGTTTACTTGGTTTGCGCAACTGCTGAGATTTCAGCCCACTAGCGCCCTCTCCTCACTCATGCAGCGCATGGGGCCGTCCCAACGGGCAAATGGGCCACCTTGGCACCCCCTTGACCCAGTAAAAGTCCTACATGGCCCCCTCTCATTGGTTCAAGCTTTAACACATGGATTGCCAATGTTTAAGTGTGTTTTCTCACACTTGAGCATCCAAGGCTCCCTAGCTGCGACCCCACTGCCTATATAGGTCACTCCTTGGCCTTCTAAGTGAAGGAGGGGAGGCTGGACGTCCCTGCCATGTTGCTTTGAGAGAGGAGAGAGAAAAGTGACTTGAGAGCTTCCACCTTTGTCCCTCTCTTCTTCTCAACATTTGGAGCGTCCAGGAGGCTTCATCAAGTGCTGGAGGAGCCCACAAAGGAGTCAACCATGCCATCAAATGAGGATCATCTCCCTCCTATCTTCCTCTTTCTCTTCCTCTCTCCTTAGTCTTTGCATGCAACTCACTACACACACACACACTCTAGGCACGGTGCACCTCCCAACACACCCAAAAAGGGTTTTCTGATGATCAGGTTATCCCCAATGTAATTTAAATAATTACATATCTATTTTGGTGATAACAAAATTGTGATAAAGATTACTTCTATGAGAATGGAGCACAGGAAATAAATCAAGGAAATACAAGCAAAATCAGTAAGTATTTATCATCCGTAGCATTTACAGTTTAAAGCATGAAATATTTTAGTACACATCGACTTTCTAGTTATTGCAACGATTTCCTTAGAATCATAATAATTTCCTCTTCCACATCGATTTTTGGTTCTATAATGATATCATAAGTCATCGCTATTTTATTGAAGTCTATTTCATAACGATTTGCTCTCATAACGATTCGTTAAGTGAGCATAACGACTTCGACATCATAACGATTCAATAAGTCAACAGAGCAACTCTGTGCCTTAACAATTTGATGATTATAACGATTTCAATCTCACAACGATTTCGTAAGTGAGCATAACAATTTGCTCTCGTAATGATTCGATAAGTGAGTATAACGATTTTAATCTCACAACGATTTTAATCTCACAACGATTTCGTAAGTGAGCATAACGATTTGCTCTCATAACGATTCGATAAGTGAGTATAACGATTTCAATCTCACAACGATTTCGTAAGTGAGCATAACGATTTGCTCTCATAACGATTCGATAAGTGAGTATAACAATTTCAATCTCACAACGATTTCGTAAGTGAGCATAACGATTGGCTCATAACGATTTGCTTACACGATTGGTTATAACGATTGCTCATAACGATTGGTTATAACGATTTGCTCATAACGATTTAGTTATAACGATTTGGTTATAACGATTTGGTCATAACGATTTTCTTATAACGATGTGGTTACAACGATTTGCTCATAGTGTCATAACGATTTTTTATCCAGAACGACTTGGATATGGATGCATAACGATTTATGCGTACAACGATTTGTTTACGAATGAGCAATGATTCACATGAACAATGACTCATTCGCACAACGATTCTATAAGTCATGTTCATATCGATTTCATGAGCTATAACGACTTGATATTCAAATATCTTGACAAGTCAAAGTTATCCTGCGTATTTCACTGTTATCCATGCATTAAATACAACCGTACACTTCTCTGCACGATGCATGTCCAGATATCTTCTATTTATGCTCTGCATGTAATATCTTTTTGGAAAGACAGAATGGAAATCTCTATCTTGATGTATTCTCACTCTACGTTGACTGAAACAAGAGAGACAACTAGCTATCTACGTTTTAGCATTTAATGTGTGCAGGTCTTTGACAGCACAACTCCATACAACGTTGGATAAAGTAGAGATGGAGGATGATATCAAGAAGGATTTTCTTCTTACGTGAATGGAACGTAAGGACCATTGATTACAAAGAAGATCCATGCGGTCTAACGTCCTCGGAACATAGAGACAACAGATACTTCAAACGGCTAATTTTTCAAAGAAGATATAAATAGAAGACTGGTGCCGACGTGAAGAGGCATCTCTCGAGAATTCAAAATCTGCAAGCACCATAGAAGAGCTCAAGTCTCACTCCATCACTTTGTTGTAGCTCTTAGCTCTCTGCATCCTGTGTAGTTCTTAGAGAGAGCATTTTTGTGTACTGAGAGAGTTCATTGTTGTTCATCTTCCTCTTAGTAATCGCTTCGATCAAGCATTGTGCTATTAGCTTGGTCTAGGGGCATCACATCCCTGAACACTTTGTGTGTTAATTGCCTTGTGTGAAGGAAGACTGGGGGTTTCAGGGTGTTCATTTCCCTTTGTGTTGAAGGAAGACCTGGTGGGATCCAGGGTGTTGTATTCCTCTTCGGTTGTGAAGAGAAGACCAACTGCGGCTGGGTGTGTAAGTGTCCTTGAGGGGGACTATACCCTTGGGTAGTGGTATCCTGAGTTGTTGCTCAGGACTGGACGTAGGACTCATGTGGAAGGAAGTCCGAACCAGGATAAAATCTTGTGTAGTGTGTCTGATTGCTTTGTGTTTATTGTTTTCTTCTCGCTAACACTAACAATCATCGGAGGCTTGTGTTGTGTGAACGTTTTTGTGGACAGGTTTTAGATAATCAAAATTTAAAGAATCCCATTCACCCCCCCCCCCTCTGGGCTTGCTAGCTGGGCAACATTTCCAACCAAAAAAAAATGGAGGGAAGAAGGGTGGTCATAGCATTTGGCCACCCCTCTTCTCAAGCCCGCAACCGGTACGGGGCCCTCCTATTGGGCTTCTTCTTTCTGTTTAGGACGTTTACTACATCATCTCAAAGTCTTATAGAGCTTCCTTTTGTGGCAGGAACACTTCAAGCAAGACCATGGAGCTTTCTCTCTTGGCCGGCCGAAGAAAGGAAAGTTGGACTTCCGCCGTCATCCGCTACGCGAGGCAACGTCATCGACGCAATCATAACACCTCCTTGGACACAGGTAAGGCCCTGGCGATCACCTCCCTTCATTTACTTTGTTGGTTTTCTTCTTCTTCTCTTGGTCAATCGGGTCAAAGGTGAGGTCAAATCGGAGTCAAAGAAGTCAACTAGCAAACCCAACGCCAACGAGGGAGCGGCAACGTTCGGAAACCTCCAGAGCTTGCAACAGCACCACGGGGTTGCGCGGAATGGGGCATCCACAGCTCTTCTTTAAAGAAGAGCTGTGGACGAATTGAAGCAGCGAAAATGGCATCCTCATCGACTGGAATGTCCACGAGTGTGAACCTGGGGATTCTGAGCGAGGTTCTGGGGCATTTGAGCACTCGACTGGCCAACGGGGAGGTAAGCAACGCTTATTTCTGCTCTTCTTCATGCTTAAAGCGCCCCAAACTCTCTCTCACAGCACTCCCTGGATGTGCATGAGGTACCTGCCTTCCCAAGCCAAGGCCAGGTGTGGGCCTTCTCCTGGCTGGTTAACCTGATGAACGCGATTACCCTGGACATGAGGAGCTTCATTGGAGAGTGGAATCTGAGCTTCATGGTGGTGTTGGCGAAGAATATGAAGGAGATGTGGTGGGGTTTCGACGCCCTGGGAGCGCTCGTGGAGCGGTGGCATCCACACACACACACGTTCATGTTCCAGGGATTCGGGGCAAGTGTGTTGCTGGAGGAAGTGGAGTTGTTTCTGGGGTGGAGGCGAAGCTTGGAGTACGACGTGACGACCCCTCTCCTCCCATGGGAAGAGATCCTGGCGGACATCGTACGGGACAAGAAGGAGGTGTTAAGAATGACAAAAAAGCACGGGATCTTTCTGAACTGGCTGGCCTGGTGGCTGATCCAGCATGCGAAGGAAATTGATGGAGAGAGGGCGACCTGGGGATTGACACTCTGCCTGGCGGGTGTGCTCTTGTTCCCCACTAGTGGCGACTTCCTCCTATACGAGCACGTAGGGATCCTATCTCTGCTATGGCGCGGGCAGTCACTTGCCCCTATAATAGTGGCGCACCTTTACAGCTCCCTGACCACGATGAGCTTAGGCAGACGCACATGCGGGAGCTTGTTCCGCTTCAGGTATGGATGGAAGCTCACTTGAAGTTTGATTTCGCTGAGAAGCAACCTACCCCTCCAGAATTTTCCTTCGGAGTTCAGTGCATTGCAGCAGAGCTTGGTATGAGCCAGAGGATGAAATCAAGTGTGTGACATCACACTTGAAGAGCAGAGATGTCTGGCGAGATTACCTAGGCTACTTCCCAGTGGAGGACTTCATTGTGAGGCCACTGTTCATGAGGACAATTGAGTTCAGGGTGCACACCAGGGAGGACAGAGACTTGTGGCTGGTTGGTGCTGATCAGATGGTGGTGTACCAGCCACACCGGTGCCAGTGTCAGCTCGGAATACCACGGAGAATTCCAGCTTCATCCCACTGCACCGACATGATTATTCCGGAGGAATGAGAAGCTTATGAAGACAACAAAGAAGACATGGGAGAAGTACACAGTGAGCAAGAAAGTGGGACAAGCACTGCAGGAGAATTGGGAAGACATCTGGAAATATGAGGAATATATTGACACAATCCGCCTATTTCTTGTGATTTCTTTATGGCTCGTAGGGCAAAGTGATGTGCTTTCCTCATTTTCAATAAGTGTAACACAAAATTGATGAATAAACAATGAGTAGGTTGTGTTGAATGGGTTGAATGTGTTTAATTGTGTGGAATGGACCCAATGTAGTGTCAAATTGCCTTCAATTGAGTGGATTGAGTGTTCTGTGAAAGACTGAAGACGAGCTATTGACGTCCACATCGAACGCCTCCAAAGCTAAGTAGACGACCACATGGAAGCCGTTAACTGCCAGACAGAGGATAGACGGCTGGGTCGATGGACGTCTAAAGGAAGGTAGACATCCACCTCCGGGTCGTTGACCGGAGTACGAGGTCTGACAGGGTTACCTCGGGGCCAGAGATAGACGGCCATGGGGTCGCCGTCAAAATGGAATGAACGGCCCACCGATTGACGTCAAGGGAATTTCAGCGGCCACGATATTGACGTCAATTTTAAAAACCAGCTTTTCTTCCCGAGGCCTATCTCCGGCGCCCTTTACTTTCTTCAAACCACTGGAAACGCCTCTTCTTTTCCTCTCTCATCTTCACACACCCTCTCACATTCTCTCTTTTTCTCTCATCGTCCTACTCTCTTCTATCTTCTTCAATTCTTCTTCAAGATTTCAGACTGTTCTTTGGGGGCTGCGGAAATGGTGAGGGGGAAGAAGTGTAAGCTCCAGACTCGTCCCCAACCGACGGAGGAGGAAGAAGAGGGAGCAACTACAGGGGGTTCGGCGGCAGAAGAGGAGGAGATGGCCACGGAGGCCGGAGCAAGCGCGCCGGAGGGGGAGGAATCGGCCGGCTGCGATGGAGAGGAGGGAGAAGAGACAGAGGCGGAGACATCTCGGAGGGGACCACAATGACCCAAGGTAAGGCAAATACCCCTAAAAAACCTTTGTGGATGATTTGTAAAATGTGAGACGGAAGGGGAAACAGGGGAGGCGCCGTCGAGTTCAACAGGAATTTGACGTCAACATCGGTTGACGTCGGGTTCCTGTTAACATCCACAACGTTGCCGTCAATAAGAACTTGACGGCAAGGGAAAGGATGTTAAACCCATGATCTTGACGACAAACCTGTGGACACCAACTCTGTGTAAATGGCATGCCCTTGCCGTCAATTTTCTTAACGGCAGTCGATACTGACGTTGACTTCTGTGTTTGTGCAGGGAAAAGGCAGAATGAGGAGCCGGGTGATGTGGGATTTGTGCTGGGCATGGTATCGGGCGCTGCCGAAGGCCCAGCAGACGCGGATAGCACAGATGGGGTTTGGACACCTCTTGGCGGTGCGCCTGTTCCACGTTTGACGTCCCAAAGTCCTCTGGTTCGGAGTTGAGGAAGGAGAGGACACATGAAGAAGATAGGAGAGTCCTTATGGACTTCCAAGAGCTATTTTTTCGGTCTGATCCGCTGGCATGTTAACGTCCACATCATTTGACGTCTGTGTATGATTGATGGCATCATGTGTGGACGCCGGATTTTGTAGACGATAGTTATTATTGACGTCAACTGTAGGTTAGCGGCAATCGGTCTGGATGTTAATCTGCCCGAATTTTCAAATCTTTATTGTTTATATAGCCATTATTTCTATATCTTGTGCTTCAAGTTGTTTTGCAGATGTTTAAGCACAAACTGCGCTTCAAATCCGAAAACACTCATGCGACCTTGAGTGTTACACAGGTATGTCTAACATAGGATTAGTCACCAGAGGCGAATAACTTGACGACCGTGAACCCAGAGTTCCCCTTTACCAAAAACTATGGCGGGTTTGCGATCTCTCAGTTATTCGTATGGCCTTAGAATTTTCCTCTAGTTCTAACTTGCATTTTAGATAGGGAACCCACACCAACATGCATTTAGGATTTCACTGCTAACATTCTCTTACTAACTCAAAAAAAATGGAGATTTTCCTCAATCACTCTGTGGCTCCCCAGCTCAAGCGGCCTACCGAGTTAGCACCACATTCTCGAATATCCAAGCTGAATATCAGTGTGTTGCCCCCCCCCCCCCCCCCCCCTTCCCCCCCCCCCCCCCCCCCCCCCTTCTCCACTTCTCCCACCGTGCATATCACAAGTAATCATTCCAGCCTTGTTGAGTTCATGTGAACCGTTCGCCAGTCATGAGCTTAATTATGGACTTTCGACTTTCCAAACATTGATTCCAGTTAGAATCTTTTGATAATCCTTTGAGAGATCAATCAATCCCTTTGTCTCCATACCCCCTAAATTTGGACAAATGTCCTAATTAGGTCAGCGGGACCAAAACGGACTCCGGTTGTGAGATTCCCTCGATTCAACCGTCATATTACAACTCCTTTGACTCAGACAACACCAGAACTTGTCAAAGTCCTAAACGGCAATGCCAGGGACCCTACCGTTGGGTCGCAATTGTAGTTACATGGGTAGAACACCCTTCCTCTTATCCACATTTGTCTCTCAGACGATTCGTCACTTGTTTCTAGCCTAACTCATTCGTGTGGCTTGCTAGATTTCCTATCCTCGAAGATGGCCCTTCCATTAAATCTCTGCATCCTTTGTTTACCGAGACACCAAACTTTCAGTCTGCTCTGCTCCCTTGCAAGATCGAATGCCTCAGAGGGGCATTTGTAGACGCGAGATTTGGCCCATCTCCGCGTAGTTCATGGCCCAATAAGGCCCGTTTGACCGCTTGTTGACTTGCCTCGGATTCCATGTAGACGGCAACATCGACTGCCGCTGATTACAAGTTGACGGCACACGCCCTTGACGTCGACTCCGGTTGGCGTCCACAGGGGTTGACGTCTGCATGTGGTTGGCGGCACTATCGTTTGACGTCAACCTGGTTTACTTGGTCTGCGCAACTGCCCGAGATTCCAGCCCACTAATGCCCTCTCCTCGCCCATGCAGCACATGGGGCATTCCCAACGGGCAAATGGGCCACCTTGGCACCCCCTTGACCCAGTAAAAGTCCTACATGGCCCCCTCTCATTGGTTCAAGCTTTAACACATGGATTGCCACATGTTTAAGTGTGTTTTCTCACACTTGAGCATCCAAGGCTCCCTAGCTGCGACCCCACTGCCTATATAGGTCACTCCTTAGCCTCCTAAGTGAAGGAGGGGAGGCTGGACGTCCATGCCATGTTGCTTTGAGAGAGGAGAGAGAAAAGTGACTTGAGAGCTTCCACCCTTGTCCCTCTCTTCTTCTCAACATTTGGAGCGTCCAGGAGGCTTCATCAAGTGCTGGAGGACCCCACAAAGGAGTCAACCATGCCATCAAACGAGGATCATCTCCCTCCTCTCTTCCTCTCTCCTTGGTCCTTGCATGCAACTCACTACACACATACACACCCTCTAGGCACGTAGTGCACCACCCAACACACCCAAAAGGGGTTTTCCAACCAAAAAAAAAATGGAGGGAAGAAGGGTGGTCATAGTATTTGGCCACCCCTCTTCTCAAGCCCGCAACCAGTACGGGGCTCTCCTTTTGGGCTTCTTCTTTCTGTTTAGGACGTTTACTACATCATCTCAAAGTTTTATAGAGCTTCCTTTTGTGGTAGGAACACTTCAAGCAAGACCGTGGAGCTTTCTCTCTTTGGCCGGCCGAAGAAAGGAAAGTTGGACTTCCGCTGTCATCCGCTACGCGAGGCAACGTCATCGACGCGATCATAACACCTCCTTGGGCATAGGTAAGGCCCTCGAGATCACCTCCCTTCATTTACTTGTTGGTTTTCTTCTTCTTCTCTTGGTCAATCAGTCAAAGTTGAGGTCAAATCGGAGTCAAATAAGTCAACCAGCAACCCATCCAACGCCAACGAGGGAGCGGCAACGTTCGGGAACCTCCGGAGCTTGCAACAGTACCACGACGTCCACAATATGCTATTCTCTCAAACCACCCACACATGCATATCCCTTAAACCCAATCAAATCATGCTCTTAAACTCAAAACAAGCTAGGAAGTCTCCCTATCGGAAGAAGAAGCCGCCGAAGAACGCCCCAAACCTCCTCGCCGACGGCACGCCCACGCTCCGAGCATCGTCCTTGCGTGGTTCTCACGCCGCACGAGCCATCCACAGTCGAAAACTGCCAGAAATCGCTGGAAAAGCCGGTAGCAGCTCCCCCCCTTCGCCGGACAGAGCAGCTTCTACTCTGTCTGGGTGAAACAATACACTTAAAACACTTCTCAAAATCGCGTCCAGGGCAGACGCCACGTTTAAACTCTTTAAACGCGTCCACCCAAGCCGACGCCACATGCAATCCGAGTGACATGCGTCACAGGGGCGGTTCGCTAAATCGCGTCGGGCAAGGCCGAGGCGTTCAAATCGCGTCGCCTGGCTCTGCCGCGTTTCAAAACAGTGAACCAACAGTGCAAATGGGCTGGCATATCCGGCCCACACTGCGACAAAGAAAGCACAACTACACTAAGAGACCTCAACCCCAATGGGTCTCACTGGCAACATCGACAACCAAAGCATAACATGCACACGCAAGCATGTTAAAAACAACTAATCACAACACTCCGGCTAAACCCAGTCCTCGGAAAGTAAAGGGAAACACAAGACTAGCTTAGCACCACTAGTCCACCCTTCAACTGAAACACCTCGACCACAAGCCTCACCGGCAAACCACTGCCTAAGCTACAGTCTCACAGGCAAACCAGCCGCACAGATTATCAAGATTGACGTCAACCAGCCAACACCCGTAAACCAAACCATAATCGGAAACCAATCTATTTAATACATGGAGAGTCACACCACAAGATCTCCACAGTACGCACGGTCTCACCTCATCACCAGCTGAGGACGAGACACACGTACCACAACACAACTCTACCCACGAGGGGTACATGTACCTACTACTATGAGGTACAATACTAACTCACAGAACCGTGCCACCTTCAGGGCGCACCACAAAACAGTTACACCTTAACCAGTGGATCACACGCAAACCACAACCAGTGGCCAAACACGAGTCGGTACGGAAATGACGCCACACACGGGAACGGACTACTAGTTCATGACGCCAGTATCCAAACCGGACAACAAGGCACAAGAACTACCTCTTAGTCTCGCAGTCATGGACGGAAGGCCAACTGCCGCTCCACAACTCGACGCCTTTAAACCAGGCGGTCAACATTGACCATCAACGGTTAAACCGCGTCCGCCACATACGACGCTATTAACAAAACATAAACAATGCTCTAAATAGCGTCCGACCATGTCGCCGCATTTTAACCATAACGTGACAGACCACATGGTCGTGACCAAGCAACCGACTTAACAGAAATGTCAGAAAACAGAACGCGTCGATGCGGTGCAACGCGTTCAACCGAATCACAGCGGGTACACCCGATGCGATTCCAGCTCATCTGTGAGCCCAACTCACAGGCCTAACCCACACTCCCACACAGGGGAAAAGCCACACACAACAACCATAAACAGCAAACAAAACTACAAACAGGTGATATGATATTCTCTCAAACCACCCACACATGCATATCCCTTAAACCCAATCAAATCATGCTCTTAAACTCAAACAAGGTAGGAAGTCTCCCTATCGGAAGAAGATGCCGAAGAACGCCCCAAAGCCTCCTCGCCGACGGCATGCCCAC
Source organism: Colocasia esculenta (assembly GCA_014218235.1). NCBI lineage: Eukaryota > Viridiplantae > Streptophyta > Magnoliopsida > Alismatales > Araceae > Colocasia > Colocasia esculenta. The sequence continues at coordinate 27,305,198 of CM024754.1, read as the reverse complement.
GCTCCGAGCATCGTCCTTGCGTGGTTCTCGCGCCGCACGAGCCATCCGCAGTCGAAAACCGCTAGAAATTTCCAGAGAAGCCCGCAGCAGCTCCCCCCCTTCGCCGGACAGAGCAGGTTTTGCCCTGTCTGGGTGAAACAATACACTTAAAACACTTCTCAAAATCGCGTCCAGGGCAGATGCTGCATTTAAACTCTTTAAACGCGTCCACCCAGCCGACGCCACATGCAATCCGAGCGACACGCGTCACAGGGGCGGTTCACTGAATCGCGTCGGGCAAGGCTGACGCGTTCAAATCGCGTCGCCTGGCTCCGCCGCGTTTCAAAACAGTGAACCAACAGTGCAAATGGGCTGGCATATCCGGCCCACACTGCTCACCTTGTGCATAGCAACCACACAAACAGCCATTGACCATCTCTTGGTCAAGAGCACCACATAGACCCGATAAACCGAATCCAAACCGCCGTAATGTTACATTACTATCACCTAAAAAGGAATGTCGTCCTCGACATTCAGAGCAAAGCACGGTAAATCCGACTATCACCTAAAAGGTAGGATACATTCTTTGCTGCTCTTGCCTTTCAAATCACTGCATACGGACTACCTTGATCTGCTCATTGTCATACCTTCCTGCTTTACTTTTCTCTTTCATCCTCTTCATATTTGCTCTGCTGTATATGTCATTCTACCGTTCTCCACTTTTCAATGGTAACCACACGGGAACGGACTACTGGTTCATGACTCCAGTATCCAATCCGGACAACAAGGCACAAGAACTACCTCTTAGTCTCGCAGTCACGGACGGAAGGTTCAACTGCTGCTCCACAACAACAAACCAAGAACAGTGGAGTCCAACTAACACCACACCTGCAGACCACACAGCTGTAGGTCCATGCCTGGCACCTTTAGGGACTCCGGCCCGAGCTCCCTAAAGTGAGGCACTTGCACTAATTCCGGTCCCATTACCTGCCTTTCACCCACTTCATACCAATTCAATGGAGTCCTGCAGGTCTCCATAAAGTGCCTCATACGATGCCATGCCAATGCTTGTGTGATAACTATTGTGTAGGCAAACTCAACCATGCCAAGATGCTGCTCCCATTCGCCTCCCCAAACCAAACAACATGCTCAAAGCATATCTTCAATTGTCTGAATATGAGATTGAGATTGAGCTATTTGGATGAGGTTCCCATTATGGTACAAGGTAATCAGTTGCCGGCCAGATTGTATGCATTGCAGTTGAAAGAGTATGATATGATATTGGGTATGGACTGGTTGGAAGCATATGGGGCAATTGTGGATTGCAGAAAGAAGAGGGTGAGGTTCAGCCATCTAGGAGGAAATAAATTTGAGTTTCAAGGTATGCCGTTCTATACCCCTAAGTTTATCATTTCTGCCCTTAAGGCTAGGAAATTGATTAATGTAGGGTGTGTAGCCTATTTGGCATCTGTTAGTCTGGTTGAGCAGGTAGGGTAGAAGTAGATGGTACCAGTGGTTATGAATTTCTAGATGCAACATGGAAAAGTGGTGGCGTACGCATCCAGACAATTAAAGAGGCATGAGGAGAATTACCCCACACATGATTTGGAGTTGGCAGTGGTTGTATTTGCACTAAAGTTATGGCAGCATTACTTATATGGAGAGCAGTTTGAGATATTCACGGACCACAAAAGCTTGAAGTACATCTTCTCACAGAAAGATTTGAATTTGAGGCAGCGTAGGTGGATGGAATATCTCAAGGATTATGACTTTAGCTTGGTATATCACCCAGGGAAAGTAAATGTGGTGGCGGATGCCTTAAGCAGGAAAGCAGTAATGAGTCATTTGATGATGAGAGAATGGAAGTTATATGAAGATGTGGCAGAAAGTTCCTTGATTGTTCCAAGTAGCCAAAGAAGAGCTGTGCTAGCCAGTAGCACCATAGAGCCATCTTTGTATTGGCAGGTTATTGAGGCACAAAAAATAGATGAGAATTTAGCCGATGTGGGTGGTTTGAGAGAATAGCATATCACCTGTTTTGTAGTTTTGGTTTGCTGTTTATGGTTTGTTGTGTGTGGCTTTTCCCCCGTGTGGGAGTGTGGGTTCGGCTTGTGAGTTGGGCTCACAGACGAGCTGGAATCGCGTCGGGTGTACCCGCCGCGATTCGGTTGAATGCGTTGCACCGCGTCGACGCGTTCTGTTTTTCGACGTTTCTGTTAAGTCGGTTGCTTGGTCGCGACCATGTGGTCTGTCGCGTTATGGTAAAACGCGGCGACATGGTCGGACGCTATTTAGAGCATTGTTTAATGTTTTGTTAATAGCGTCGTATGTGGCAGACACGATTTAACCGTTGACGGTCATGGGCAGTGGACTGATTGGAAAGATTATATGTTGAAAGGATTGTGCCTTTGCATGGTATACCAATTACAATTGTTTCTAACAGGGATCCCAGATTTACATCCGGTTTTTGGAGGAGCTTGCAGAGGGTTGTGGGCACGCACTTGAAGTATAGTTCAGCATACCATCCCCAAATCGACGGGCAGATGGAGAAGACGATTCAGACAATTGAAGATATGCTTCGAGCATGTTGTTTGGTTTGGGGAGGTGGATGGCAGCAGCATCTTGGCATGGTTGAGTTTGCCTACAACAATAGTTATCACACAAGCATTGTCATGGCACCGTATGAGGCACTTTATGGAAGACCTTGCAGGACTCCATTGAATTGGCATGAAGTGGGTTAAAGGCAGGTAATGGGACCGGAATTAGTGCAGCAATGTGCGGAAATGGTGAAGTTTATTAAAAAGAAGCTTTAGACGGCGCAAAGCAGGCAAAAGAGTTATGCAGATAATCGACGCAGGCCCGCGACGTCTGTGTTGGACGCGTTTCAGGTTCCGTGGCTGAGTTGTGGTGGCTAGGCGGTGAGGTTCTAGTGTGAACTTAGCCCAAGCCTTGTGGTTGTTGTTAAGTATGGTTTAAGGCAGTTAATCTGATAAGGTTATGTATGTTGTTTGTGTGCTTATGATTTATATTAAGCATGCTTATGTATTAAGATACATGAATAGTGGATAATGAGTATAAGTGTGATGTGTGGTCTTGGTGGTCATCTGATGACCCGTGATTAATGAATGGTTGTGTGTAGGATGGCTTGAGGGTCACAGGGTGACCGATGATAAGCCATTCCTTACACTTGTGTACCGTGGGTTGTACATAAAGGTCATATAAGTATGTATATCGTGGTTTGTGTGCTTACCGAGTCTGGTGGTCGGTTTGGGTTACAGAGGAGCAGTGTTTAGTAAACAATTTGAGGAAGTAAAGTGGCCTAGAAAGGAATAGTGCAGGCACAGTCAGGAAAGTGTAGAAACAGGTTGAGTCAAAGGAGATAAAGCGCCAACGACAAGTTAGAATGGCTACCATTGAAAAGTGGAGAACAGAAGAATGACATATAGAGCAGAGCAAATATGAAGAGGATGAAAGAGAATAGTAAAGCAGGAAAGGTATGACAATGAGCAGATCAAGGTAGTCCGTGTGCAGTGATTTGAAAGGCAAGAGCAGCAAAGAATGTATCCTACTTGGTTTGTATAAGGTTTAAATTCTTTTTAGGTGATAGTCGGATTTACTGTGGCTTTGCTCTGAATGTCGAGGACAACATTCCTTTTTAGGTGATAGTAATGTAACAGTACGACGGTTTGGATTCAGGTTTATCGGGTCTATGTGTGGTGCTCTTGACCAAGAGATGGTCAATGGGCTGTTTGTGTGGTTGTTGTGCACAGGGTGAGCAGTGTGGGCCAGATATGCCAGCCCATTTGCACTGCTGGTTCACTGTTTTGAAATGCGGCGGAGCCAGGCGACGCGATTTGAACGCGTCGGCCTTGCCCGACGCGATTCAGCGAACTGCCCTATGACGCGTGTCACTCGGATTGCATGTGGCGTCGGCTTGGGTGGACGCGTTTAAAGAGTTTAAACGGCGGCGTCTGCCCTGTATGCAATTTTGAGAAGTGTTTTAAGTGTATTGTTAAGTCAGTTGCTTGGTCGTGACCATGTGGTCTGTCGCATTATGGTTAAAACACGGCGACATAGTGGACGCTATTTAGAGCATTGTTAATGTTTTGTTAATAGCGTCGTATGTGGCGGACACGGTTTAACCGTTGACGGTCAATGTTGACCGCCTGGTTTAAAGGCGTCGAGTCGGGCCAACGTGACTCTGTCGCGCCAGTGTGCCCTGTCGCATCGGGGATGGTCGACGCGATTCTAAGCGCGACATCTGTGTTGGACGCGTTTCAGGTTCCGTGGCTGAGTTGTGGTGGCTGGGCGGTGAGGTTCTAGTGTGAACTTAGCCCAAGCCTTGTGGTTGTTGTTAAGTATGGTTTAAGGCAGTTAATCTGATAAAGTTATGTATGTTGTTTGTGTGCTTATGATTTATATTAAGCATGCTTATGTATTAAGATACGTGAATAGTGGATAATGAGTATAAGTGTGATGTGTGGTCTTGGTGGTCATGTGATGACCCGTGATTAATGAATGGTTGTGTGTAGGATGGCTTGAGGGTCACAGGGTGACCTATGATAAGCCATTCCTTACACTTGTGTACCGTGGGTTGTACATAAAGGTCATATAAGTATGTATATCGTGGTTTGTGTGCTTACCGAGTCTGGTGGTCCGGTGCCTATTCCGGAATACCTCTTCAGTCGGGTACCCCAGGTTCCTAGGAGAGCCAGGCACGTGTGTTGTGCTCGGGGCGTGTCCCGGTACGGTGTGTACCTTTGAGGTCTTGGTTGTCTTCCTAGACACCCTCACTCCTGTGTTTGAGTTGTACGTCCGGCTGAGGGAAAGACGACAGAGGGCAGCGACTTGTGTTTGTGGGTGTGCGGTCGCTTGTAGCGCGCTCGTGGTTGGGGGTACGGACACCAGTAGATGTACTGGTCCCCAGCTAGTCCTATGTGCAGTGCCTCACTTTAGGGAGCTCGGGCCAGAGTCCCTAAAGGTGCTAGGCATGGACCTGCAGCTGTGTGGTCTGCAGGTGTGGTGTTAGTTGGACTCCAATGTTCTTGGTTGTTGTTGTGGAGTGGCAGTTGGACCTTCCGTCCGTGACTGCGAGACTAAGAGGTAGTTCTTGTGCCTTGTTGTCCGGGTTGGATACTGGCGTCATGAACCAGTAGTCCGTTCCCATGTGGTGTCGTTGTTTCCGTACCGACTCGTGTTTGGCCACTAGTTATGGTTTGTGTGTGATCCGTTGGTTAAGGTTGTAACCGTTGTGGTGCGCCCTGGAGGTGGCACGGTTCTGTGGTTTAGTGTTGTACCTCGTGGTAGTAGGTACATGTACCCCTCGTGGGTAGAGTTGTGTTGTGGTACGTGTGTCTCGTCCTCAGCTGGTGATGAGGTGAGACCGTGTGTACTGTGGAGATCTTGTGGTGTGACTCTCCACGTATTAAATAGATTGGTTTCCGATTATGGTTTGGTTTACGGGTGTTGGCTGGTTGACGTCAATCCCGATACTCTGTGTGGCTGGTTTGCCTGTGAGACTGTAGCCTAGGCAGTGGTTTGCCGGTGAGGCTTGTGGTCGAGGTGTTTCAGTTGAAGGGTGGACTAGCGGTGCTAAGCTAGTCTTGTGTTTCCCTTTACTTTCCGAGGACTGGGTTTAGCCGGTGTGTTTGTGATTAGTTGTTATTTAACATGCTTGCGTGTGCATGTTATGCTTCGGTTGCCGGTGGTTCCAGTGAGACCCTTTGGGGTTGAGGTCTCTTAGTGTAGTTGTGCTTTCTTTGTGGGAGGTCCCTACTGAGCCAGTGACTTGTTGAGGCTCACTCCTTACAGTTTGTTTCAGGTGTTGGCCGGCTCTGACATGTGTTGGCCGACATTGACGTGGTTTACGCGGGAGTAGTGCAGACTTGTACCACCAACAGTAGAGTAGTTGAGTCGTTTGAGCTTGTGCTCCCTCGAGGTATGCCCCAGGTAGTTGTACTCCCTCGAGGTATGCCCCAGGTAGTTGTACTCTTTAGATTGGACATGTAAAATTGTAATGAGACTTTTGTACATTGTGGTTTACAGTTATATACACTTGTACTTTCCCGTGTTATATAATGTACTTGTGGTCTTTTATATTCTTACTGGACACGTGTTAGTGATATCCCTTGCGAGACTTCGGTCCGTTCGCGGGAGATGGATCTGGATATGGACCCTTATTGGGTATAAATATCCAGGGGGACGACGCAAGCGTCGACGGGCAAACGTGCAGGGCCAACGCGGCGGCAATAGCACCCGAGCGGCAGCACGTAGCAGTGGCAGTAGCGTGCGAAAGTGCGGCGAGTAGGAGCACGGCGCGGCAGGTAAGACAGACGCGGCCGGGTCCAAAGGATGTCGGGTTAGGACTGGAGGTAGCGTACGCATCGGAGTGAGTACACACCAGAGAGAGAGAGAGAGAGAGAGAGAGAGAGAGAGGAGAGAGAGAGAGAGAGAGGAGAGGAGAGGAGAGAGAGAGAGAGAGAGAGAGAGAGGAGAGAGAGAGAGAGAGAGAGAGAGAGCATTGAAAACTGAAACGTCGCAGGCTCCTTCAACACTGGAACGTCGTTGGCTTGCATAGTTTCATTTGAGAGAAATAAAAAAGAATTCAAACGCGACGAAGGCAGACGTAAAGAGAGAGAAATAAAAGAAGGATATATAAAAAAGGAGGTGAGAGAGTGAATTTAGGCAGAAAATAAATTATTTTGGTGTTGTCACTTGTACTTCTAAAACTGAGAATTATTAGTATAGTATAGATAGATAGGTTTGTTTGTCAGAATCTTCTAATAATTGATATAAAGTTAAAAAAAAGGGTAACAAAGCTGGGCCGCGGCTGCTGGAGGCCCGTCCCAGCCCACTTTCTTGTTGTCGCCTTGGCCCAATAGAGTGATCCTTTTGCAGCTGTCGATTTGATGGTCTAAGACGGGATTCACAGATTTCTGGGGTCTACCATTTCATTCGTTGGATCCGTGGATCTCCCAGTCCGTGATTTTATGGGGTTTTATGGAACGCAGGGAAACGAGTTGAGCGGACCTCTGTGCAAAACCCTAACCATTCGCCGAGAGCGCAGCGTCGCTCGGCGGACACCGCCGGCGCCGGAGAGTAGGAGGCGGGGGAGGGGGGCAAGATGGTGTGGTTCCAGTGTGAAGACTGCGGCGAGAACCTGAAGAAGCCGAAGCTTCCCAACCATTTCAGGATCTGCTCGGCTTACAAGGTATGCGAATGAGGTTCCTGGGCCCGGTAACCCTTCTTATTTCGCAGCTTTTGGGCTGCACCAGGGCAGTCTTCTGTTGCGTTGGGGCTGATCCAATGTCTTGGTTTCCGATCATATGAGCAGCTCTCGTGCATCGACTGCGGTGAAACCTTCAGCCAACAGAGCGTCCAGGGCCACACGCAATGCATCTCCGAGGCGGTTAGTATTTCCTGTTTTAAAATTTCCGCGTGATCACCGTCTGCCTCATTGTGTTTCCAGGTCGTCCAGTGCTGTTTTATTGATCTTTTGAAATTTGAGTTTTCGTGCCTCCCAAGTGTTCTTTGGTAGCATATATGTTCCCATCGCCTTGCCAATTAGTAGAATGATCTTATTCCATTTTTTACTCGGATGTTCCAATCAGGCACGATCAGTGTGTCATGATGTTGTAAAATATTATACATTTGCTTATTGTTGCTCGTAGTATCATTCGCTCTAGTGTTTTCCAACAAAAAGAAAGAAAATCGTTCGCTCCAGAGTATTATCTAAATGATATCGCGACCTTTTTCAGGAGAAATATGGTCCGAAAGATCAAGCAAAAAATGCTCGCGATGCTCAAGCTAAGGTTACCAAGCCTAAGCCAGCGTTGGATATTGACATTAATGTGGGTTTATCTACACGGCCTCCTTGGACTTGCAGGTAACATGAGATTCGTTTGACATCATTTTTTTCTGAAGCTTGTTGACTTTTATAACATCAAAAGGAAAGGACAATAAATGTAGGTAATTCGATGTTTGTCATGTTTCCTTCGTAATTTAAACTTTCTGGTAGTATGTGTTTTTGGATCCCAAGCAGAATTCAAAGACATTAATATACCTTTTATCTCACTGATCTTAAACCTTTCCTTTTTTTGGGGGGGGGGGAGGCGAGGATGGGGGGCGAGTGTGTGTGGTCTTTGCTCATCGGAATCATCAAATGAAAGGAAGATAGTATGTTTATACTTAAGAAATGGGAGAATAGAAGACTTCCGTGCCTGTCTCTACTTATATTATGGAGTTTGTACAAAAGAATGCGCACTGCCACCTATGATTGCATGGGAGTGTGGATCCTGACACCAGGAATATTCTTCTGGTAATGTTAGATGTGTTATAGCATAAATGGCGAAAACAAAATAACAAATACATATCCTTAACATCCCCATCAAACCCAGCTATGGAGGCACCAGCTGGAGTTTGGAAAGCAGAGTATAGAACCGGGGGGCATGTAGAGCCTTTATAAAAATATCACCAAGCTGGTCAGTATTTCCCATTTTGCAGCTTTATCATGCACAAAGTGATAATCAACTTCTACGTGCTTGGTTCTGGCATGAAAGATGGGATTGGCAGCTAGATAAATTGCACCAAGATTATCACGCCATAAAATGGGATGTTGTGGCAGCCGAATACCAAGTTCACCAAGCAAAAACTGCAGCCATGTGATCTCAACAGTTGCATTGCCAACGCTTTATATTCTGCTTTTGTGCTTGATCGAGCATCAATAGATTGTTTTTGAGAACTCCATGAAATCAAAGTGAAGTCTAGAAAAATTGCATATCCACTGGTGGATTTGCGATCAACTGTATCACCGGCCCAATCTGTCGTAGTATGCATGTAGCTGAAATGATGTGCAGGCCGTAGTAATCCTGATGTAATTGTGCCTTTAAGGTACCTTAAACTGCATCTAACTGCAATCCAGGAGTTCCGTAGGCTTGTTTAGGAATTGACAAACTTTGCTCACAGAAAATGAAATCTCCGGTCTGGTTAAGGTGACATACTGTAATGCCCCAACTATACTTCAATATAATGTAGGATCTAACATGGGTTTGCTGGCACCAGATAAATCTGTCTTTGGTGTAATGGGTGCTTTTAGCTGGCTTCGAGTTAGTCATTGATGCTCGGTGTAGAATATCCAGAATATATTTTTTCTGAGACAATAACAGGCCATGAGATTGCTTGATTGCTTCAATGCCTAGAAAGTAGTACGTACTGCCAAGCTAGGAAACAACTTCTTGAACAGCTGCAAAATTGTTTCCTGTTATGAGTATATCATCTACATATATGAGAATATAGATGATGTCAGAGCCTTTGTTATAAATGAACAGTGATGTATCTGTCTTAGAAGCTTGAAAAGAGAGCTCAGTCAGCTAAAGAGATAATCTTTTGAACCAGGCACAAGGAGATTGGCGAAGACCATACAGATATTTTTGCAACTAGCAGACATAACTAGGATAATTGCTATCAACAAATCCTTGAGGTGTATTTCATGTAACCAGCTCATCCAAATTCCCATGTAGAAATGCATTATAGACATCAAGTTGCTTAACAGCCCACTTGAATGAAATTGCTAGAGTAAGAATGAAATGGATTGTGGTAGGCTTAATGACTGAACTGAATGTCTCATAGAAGTCAATCCCAGCTTGTTGCTTGTACCCCGAGCCACTAAGCGTGCTTTGAATCGATCTATAGAGCCATCAGATTTGTATTTGACTTTGTATACCCATTTCGTGTCAATGACATGCATGTCCAATGTATGAGGTACCAAGATCCATGCTCCATTCTTAATAAGAGCAGAATATTCATCTGCCATGGCCGCTTGCCATCTATCATCTTTAACATAGTTGTCAAGGCGACAAAGCGACCAAGGCGTTTTTGGGCTCATTGTGTGCCTAAGCGCTTAGGCGCTAAAGAGAGAGAGAGAGAGAGAACAAAGAGAGAGAGAGAGAGAGAGGGGAGTGACCGTGAGAGAGAGAGAGATTGAGAGAGAGAGGTAGAGAGAAGAGAGAGGGGGTGCCGGTGGGACAGTTGTGTGTGACCGTGAGAGAGAGAGGGGAGTGACCGTGAGAGAGAGAGAGAGAGGAGGGGGTTCCGGTGGGACAGTGTGTGTGACCGTGAGAGAGAGAGGGGAGTGACCATGAGAGAGAGACAGACAGACAGACGAGAGAGAGAGATAGGCAGAGAGTGTGACAGAGGGAGAGAGGTTGGGAGATGCCGCCGCGGGCAGCGACCTCCTCCGGCGGCCTCCTCCGGGAACTAGGGAAGGGGAGGGGAGAGCATGACAGGGAACTAGGGAAGGGGAGATGGGGGGAGCGTACCTCCTCCGGCGGCAGCGACCTCCTCCGCGGCGGGCGAGACGGCAGCGGCGCGACGACAGCGGCGCGACCTCCTCCGGGCCTCCGGCTGCGGAACCTACCTGGGTCTGGACTCTGGGGGCGAGGCGGGGGTGGATTGGGAAGACGGGGTCGCGAAGGGGATCGGGGCGGAGGGGGAGGGGGGGGATGTAACCGGGGATCCGATCCACTAAGTGGATCCGATCCACTAAAAGGATCCGAATGGACCCGGAAACCATCTCAAGGCGCCCAAGCGCACGCCTTGGGCCGCCTTCCGCGCCTTGGCGTCGCCTTTTTCCAGCCCACTTAGGCGGCCCACTTAGGCGACCCCCAAAAACCACCTTGGCGCCGCTTAGGCGCGCCTAGGCGGCGCCTGACAACTATGATCTTTAACTGCTGTAGTGAAAGAGGTAGGTTCTAGTTGTTTGTCATGTATCAGGGCATTGGAAAGAGGATGATGGACTGTAGTATGAAGACTTTTGGTTTGCGAGTGCCATCTTTGGATCAAGTTACCATAAGGTGAGTAGATACCGAAGCAAAAATTGGAGCCTGTTCAGAAATAACTGGTTGTGGTTCCGGCAATATTTGTAGGTGCTTGGGACGAAACAGAGTAACCAACATCACCAGGAATAGCGGAAGTCAATGTAGGAGAGAATGCTGGAGTATGGATGTATGTGCCTTATGACAAAATAGAAGAAGAAGAATATGGGATGGAGTCTGATACTACTTCTCTGTAAAGGGTAGTCGAGCTTCATCAAAGAGAACATGTCGAGCTATATAGACTCATTGAGTTTGTGGATTATAACATTGGAACCATGATGACTCTTGTATGGCCTAGAAATATGCACAACGAAGACCGGTAATCAAATTTATGTGAGTTATAAGGTTGGAGCAGTGAAAAACATGCACATCCAAAGACCCAGAGAAAATTGTAATTAGGTGCATATTGAAATAACCGAGGTTGGCAATCTGTTTATCACATATACAGCGATGGAGATTGCATCATATCAGAACTGAAATGGAACGAAAGCAGCTCGAAGTAACGCCAGTGCAGTTTCAACAATGTGTCTATGTTTTCTTGTGGCAAACCCATTTTTTTCATAGGTGTGAGGATTAGACAAACGATCAAGATTCCACAATCATTAAGAAGCCGAGAAAGGGATTTGTATTCACCTCCCCAGTCTGAATGAGCAGAACCAAAGAAATTTTCAACATGTCTCTTGAAAGACGTGAACACATCACAAACTTCAGATTTGTGTTTAATAGCAAAACCCTATGTATACTTGGAGTAATCATCAACAAAATTAACATAATATCTACACCCAGTTGTAGATATAATTGGAGCAGGACTCAAGACATCAATAAACAACAAATCCAATGGGTGAAGTGATGTAGAGGAAGAAGATGGAAGAGAGAGCCGATGACTCTTTGCAGAGGCACAGTCTTCACATAACTGGGAAGTAAATTGAGAAGTAGTGGGCACATGGTTGACAGTTTTGGAACTGGCGATCCGAAACCGGACCTGCTCGCTGTAGCATGAAACTAATATTTTATTAGGTTCCAGGAAAAATCAATACCGGCGTTTCGGCCCCGATATGCCCAAAATCAGGAGAAACTGGACGTGCCAATACAATATAATAAGTTAAGAAGAACAGATGAATCAAATATCCATAGATGGGCACGAATTTTTGTAGGCACCCCCTTTTTTTTGCAGGAATCTATGCAGACATGTATGTGTGTGAATGTATATGTGAAAATGCTCCTGGTATAGGGGATGTGTTGTCGAAATTTTGTTTGAATTGTCGATTAATTCATATTTATTGGATACAACTTAGAGATCGTTTGGATACAACTTAGATTGATGGGTTATTGTCAATGCAGAACTATTGCATCCTAAAATGACGAGACTTGATAAGAGTTAGATACAATTTAGAGATCGTTTGGATCCTAGATATGAGAAAGGAGTAGATGAGTTTTTGGATTTTACTTTTGATGAACAAAGGTCTGATCATGACTCTATTAATTATGTAGCAAGCTGTATTAATAGCTTCTGCTCAGAAATATCTTGGAAGATTATACTCAGATAACATTGTCTTCCCATATCCAGAAGGTTTTATTCTTCCTCTTAGCTACTCCATTTACTGTGGTATTCTTGGTGCTGAGAAATTGTGTTCAATCCCCAGATCATCACAGAATTCTGCAAACCTGTCATCTGAAAACTCTCCTCCATGATCTGATCGAAATATTATGATATTGTACTTCTTATCTTTCTGAACTAACTACTGAACTTCACAAAACTATCAAAGGGTCATCTTTGTGCTCAAGAAATGATACCCATGTATATCTAGAATAATCATCAACTATAACAAATCCGAAATTCGTTTCTCCCAAACTAGTTGTTCTCATTGGTCCAAACAAGTCCATATGAAGCAGTTCTAGTGGTTGGATGTAGTAACCATTGTCTTGGATTTGAAAGAGGATCTTGCATGCTTTCCTTTGCACATGGTTCACAGATGTTGTCAAGTCTTAATTCATCTTCGGTAGACCTTCCACAGCTTATATTTGATGAGTTTTCTGATTCCGTCCAAACTGTAGTGTCCTAATCTTCTGTGCCAGAGTTCAGCATTCTGTTCTTTGCTTGCTGCCAGACAAATGTCTTGATTCTTCAATTCTTAGATGTAGTACATACAATTTTTCTCTCTGCAGGCTTCAAAAATAGTTGTTCCATCCTAATGATTAGGCATTTAGATTCCTGAAATTTTATCTGATGACCCTTGTCGCATAGTTGACTGATACTAATTAAATTGTGCTTGAGTCCTTGGACGCAGAGAACATCCTCTATCAACATCTATCTTTGCTTCCAATTGATCCACAACCAATCACTGATCTTTACCATTATCTCCATAAGTTACTGTTCCTTCTTCATTTTGATAGAAGAGAGAATAGCTTTTTGTTGTCGGTCATATGCCTTGAGCACACACTGTCCAGGTACCATTTTAATGCTCTAAGACTTCCTACAATAAATCAATGAAATTTAGGTACCCAAGTTCTTTTGGGTCCTGGTTGGTTAGCTTCTACATAGTTTCTTTTTGGAATCTATTTTAGATGTTTGGTTGTACAGGTAATTTTAGTATGACCTAGTGTTACAATGAGTGCAACAAGAAATATTATTTGTTGTTTTGTTTGGCTTATTGTTTTTATTAGTGTTGATTTATGATTAGGATTTTGTTCAGCTACAAATTTGGCATTGGATATATTTAGGATGAATAACTATTTCTTCATTATCTGGTGGAGTATACCCGATTCCATATTTTTTCTTTCCTGATCTTCTTGCTCTTTTTAGTATTAACAAAGATCTTCCATTTGTAAATTTCAATTGTGGCTGTCAAATATTCATTATCTTTTGTAAGTATATCAATTTCACTTTTAAATTACTTATGGTTTCCTGACTTTCTAAAATGATATCTTTTCATTTTAGTTTTACATATTCACATAGTAGTTTATTTCTTTTCAGTTCGGAATTTTGTTTTCTAATTGTTCAATTTCTGATTTAAATCTGAGTTGATTATTTCAAGACATGTATAATTTTTCTTAACTGATTTTGGATTTGATTCTGATAGCTTAGAAGATGACTTCAATGAATTATACAGTAAATATAAGACGTTTGTAAGCAATTTTAAATTGAGACAAAATAAGAAAGACATGTAAGTAACTAAATGAAAGGCATAATTATTCATAAAACATAACTCACAAAATCATTCATCAATTGATAATGACTAGTCTTGCCCCGTCTATATGTCATAGACTGAGTGGAACGGTTTGCTTATTTCGCTCAGCAACCCTCTAAAAAACAAGAATAGACAGTTATTGTTCATTTATATAAACAAAATAATCATAAACAATTATTTTCTAAGCATTTTAAATATTACCCGCTCATCCCCAGTAGTCCACATCTCGCACATTGTTTGCCAATCTGAGGAGTCAACACTGCTGGGACGGAGGCAATCGCATCATCTAAAGGCTTGCCATTAAAATGCTGGCATGAAATACAAAATTTTTGTCAATATATAAACAAGTTAAAAAAATAAAGTACATATGAAAATGAAATAGTATATTAGCTTACTCTTTTTTTTGCTTGCTACGCCAACTGCGATGCATGGCGCTCATGTGAGCAATCATCTCCCTATCTGTTTTGTCTGTTCGCTCCCACTGGTACGTCAACTGCAAAACAAAGTCACTCAATTATAAGAAATATACACATATATACTATTCAATTTAAACAATAATTACTTGAAGATCTCTGAATATCAACTCCTTAGTCGTAACAGGAAGCTTCGCAGAATCTTTTTGCCAAATCTTACAATACATTTTTGATACAACGCCCATGCGACTCGTAAAAATATCTGCAGTAGGGCCCACGCCATATCCTCGGACGAGGGAGACATTCCATTGTTGTCCATCAGGCAGCCTCCTCTCTGTAACTCCCCTAGTTGGCCTTCGACAGCTAGTGCCCCTCCCCCAAGATGGTGCAGACGGTGCAGATGGACCTGTTGAAATATAAATATTAAACATCATCAGAGAATATCTATTAAATAATGAATATAAAAATTACATCAAATTAAATATGAACTTGCTACAGAAGATGTAGATGTCATCGAAGAGTCCTAAGGGCTGGAAGAGGGAGCTATCTGCTGAAGAGTGGGAGGGAGGAGAGGGAAGTCCTGAGAGGTGGGAGGGGGAGGGATCGACTGAGAGGTGGGAGGGACATGGATCGACTAAGAGGTGGGAGGGAGAGGGACCGACAGAGTCCGATGCCTCCGTAGGCGTGAGCCATCATGAGAAGAGCGTTCACTACCAGAAACCATCTGTTAAAAAAAGTGTTAGTAAATATGTAAACATAACAAGTTAAAAAATTTCAATCTTGAACATCTATGAAATTTATGTTAAAAATAAAATATAAATACTAACGTAAATAAATCACCTAAATATCAATATAATCGTCCACTCTTATGCTACTTTCTTGACATAGATCCACATCTTGAATTTCTCCTCTAATCGGAATATCAATCAGATTGTCCTGAAACGCTTCGTCACTTGGTTCTATATCACTCTCAAGAGACTTATCTTGCAAGTCGTAGTAATCACGCGGACGTGCTTTGACAGGAATGATCCATCCTTGTGTTGTGTTATCATTTACATAGAACACCTATTCCACTTGACTTGCCAGGGCAAATAGTTCATCTGTATTGAGCTTTTGACGAGTGTTCAGACTGATAGTTCCATATTTATCTATTTAAATCCTCTATCTTTTCTATAAACATCCCACCAGTCACACTCAAATAAAACAACACGTCTTGATTATCGAAACATATTTCCAATTATACATCATTTAGACGTCCATAATATCCATCACATCGGATTCAAGTTCTGCATTGACAATAACTCCAGACAACTGAGTGACCTTGTGTTGCATCAATAGATGATGTACGAAACCTGAATCCATTGACAATATAGCCCGAGTGTGAACGTGCAAACCTTGAAGGTGTTTGTGCAGACAGTATATATCAGGAGTAACCGAGGATCATTTGCATCCTACAAATCTTTCACATAACTTTGGAACCACTTCAAGAAATTCATTTTTGTAGGCTTGAACTCTCAAACACATCTCCTGTGTTCAAAAAATATTCATCGATATCTTCAATCTGTATAAGAATGTACGGATGTGCCTTCTCAACTTCTTCTTCAGAAAATATACGACTATTACCATTTTATGCTAAGAAACGTTCTGAAGATTGAATATCGAATAACCTCTTTCATTATTGTCTTCAGAGGGGCCGTCATAGTTTCTTTCCCTTCGGTTAAAGCGAGTGTCAATAACGTCCATATACTGAACAAAATGAGATTGTTCCTCCATAAGATGGCCTTCAACAATTGAACCTTTTGGATGTGCCATATTTAAAACATAATTTTCAATTCTTCAAAAATCTCTCTAAGATACATCTATCGGTATTGAACTGGTCCGGCAATTCTCGCTTCATATGCAAGATGTACAATAAATGAACCATGACATCAAAAAAAGACGGTGGAAAAATTTGTTCCAACTTACATAATGTTACTGCAATATCACCTTCCAATGTAAACAAACGATCAGATTGAAGAATTTTGGAACAGATATCTCTAAAATATATACTTAACTCTGTAATTGGGTCTGTCATATCTTGATTGACAATACCACGAATTGCCAAAGGCAATAATACTTGAATGTATATATGGCAATCATGACTCTTCAGCCCTACCAATTTTCGACTTGCAATATCTACACATTTCATCAAATTGGAGGAATATCCATCTGGAACTTTTATATTACGCAGAAAGTTGCACACAACCGTTGTTTGTAATCTGTTCAATGTATATTCTGCCGCTGGTAACCTGGTCTTATTATGACTGTCTGTCTGTGGATGGATTACGGTTTATTTCCCACTGTTCCATATCTAACCGTGCATTCAGACTGTCTTTGCTCTTTTCCACCAAGAAGATTCAAAGTTCCAACAAATTGTCACATACATTCTTCTCAATGTGCATTACATCCAGGTTGTGCGAATGAGTAGATTGACCAATACGGCAGCTCTCAAAAAAAAATACTTGCTTCTCCATCCTTATAATTTTTGATATCCTTCTTAAAGTCTCTTCCAAATCTGATATGAGGAAGTTGAAGTTGTTGATTTCCACACTGCAGCACCGTTAACACTTCTGGACGCTTACGACGTTAGCCACGCCATCAAATTTGTGTTGATACTCAGCCTTCTCCTCTATATGACTGATTGGCAAAAATCGTCGGTTGCCCTAGATAACAGATTTTTTTGACAATTGTGCAGCCATTTTGAATTTGATCATAATGACAGGATGGACATACATATTTCCTTTGGTACTCCATCATGATAAATTGGCATATGCAGGAAAATCATTGATCGTCTACAGAAGGGCAGCTCTCATTTGAAAATTTTGTTTCTTTGAAGCATCATATGTTTCTCACCATTGTCCCACAAATCTTTCAATTCATCTATCAACGGGTGTAAATAGACATCGATATCATTTCCAAGATTTTTAGGACCTGGAATAAGTAATGACATCATCATAAACGTCTGCTTCATGCACATCCATGGCGGTAATTATAAACTACTATCATCACAGGCCATACACTGTATCCAAGGTTTGCCATATCAGATCTCGGCTTCATCTCAGGATGGTCAAAGAGAAGAGATCTCGGAGAGATCTCGGGAGATCAAAATAACATAAAAGCGTGGATCGCATAGGTTCACATAGATAATTCCTTAAGGAACATAGATAATTGCATACATTCTCAAGCCTCAACCATGGATGACATAGGTTCACATATATCATACAACAAGAGTGTGGGAATTGGGATTCAGGATGTGCATTTTCATTTTTCTCTTCTTAGGATTCTAGTTTCTTTTCAATTAGAAAGTGAAAAATCTCACGAGTTTAGGTGATGATAGCTTAGGTTTGACAAAATCCTGAGAGGTCTCGAGCAGACTAAGTGTTGTCAGTAGGAGAGTGGCTCCTTAGAGAAGTCATATGCACGTTTGATTTTTTTTACCGGACTTTAGATTTTTAGTATTCTATTATGTTTATTTGAATTATGAAATTTTTAGATATGTCAAATTATGAAAGATTAGAAAATCGCTATTTTGATGGAACCACCAAATCGCGATTTTCTTCTTGGATGGAGAGTTGACTTTTTATTTGTAAGAGATATGATTTTTTGATATTTTTATTGGATTCAAATGGGGGTATTCCTTATTTACATGTAATATCTTAAGTAAATGAAACATAAAAATAACATTTACTTAAATGATATTCAGGTAAATAAGGGGATCCTGACAACCCTACCTAAAGAGGATCCTGAGTCCTGACAACCCTGCCTGAAAAGGCATCTCGGTCTTCTCGTTTCTCGGGAAGGGGCCGAGATCGATATTCTCGCGAGATCTCGCGAGAATCTCGCGAGATTGCATACCATGACTGTATCTGCTATTCATCATCCCAATTGATTGAACCCATCAGTCGCTAAGCCCCGTCTCACGTCGTCTCAGTCGTGTACCGCTGCAGCAAAATCTGGATATTGATCATCGACAATGTCTCCATACTCAGAGTCAGCAGGATGTCGCATAGTTCCATTTTCCGAGAGACTTCGGCCATCTATGTGCCATGTCATCCACTTGGCTATCTAGAAGACATGAACATTCTTTGCAATCTATCTTTCACTGGAAAATAACGCAATATTTGTATGGCACCTGTTTGCGACGTCTCTTTCTTCAGGCTATCTTGTTGCGTATTTTCTTTGTACCTAGGTGCATTACATGTGGACATCGATCCCTATATTTATGTTCATTTCGAAACAAGACACAGTCATTCTGGCAAGCATCTATCTTCTCATGACCTAACCCCAAATCTTTCGTAGTCTTCTTCACTTCATACTATGTTCGAGGTAAATTTAACTGCTTCTGGTAAATACTTCTCTAAGCAACTCAAGAAACATTTCCATACAAGAAGCTGTCACTTTGTTCATGGTCTAATATGCAATGTTTCAACAGAATATCAATTTTGAAAATTTGACACAATCAGGATATATGGTGTTTCAGCATCTTCTAATAATTGATAAAAATCTCTTGCTTTCTCATTTGGTTCATGTTCATCTTCTGTCATTCTTTTTTTTAGCCTCTTGTAACTCATACAACATTTCAATTGTTGTATCAATTTGATCTTCTATTTGTGCTTCATTAGCAGAAGTGCTAACTTGCTGAACATCCACTAATAGTGCTTCTCATGACATACTCAATTGGTATACCGTGTCCAAAATCCATCTACTTAAGATGAATTTCAACATCCATCCGGGACAACATCAATCCGTTAACACAGTTACGACACAGACATTGTATGCAATCATGATTTCGTCCATGCCTAAATCCTGAAATTGTAGTTGATATAACCCATTCTACTCTAGCCGTGATGTAGAACCTTCCTTGTGTCCCGATCCTTTATAACAACCATGTGCTAGAAAATTCCATAGAGACATTGTTATCATGGTGAAATTGATGAACAAACAGTAGATTCTTCGTAATGCCAGGGACATGTAAAGTATGCTGAAGATGAAATGTAGTAGATAAATTGTTGAATGCAGAAGAACCAGTGTGAAGAATTGCAGACCTGCGCCATTTCCCATGAGGACTTGATCATCACATTACATGGGGCATTGAGTTGTAGATTCTGTAGTTGTGCAGTCAGATGATGCGAGGCGCGTGAATCCGAATACCAAATAGATGATGCTGAAGGAGGCGCAGGAGAAGCAGTTGTTCCGGAATAAGCTGAAGATACACCTGAGATGAAGCTTGTGGAAAACCAGATGTAGCAGAATAAGCCATCGGCAGTGATTGTGGTCAGGCAAACTGCTGAGGATGATTGTAGGAACTAGGAAGTATAGCCTTGCTGTAGATTGGTTTGTGAAGAAGAAGTCTCATAATGTTTGCCACACATATCAGTACGATGACCAGGGAAGTGGCAAATCTGACAACGAATGCTGTTGAAGCGACCTCGACCACGATTTCCTCGATGGAAGGTGGGATGCTGAGGCATGTAAGGAGATCGAGGAAGCTGGGGTGGTGCTGGAGCAGATAAAGAGGATTTGGTGGCAAGATGTTAGATGGAAAAGTGGAGGAAGAAACAGAGTACTTGGACTGGCGAAGGAGCCAACTCTCATGAGCCAACAGATGCCCATGGAGTTCTTCAAGTGTAAATGGAGGTTGGTGAGTGATAGCTGCAGGGAAAAAGCTTCGTATTCTGGTCTTAAACCACCCAAAACATTAAGAACACGTTCAGGATTAGAGATAGGCTGGTCAATTGCTGTTTGATATCAGCAATACACTTAATAAGTTGGAGATAATCGTGATGCTCAGCGTTCTTTGGAGATAGTATGAAGCTCTGTATGAAACTCCAGTGCGCGAGCTTGACTGCGAGATGCAAAAGCGGAGGCCAAGGCATCCCAGATGAGTTTGGAGTGGCGCAAACCAACGATCAGAGGAAATATTTCCTCCGTGAGATAGGAGAGAATCCAGCTCAAAGTGAGCTAGTTGCAACGAAGCCAACTCTAGTAAGCAACAACCATGGATGCAATCTCACGAGATTCTCGCGAGATCTCGCGAGAATATCGGTCTCGGCCACTTCCCGAGAAACGAGAAGGCCGAGATGCCTCTTCAGGCAGGGTTGTCAGGACTCAGATCTTCTTCAGGCAGGGTTGTCAGGATCCCTTATTTACCTGAATATCATTTAAGTAAAGTTCATTTACTTAGATATTACATGTAAATAAGGAAGTACCTCCATTTGAATTCAATAAAAATATCAAAAAAATCATATCTCTTATAAATAAAAAGTCAACTCTCCATCCAAGAAGAAAATCGCGATTTTGGTGGTTCCATCAAAATAGCGACTTTCTAATCTTTCATAAATTTGACATATTTAAAAATTTCATAATTCAAATAAACCTAATAGAATACTAAAAATCTAAAGTCCGGTAAAAAAAGTCAAACGTGCATATGACTTCTCCAATGAGCCACTCTCCTACTGACAGCACTTAGTCTGTTGAGACCCTCTCAGGATTGGTCAAACCTAAGTTATCATCACCTAAACTCATGAGATTTTCACTTGAGAATGTATGCCATTATCTATGTTCCTTGTGGAATTATCTATGTGAACCTATGTGATCCACACTTTATGTTATCCTGATCTCCCGAGATCTCTCCGAGATCTCTTCTCTTTGACCCTCCCGAGACGAAGCCGAGATCCGATATGGCAAACCTTGGCAACAACTGAGAAGATGAAGGAAGCTTTGCATCATCTTCAGAAGAAGGCAATGGGGCGAAAGGCTATGAACCATCAACAGTTCCCATAAGGTCATGGCAGAGAAGTAGAGGAATAAATTGAGATTTCCACAGAACATAATTGTTGCGATTGAGTTTAAGGGGAAAAAAGTGAGTGACATTCGGAATAGGTATAGAAGATGATAAAGAAGAGGTAGAAAAAATGTTGGTGGGTGGAGGAATAGTTTCAGAGGAAGGAGACGAAGAAGCCATTTGTGTTCAGGGCTCTGACAACAACTTGAGAAACGAGAGAATGGAAGAATGCCGTGGTGTCATCCTGTGCATTCGGCTCTGCTTATATTATGGAGTTTGTTACAAAAGGAATGTGCACTGCCATCTATGATTGCTTGGGAGTGCGGATCCTGACACCAGGAATATTCTTCTGGTAATGTCTGAAGTTGTTACACATAAATGGCAAAACAGATTAACAAATTACATGTCATTAACATTTATCAATAGAAAGAGAGAAAAAAGTGAGGGGGTGAAGTAAAAGGAGAGAGGCGTTGAGGAGTGAGATAGTTGAATTGGGATTGGGAGGGGAGGCATGTAGGCTGATGTGCAGTGGCAGAAAAAAATTCCATTCCTTATATTATATTTCCTTTGAATTTTGCTGTCAGTATTTGCTGGTTCCATATCAGTATTTTTTACATTTGTCTTCAGGAGTTGGACCTCTTAATATATTGTTTGTGCACATCCTTCAACCATGGTGCAAGGTTCTGAGAGTTTTCTGGGTGACACCATTATTTTTTTATTGCGTAAAAAATTTAGGCTTGTTTCTACTTCTCAATTATAAAAAATATGAAAGCAATTTCTATTGGCGCTCTTGGAAGCATCTGTAGATATTGAGTTCCTTTTGAGGTGATACTATATCCAAGTCCATCTCAAGGTCACTCAACATGGCTTATGTGAAGTTCTGATGACCTAGTTTGACATGTGGCACATTGTGGCGGGAGTACTGCAAGTTTGACCCTTAACACAATTGAACTATGAATAACTCTAAATCAAAATTTGTTTCTATCTTTCGTTGGATTTGTGAAGAATAGGGAAACTCATAATTACAGAGTATACTGGGGTAGCTTATTTGTCTATTAGCAGCCTGTCCTTTTTCCTGCCCTTAACAAAATAAGTGTGAATTTTTGGGTATTGACATGGTCACTGGTCAGCACCATATCCTCTGCAACACCAACATTACAAGGTTATGAAACATTATCTATATTGATATTAGAGCTTCATACAGCGTGTAACACTTTGAAATTCTCATTTGGACATGTAGCTAAGTTGCTTGATCTTCATTGACCTGAACTCACAGCCTCTGCAATACCACCACCACAAGTAAGCAGACATTGCTGCTCCATGCAGATGGCAAGAAACACAGGGCCAAAGCCAAAGCATTCCATGCTGCGCAGAAACAAGACAGTAAGCTTGAAGAGTCAGCTCCAAACACAAACAGCGCAAATGGGATTTCTTCTGCGGACTCCAGTGAAACAAAAAACACAGAGAATAAGGAGACATCTGCAACTATTTCTATGGAAGAAGAGGGCTTGTTGAAGAGAAGGAAAACTGACACATTTAAACATATAGAGTCTGGAACCGAAGCCAATGATAACAATCGAACTGAGTCAGCCAATGGAGAAGTGATCCAGTCAAGTGAAGTGGAAGAGAAAAGCAAGAAAAGAAAGAAAAATGCTGATTCAATGCTACAGGTGAAGGTCATCAGAATGCAAATGGGCATGCTAAGGAAGCTCCTGGTCAGAGGATAAAATTGAAGAAGCTTATTGTTTCCACCTTGAAGTTGGTATGTTTTTCATGATGGCCATCCTCTGTACTCGAGCCAAACTGTCATCCTTATTCTTTTGGAGTGAAATTTTAAGATCTGTGTGCCCCACAAAATCAGTTTGTTCCTCAAAGATACTGCATTAATCAATTTTCAAAATGGCAGATTACTCAGCTCAGGTCCATGATTCTCTCTCCATTACTGTCATTGAAATCCGTCCTCGGATGATTTCTTAATGATAGAAACAGTTTCATCCATTCCCTTTTCATTCAACCAAACCAGCTGAATGTCATAGTATCTACGAAGTTTTTTTTTGTGAAACTACGAGATCTTCAAACTGTTATTGCAAAGTCTTAACAATTACCATATTACTTTATTGCAGAATTCTGGAGTTTTGAAGGTGAAAGAGCTGCAGAAACTTTTTGTGAAGGCCCTACGAGATTCTGGTGTTACTGAAGATAAGGAACAACTTAAGAAGAAGATGATGGACAAGGTATGGTATGTTTTTCAGCTGCTCATTGTCAATACTTTTGGTGATGCGTTATATTTCCTTTGCAGATAAGCTCAAGCTCCCGATTTGTTGTTGATGGGAAGCTCATCCATTTGGCAAAGAAGACGAATCCTGATCTTATCTTGTCAGACATCAGGTACTGACTCTGGATTGTTCACTAGCAATGTCTGCTTAAAAGGATCGGATTGGCTGATCCAACAATATTTTGCCCAAAACAATCTGAACTTAAGCCACTGCATCCTGAGTTATTACCGGGATTGGTGTGTTCGGCCGGGTTTGGCCCCGGATTGGCTGAGGAACTTGTTTTAGATATGTTTTCTGAATAATAGCCAGTCTCAAACCAGATCGGCTGACTGGATTGGTCAATGGGCGACCAATTTGTTTCCCAGCCCGGGTTAGCCT
The DNA here is from genome assembly GCA_014218235.1 of Colocasia esculenta. Classification (NCBI taxonomy): domain Eukaryota; kingdom Viridiplantae; phylum Streptophyta; class Magnoliopsida; order Alismatales; family Araceae; genus Colocasia; species Colocasia esculenta. The sequence goes on along the minus strand of CM024754.1, from coordinate 27,281,270 downwards.
TGTTTCCACCAGGATGCTGCGAAGCTCATCCTTTTAAGAGATGGGTTTCCACTTTGCATCATTTCAATTTTCTGACATACAACATTATTTTAATTTCAGTCTAGTGCTTCTTGTCCAGGATATAGGTAGCGTAGCTGCTTTCAACTATAGAAGAACGGCTGTCGCCCTAGTCTCTTAGGAATTGAGCAATGAAGCGGATTCAAACTTGTCCGTGCTTGGCTTCAGCGTTTCCGGTGGCGCTGAAAGATTTTGCCCCCGAGTTCTTGTTACTTCCCCAGATTTCCACTGCTAAGGAGAAGAGGATTTAGAGTTGAAGTTTTGTAGTTTTTTTTTTATATCCGTTAAACCTGGGCAAATAGGCAATTTTCCGTGAATCTCTTCTCTTGGTTTTTTAACCACCGCTACTGCTCCAAGGGAAATTTTTTGAAGCTGAAATTAACTATGTCCCAACTCTTTTCAAGTTACCAGGTCGCATGTCAACTTTTTTTGACGACAATAAGAGTGATGAAATGGTTGATGATTTACGTTATTCTGTTCCTGGTTTATGTGCCGTTTATTATCTGCTATATAGTGTAGGTGTGTGAGAACGAGAGACCAACCGACTCATAGGTGATGGCAAATGCCCGTGGAGAGTCTTCATATTCTAATTTTTAATATCAGGAATGACAAATTTTAACTTGGGTCATTTTTTATATCACTCAGTATTAGATAGTTGAACTGTTACACCATGATACTCCTCTAAACTCAAAAGGTTCGATTTAGCATCCTTGTAGTAAGATGAAAGGCCCATCCCATTAGCAGCAGATATTTCTAGTTCGGTGGAAACGTATGTGGACGAACAGAAACAAAAGAAATGGCCTTCCCTCTCTCTAATGGCGTAATGGGTCCTTTCCAGACATAATTCTCCGCGAATTAGGTATATTGCAAGTTGCAGCAAAAGAAGGCATAAGGGCACCAAGATCCTTATCAGATTATTCCATCCCCAGGCCGCGCACCAGACAAGTGATCCGTCATGTTCTCTCCAACCTCATGCTTTCCAACTGGCAGACACATCTGTGACATGCTACAAAATTCCAAAATTTAATTTCCAATTCATGGAAGAAGAAAAAAATCGATACAAACATATCATCATAGACAAAAGCCAGAAGCCCCCCCCACAGAACACATCAGATCTACGACACAAGGGCATGCAGGAAACATATCGGTAAAGCTACCGTTATAGCCACATAGGAAGAAGATGTTGGTACACATGCCGACCAAGACATTACTTCCAATAACACTACAGTGCAATTTGCACTAAGAGGGTGTGTGGAAGTCAGAAAAAGGTGCACAGAGCACCCTCGAAAGAAGCACTATTCTTAAGTCATAACACACCGGCTGGACTACTTCCTCTCACAATAATCTGAAATGTTTAGGCACTTGGCCCATTTCAGGCATTTGCAAAGGCAAGATTCTTCGGTAGAATGGATGCTCGTATAACTCCGCTTGACCAAAAGGTCCAAAATAACAAATAAAGCGTTAAGTGTCATCTGCAGGAAGATTTCCTGCATAAGCCGCTTCCGCAGCATCAATCTCAGAATCTAATTGAGAGAGAAGCTTTTGGCTGACATGTTTTGCCACAGATATCATGTCTAGAATCACGCTGGGATCCAGACCTGCACCGCCGCGTTTTATGAGTCCGCAGATCATTCCATGTCTATTCACAGAAACTGAAACTGCTGAACTCATCTGTGACTCCTCTTCCGCAGTGGCATCCACTATGTATTCCTTGCCTACCTGTAGCGTGTAAAACAGAAAAAAAAACATCTTCATAAAGATTGGAAAAAACTCAGCAATACAACAAGAAGGATGATTCAGCCACGTCATTTGCCAGTGTATGTAGAAGTAGCAAGTTTCAATAACATGAGCAGCAGTCCAACATTTTTATTGCCAGCTCGTTCTCCACAAGAAAAAATGACGAAAAATAAAGTGCAACGCTTCTTTCTTTCCTTCAGGGCAAGCACTCAGTGCACTTTCTAGCAGAAAGATGAGTCCAAGCACAAAGGACAAGGCCAATAAAAGAAGAGGACAAAACGTATATAAGCAAGAAAAGGAATTGCATCTGATACAGCATTCCAAAAAGAACGACACTATGAAAAGAAATGACATCAGTGAAAAAAAAAAAACCAAAAGACTAGGCAAGGAACAAACAAGATAGAAACCATAATCAACCTTAAACAGTATGACTATGTCTGCCTCAACTGTAAGGGTAAGGCAGTCTGTCCAAGATAAGGTTTTCTATATGAATAAAAGTGCATTTCTTTTCCAACGTCAAAAACCAGTAGAAAAATTATTACTCTTTGGCATTTGCTCTTTCTTTCATAGTCACTTTTTGTTGGAAAGTGACCACAGGCACTATTTATTAAACGAGTAAAGATAACAAAACATAAAAGTGGGGACTCTATCAAGATGATAGAGACCCTCTCCACCTATACAATTTACTCAGCAAAAAGACATTTCTTTGATTCTTTCATAATCACTTAACCAAACTAGAAATGTAAAATTGCATATCTTACGGGGAAGCATCTGGTTCTCAAATTTTACTGATCAGATTGCATTCCACATTTATATATGTTACAGACAACACAACCTAAAATCTGCTACCACAGATATTCTTTCACACTGTTTTGTTCATAAACCTTGACATTTGCTAATGAAACTGATGCACATAGCGTTCAATCTGAATAATATGATTATATTCTTTGGATAAATGACCAGTCCAAGGATTTAATTCTATTGTTGAGGAATCCTGATTTTCTTCTTGGGGAAAACAAACATTGTCGTAGGTCCTTTATTGCAGTCACTTTGAGATGCTTGAAACAAAACTCAACATTGAGAGGAAAGCAGACTATACCACCAACTTTGTTAAATAGAGAGAGTAAATACAGTCAAAATAGGTGAGGTAAGATAGCCTACAGACACCAAGCAACAAACTACGGGAAAGAAACTAATAGTTAGCCAACACCTAAGTACCAGCTATACAAAAATCGGGAACAAGTTGACACTCAAGGAAATATTATCAACATCACTTGTACATTGTACTCTGTGAAATATTAAAGAGAACCATACTGTTGAAGAACAAAAAAATACCATGCATGACATCATTATCTTTAATGAAAAGAGATATAATTGTAGTCAAACTCACTTTCGTTAGAGTAATGATGGCAGGAATAGCTGAAGTGTCAAACTGCAAAAACTCCTCGTCACTAATATTGACCTCTGGTTGCTCATCAGGTGTGGTTCCAGCAGCAACATTAACTTTTGGGATACCTGTGTTGCTCAATGCAGCCTTAAGAGAAACTATTTATTAATCAGTGTAGGAATCAAAAGGACACAAAATCCTAATGCCACAAGGTGGAGAAAAAGAGCAATATGAATGGAGAAGTGGATGGTGTTCTGGAAAGCCTATAAACAAAAGCCATCCACAAGATCAATCAGCAAGTTTGCACATAACAATTGTTGAACAAATTCCCTGTTCCCAAAGAGATGTTTTACTCTGTTCCATGACTTACATAAGCATAGGTGAATGACAATCATGACATATATGTTATTTCACACAAAGAAAGCATGCGTTAGAAAAACTAACCAGAATGGAAAAAGTGTCAAAAACTAAAAGTCAAGTGGTAGTAATAATGCTACTGGCATGGTCCTTATAACACTACATAAACTAAAATGTGCACCACTCATAGACTGAAAGTGTTGCTGAATAAAGCTGTTGTGTCATAGCATCATTAAATGCATAAGCATACTCTGAAGCAAGAGCAAAGCTTGATTCACTGACAAATTGGATATACATCTATAGCATTCATTAAATGCTTAAGTGTATGCTGAAGCAAGGGCAAAGCTTGATTCACTAACAAATCAAATATCAATCTCCTAGTCCACGACAAATACAATTTTTTTGGAAAGGTGTCCACAATGGATACAATGCACAATTGCACATTGACCTACTTACAATGAAGTACAAAGTCAATAGAAGTCTTTGCTCCTTCTTAGGATATATCTATATTTGCAGAAATGAAGAATGGAAGATCTCAAACACCTGAGAAAGGATGTTTGTTTTGCAACCTGTTAAGATAATAACAAGTAATGACATAAGTGTCAGTTAGTTACCTTGATAGCAGCACCCAGTGCATCCAGTAGATTCCCGTCAGAGCTAACAACAAGTCCATCAATATAAAGGTCCCAGCATACCTTACCCTCCAGAATCACCAAAGATGATACATCTATTCCTGCCCCTGTTGGATGTAAATGATGACCACCATAAAGACACTTGTTTAAGGTACTAGGAGGAAACAAAAAATGCCAAACATGGTCCAGGTGGTTGACACAAATATGTTAAGAGTTAGCCCTCTCAATGGTGATAGATGAAAAGGCAGAAATTAAATGTCTGAGTTTAAACAAATTTTTACAGACACAGACCAGTGCAAAAAAGGGGATACCTGCTCCACTCTTAGCCCCCAACAAGCATTTTTGAAGTGCAGATGAAAGCTCTATGGACAACTCTTCACCTCCTCTTCCCTGCAGTAATGCATTAATCTTAGATAAAAAATAGGAAAAACAATAGCTATGCAAGCTATTTGAACCGATTTCAGTTTTTTTTTTTATTCATCCATTTGAAAGCACCTAGAAGAAATTTGAACCAACTTTGTTATATGTTCCTTTTATCCATTTGCCAAGATACACATATGAGTTGCAAGCTATTTGACAAGTGTACAAATCCTATAGAACTGTTGAAACTAAGTATCTATGCTCATATTTATCCAATTCTCATTCCATGTTCAACAAACAATTTTCTTTTGACCAAGCCCCAATGAAAGAAAACCAGGAGCCTCCACTATGCTTTGAGGGCCAAAGAAATTTAACAGCTTTTGATGAGTGTTAGATTACATAAACCACCAACCTCAAAATTAGGGGCTGCTGTAGGACTACAGTCAATAAATATGGCAACCTTTCCCTTGCCAGGTTGAAGGGGGTTAGGTTTCCCAAGTTCAGCCTGCAACCAAGAACACCCTAATGTAAACGAAAGATGAATAGACCATAATTCATAGGAAATAGAAATATAAATGTTCTATAGACTCAATGCCATAGATATGACTCAAAGAAAAGATGGGATCGTTTTCAATTGCTGAGTGTCATCCTTCGAATAGAATGAAGAGAATATTTATTTCGTGATATAGCGCAAAGGATATAAGAAAGTATCGAAATATAAGTAGCAACAGTAGAGAAGGCAAGAATACCTTAACGCTAGCTATAACGTCTGTTGCCCCCAATCTGACTCGTGCCGATCCATTTGCCTACGCAAACACATCAAAATAGAGCTCCCATTATAAGCTATCACAGATTACTCAATACCAAGAGAGACTTGCTCACCTGAGGAATTACACCGGTCTCAACTGAAACGGGCCGGAAATCGAGCCTCTGGCGTCCATCTGCTCGGAGATCTTGTGCAATACCGCCGCATATGAAATGCTTCTCTCCAGCGGAGAGCCCAACCATTCTTCTGAAAACAACAAAGACAAAAATAATAATAAAGCACCAAAAGAAACCTTTAGAATCGATCTTTTGCAACTTCGTCCAAGACAAGTTCGGGGCTTTTTAACTTATTAGTTTCAAAACACAAACTAATTAAATCATAAGCATGTTTTTCCATCACTTGACATTTGATTTGTGCACACAAACACGACTTTCTATCAGCCAAAAGGCACGCCAGCCTCTCTCGCTACACATACCAGTACGCAGGATGCTCACCGACGGAGGAGCTCCCGTGCTCGTCCGATGCCTATGCGATCTCGGTGCGGGCGGGGAACACACGGACTGCTCGTCGGTGCACAGCAGCAGAGAGCAACGGATACCTTGAGAGAAGGTGCGGAGAGCAGCGGAACGGCGGAGGGCTTGTCGTCGCAGCGCAGGCAGCGTCGCCGTCGCGTCACACCTCAGAGAGAAGAGAGAGAGAGAGAGAGAGAGAGAGAAATCGCAGTGGAACTGCGCCGCGAGGGAGGAGGGGGAGAAGGAGATAACCAAGGACAAGAAAGGGTCGGGGCGCCGTTGCATCGAATACCAACACATTTTTACCGTTTTACCCCTCCTCTTTCCACTATTTACCCCCCAAACCCGCAAACACTGCGGCCCGGATTGGGCCTCCCTGCCCACGAGACCCACTGTCGTACCCGGCCAGACGACCCGGCCCATCTGCGTACGTATATATTATATCCATAGTTTAGAGACCACGCTCTCGTCGCGTCTCTGTTTACTTTCCCTAACGGCGAAACCGGAGACGGATCAGATCATACGACACTCCCCCCACCCCACCCCACCCCACCATCGCCGCCATCTCTGCGCGAGAAATCTCTCAGCTATACGAATTCTTCTGTTCTGTTCTTCTCAATTTCCAGTTTTTAGGGTTTCTTCTCCCCCGTCTTCCCCCATTCCTCTCATCCCTTCCGGCCGGGTCCCGATCGACGGGCAGCGATGGGGCGGAAGAAGGCGGTCACCATCGACGACGACGAGTACTCCCTGCCCCAAGACGACGAGGCGGAGCAGCCGGCGGCGCCGCCGCCGGAGAAGGAGACCCGCGGGAAGAAGAATAAGAAGGGTGGCGGCGGGAAGGCTCAGCGGAAGGATGCCGACGATGACGCCGAATTTGAGAAGCCTGCGGTCGCCGACGTCGCGGAGGAGGAGGAGGAGGAGGACGCCGTGCCGATCGTGTTCACCGGTAAGAAGAAGTCCTCTAAATCTAAGAAGGGCAACAAGAGTTCTAGCGTTTTCAGTGCCTTCAGTGCCCTCGGCGACGAGGACGGTGCGGACGGGGATGATGGCGAGGTGGAGCCAGTGCCGGAACCGGTTGCTAAGCAGAAAACTGGATCGATGCACAAGTCCTTTCAATTAGAAGTCATGGATAGCAATGGTGTGGATGAGGAGGGGGATGAAAACAAGGATGCGGATATGGAATTCGGCAGGCTGGGTGCTGTGGAGGAGGCAGGTTCGAAGAAGCAGCAGCAGAAGAAGAAAAAGAAGAAGGACAGCGGGAGTACTGCGCAGGAGGAAGAAGACCTGGACAGGATCCTCTCGGAGCTTGGGGATGGTCCTTCGGCTGCTGAACCAATTGCTTCTACTCCGGATGCGATAGTATCGGGAGATTCGGTTCAGTCGTTGGCAAAACGGCTGGAGACCATGCCAATTAGTAGAACAGAAGGGGAAGATGAAGCTGTGGACATGGATTTGGAATCAGCTGGAAAAGATGGAGGCGAGGAGGTTGTTTCAAAGAAGCAACAGCAGAAGAAAAAGAAAAAGAAGGGTGGGAGAACAGCTCAGGAGGAGGAAGATTTGGAGAAGATCCTTGCTGAGCTTGGGGAGGCTCCCCCAGCATCCCAGCCGAGTACCTCCGCTGCTGCTACTGTGGCCGCAGAGGAGTCTATTCAAACATCTGCTGAACCAGTGGATACGGCAGAAGCCAATGTGGAAGAGAAAGAAGAGAAGGATGGGGAGGCGGAAGGGGTGGAGACTGCTGCTGCAAAAAAGAAGAAAAAAAAGAAGGAAAAGGAAAAAGAGAAGAAGGCAGCTGCTGCTGCTGCAGTTGCGGCAACAACAGCTAGGGAGGCTAACGAGGAGAAAAAGGACGAAAGTAAGGGGAAGCCTCTTGATAAGAAGGTCTCTGACAAGAAGATACCGAAGAATATAAGGCAGATGCAAGAAGCTCTTGCAAGGAGGAAGGAGGAAGAGGAGAGAAAGAAGAAGGAAGAGGAAGAGAGGCTGAGGAAGGAAGAGGAGGAGAGACTGAGGAAAGAGGAAGAAGAGAGACTGGCGGAGGAGGCAAAGAGAAGGAAGAAGGAGAGGGAGAAAGAAAAACTGCTAAAAAAGAAGCAGGAAGGGAAGCTATTGACAGGTAAGCAAAAAGAAGAGGCCCGGAGGTTAGAGGCAATGAGGAATCAGTTCCTTGCCAGAGGAATGGAGCTCCCCATTGCAGAGCCTGATAGAGAGGTGAAGAAGAGGCCTAAGTACCAAACAAAGAAAGCTAAACCAGCGGCACCCAAGAATATAGTGAAAGATGAAGTAATCTCGAGTCCGGAAGAGGTTGTTGAACCAGAAATGGAGCAAATTGAAGAAAATTTCATGGTTGAGGAACCACAAGGCGAAATTCAAGAAGTTGAGGACAAGGTGGAACCCCAGGAAGAGCAGGTAGATGCTGGAGTAATGGAGGAGGATGAAGATGAGGACGAGTGGGATGCAAAGAGCTGGGATGATATTGATGTCACTTTGCCTGCCACAAGTGCTTTTGCTGAGGAGGAAGATGAAGAGCAGATTAGGAAAGCCACGGTGAAGAAAGTTACTGAGCATGTGAAAGCACCAACCCAAGTTGAACCTCAGGTGGGTGATAGAGTATATACAAAACCTGATGCAAAAAAGGTGGCTGCTGCTCGTGCAAATCCAAATATTGAAAATGTGGGAAAGAAAGAGAATGAACAAAAAACTGATTCTGCTATTGATATGAAGAGGAAAAAGGAGGCTGCCATTAAGAGTCAAGTATCAACCTCTGAGGATCTCTCAAAAGCAAGTGAAAATCTCCGTTCCCCTATTTGTTGCATCCTGGGTCATGTTGACACAGGAAAGACCAAGCTTTTGGATTGCATTAGAGGCACAAATGTTCAAGAAGGGGAGGCAGGGGGTATCACCCAGCAGATTGGAGCTACATATTTTCCAGCTGAGAACATAAAGGAAAGGACTAAAGAGTTAAAATCAGATGCAAATTTGAAGGTTCCGGGTTTGCTTGTCATTGATACACCTGGTCACGAGTCATTCACTAACTTACGTTCAAGAGGTTCGAGCCTGTGTGATATTGCAGTTTTGGTTGTGGATATCATGCATGGGCTTGAGCCCCAGACAATCGAATCACTTAACCTTCTGAAAAGTCGGAAAGCAGAATTTATTGTTGCTCTGAATAAGGTGAGTGGTAACTGCTCCATGACAATTTGGATATTTCTTTCCCTTCTAATATATGGGTTTTTATACCTTTTTTTCTTTTATTTCTCCCCTCAATTGTCAGGTTGATAGATTATATGGGTGGAAAAAATGCCCAAATGCGCCAATTCAGGTGGCTATGAAGCAACAGTCTAAAGATGTCCAGAATGAGTTTCGGATGAGGCTTACTCAGGTCAGCTTGTTTTTCCTTCACTGAACAGTTTTTATTTTATTTTAGCTGGTATTCAAGAATGTGATTTCTCGTATGCAGATCATTACTGAATTCAAGGAGCAGGGACTGAACACCGAACTATATTATAAGAATAAAGATATGGGAGAAACATACAACATTGTCCCAACAAGTGCACTCAGGTACTTACATGCAAAGTTTATCTCACACATCTGCTGTATCATTGTGGATCCAGTTATGCATCTTGGCACTTGGACAGGTTAACTTGTGTCTTTGTTTCAGTGGAGAAGGCATACCCGATCTTCTTTTGGTATTATTGTTCTGGACACAAAGAACAATGGTGGAGAAACTTACATTTGTCAATGAACTTCAGGTTTTCCCATCGCACTTTTCTGATGCTTATTTTCTCTGATTTCTTATCCACTCCAATTAATCAGATACACAATGTCTTCCAAATTTACAGATTTTTCCTCTATTCCTTTTATTTCATGAGGGGTTTTCATTCTTATTGAATGGATATTTTATTTTTTCTGGAATCCTGATAATTACTTGGATGTCACCTCATACTGACATGTTTTAGCTGGGCATAGCTTATAGATTTGGTCAATTTACTGATTCCTCATCTATATTGCTTGTCATAACACTGTCACTCTATGTTGTACCATATTATTTACTTTACTTTCCTTTGCTTGTTATCCAGTGCACTGTGTTGGAGGTTAAAGTTATTGAGGGATTAGGAACAACCATAGATGTGGTGTTGGTAAATGGTGTCCTCCACGAGGGAGATCAGATAGTTGTCTGTGGCATGCAGGTATCTATTTTTGCTTCTGTTTTTTATTCTTATAAAAATTCAAGTCCTTGCTGAGAATATTTCCTCTTCCCCCCCCCCCTGTCTCTTTATATAGGGTCCTATTGTGAGCACTATCAGAGCACTGCTGACCCCTCATCCAATGAAGGAGCTTCGGATAAAGGTGTGTGTTCTTTGTCACTTCTTTCAGCTACATCCCCCCCCCACCCAAAAAAAAAATGTAGCCCCCCACCCCTCGAAAACGAGAAGAATATGCCTCTACCTTCAGAGAGGGAGAGAAAACAAGTCGATTTGCCATCTTCCTGACATATTAGGACTGACCTTGTTATTCTAAGAATCCATAATATTAGTGCTATGGAATGTTCCAAATTATTACCTGCTAATATTTTTCTCTTTTTTTAGAGTTAGTAATAAAAGATGAATCATTATTTTCTTGTTAAAAATAAACTACCTCAGGAGGCAATGTATGATGAAGAGAAAGGCACATGACAGTTGTCCTACACCAATGCAATATGTAAGCTATCGTGAATGAGAAGTGACAAGAAAACAAAATGATATTAAAAGCCAGTGTGAAGTTGTCTAAAGGATATTAAGACCTACTTGTGTGGTTAACAAAATGATTTTTTTTTTTGGGGAAGTGGTAGTACCACATGTATTTATAAAGAAAGAGAATGTATATATATAGGTGGGCCAAAACCCAAAAAGAGACCACCCCCACAGCACCTACATTAAGAGCACACTACGAAGGTGTAAAATAATCTAATCTCCCAAGGAACCAAAAAGAGGAGATATAGATGAATTTACATTGGATAAAGTGGCTGCCCATGTCTTCACTCTACCCCAATAAAATGTAGCAGTGCCTCCTCTGAGTGGGACTCCCTCTTGAAGATTCGGTAGTTTTGTTCCCCCCCCCCCCCCACCGCCCATAAGGTGGCATGAAGGATAGGCCATCAAACCAACCTGTCCGGCTTGAGGGGCCAATGCCTATGCCAATCCTAAAGCAAAGAACTGACATCACCCCATAAGGTGATAGAGCGTCTGGTACTTTGAGCAATTTCTCGTCAAACCCCTGAGAGTAACAACAACCCACAAAAATGTGATCCAAGGATTCTTTCTCGATGCCACATAGATAGCAAAAAGGGCTCACATACAGTAAAAAATGGACCAATCTATCTCTAGTGGGAAGCCTCTCATGAGCAATCCTCCAAGCCAAAATCTTAACCTTGAGCGGACTGGACGACCTCCACACTTCCTAGAAAAATGTCAAATCGTACACCCCCATTTGAGCAAACTTTATTGGCAGATTTGACTGAGAAGGTCCCTCCCTTCCCCCATCTCTAGACATAAACATCCTTCCTATCCTGTGGGTGAAAAGGTAGGATCAAATTCAGCAAGCATTGGAACTGTTCCAACTCCTCATGAAGGAAGTGGAAAGTCAGGGCCCAGGCACCACTTGGGACTTGTTTGTTAGAAGCCTAAGCCATAGAACCATTTCGAAACACCTACATAGCAAAGAGGTTAGGAAACAAGGAATCTAAAGTGAAGTCACCTCACCACCTGTCTTTCCAGAAGAGATACTTACATCCATCACTCAACTTCACCCAGATCCCAGAATCAATAAGATCCTTCAAGTGATACCCCCGTCAGAGAGGGGAACTCCTATGTGGAGAGGAGGGCTCCAGGTCCCATACTCTGGAAGAATAAAAATATCGATGCCTAATGACATCGGATTGCAACCCTGCTTCCCCATTCCTTAGCCTCTAAAGCCACTTGTCTAAAAGGGTTAAATTGAAATTCCTGACATTCTTTATCCCAAACCTCCTTACTTTTTTGGGATGGTAATCCTCCCCGAAGAAATGTCGTGCCATTCTCTGCATCGCGTCACTAAGCTAGGAATGCGGGATATGGAAAGAAAACAGGTCGGAAGATTGTCCAAAATCGAGCTGCACAATGTGAGGCGTCCCTTATAGGACAACAATCTCGCCTTCCAACTTGTAAGTCTGGACTCATATTTCTGAATAATGGGTTGCCAATCAGCACAAAGAAGGACCCTCGAGGAAAGAAGGAGATGCATAGGGAACTCTCCAATGCCATAGCCTAACAAAGTAGCTACCCTCCATAAGATCTCTCCTCCATATTCACTCCCCCCAGGATGTTTTTATAGAAGTTAACCTTCAAACCAGTAACCTCCTGAAGAAATTCCAACAAAAGCCTCGTTATAGCATGGGATTGGCCCCCATCCTCCAAAAATAAAATGGTATCATCAGCATCTTGAAGATGAGAGATCAAGGGGCCATCCCTACTCACTAAAAAACCACTGATTAGACCAGCCACCTCAGCCTTCTGCCACACCCTGTTGACAACACTTGCTATTAGCACAAAAAAGGAGGGAGAGAGGTCCCCTTGGCGTAGACCCCTATTGCTGTGGAACCAAGGTGTCAACTTCCCATTGATAAGAACAACAAAAGAAACTGAAGTGACACAAGGTCTAACCCAATCAGAATCAGTCCATCTATCCTCAATGCCCATGCTCTGTAGGACATCAAAGAGACATTGTCAGTCGACCCTGCTATAAGCCTTCTTAAAATCCAGCTTCAAGACCACTCCTTCCTTCTCTGCTGCTTAAAAGCATAGATTCACTCATGCGCCACCAATAAGTTATCCGAAATGTCTCCTTTTGATGAAAGCTCTCTGTAAATGATGGACCAACTTATCCATCATAGAAATCAGTCTCCCTATTATACGAGCCCTTGAGCAAGTTGATAGGTCGAAAGTTCCTAAATTCTTGAGCCCCTCCTTTCGTAGGGATAAGCATTAAGAAGGTCTTGTTGATACACCCCAAGTGAGCTCTTCCTTCAAGAAATTCCTTCAATGCAGAAATGCGGTCCTCTTATATGATACCCCAACATCTCTGGTAGAATAGTAAGAGGAAGCTATCAAGGCTTGGGACCCTGTCACCTGCCAAAGAGAAACAGCCTAGTGGATCTCCTCAAAGAAGGGGAGAGAGATAGCCTCCTCCACAAGAGAGAGGCAATGGAGAAGATCGACAACAAATCTCAACCTATAAGAATCTTCCTTCGAGAACAAGGAGGAATAGAAAACTCTTGCCTTTTCTCTGATCTTCACCTGAGAAGAGAAGTAGCCGTCCCCCACCTTGATGGTAAAGATGGAGTTAACCCTTCTCCTCCCTAAAACAATTCACTAGAAGTAGACAGTATTCCTATCCCCCTCTTTAATCTACCTGTCTCTGGACCTCTATCTATAATAAATTTACTCTTTGGCCAACACCTCATCAAATTGACCCCTCGAGGAGTCTCTAGTTGCTTTATCTTCTTCTTCCATAAGACCTGCTTCCTCCTATCTATCCAAAACTATAAGTTGCCGAGTAATCTTGTCCTCAGCCACCCTACCAGTGAGGATTTTACTTGCCCCTTAGGATTGGAGACTGTGAGCAGTGTGCTTCAACTTCTTTACAAGAGTGCCCATAGCAGAGGAGCTAGCAATTGGGCTCCTCCAAGCCCCCGCAATTGTCTACAAAAAGTCAGGTTCTCTGAGCCAAGCCACCTCAAACCTGAAGTCAAGAGACCTGTCATTCTGTCTTGAAGTCTTCAATAAAATAGGCTTGTGGTGAGAAGTAGATCTCGCCAGTCCCACCACCGGTGCCCGAGGGAAATGATTCTCCTAATCAATGGAGATCAAGAACCTGCCTTGTCTGGAGCAAACAACATCAACCCTCATGTTGGACCAAACGTATGCCCCTTGTGACATGCTCAAGTCCACCAAAGCAGCCTCTTGGATAAAATGAGAGAAATCTTTCATCTCACCCGTCGTAGCACTATCTCCTATCCTCTCCCAAGCGATTGCCATTGCATTGAAATCCCTTCCAATATGCTACGGCCGGCTCGAAGAAGAATGGAACTATATCAACTCCTCCACAGCTAACGCTTCTCCTCCCTAGTTTGAGAGCCATAAATGCCAGTGAAATCCCAATGGAAGTGATCTCAGATGCTTCTAAAGTGCAAAGAGACAGTCCACCTGCTAATGACCCTCTCCTAAGACACCTTCTCCAATTCCACAGAACCAAAATCCCCTCGGATATGCCCACTACAGGGGAGCCCACACCTAGAGATAACCTTACACCCCCAATGTCCCTGATGAGGTCATTGCCATCCCCTTCCTATTTAGTTTCTTATAAACATAAAGTATCAACCTTGCATCTTCTAGTAAGCTCTCTCACAGGTCTCCTCTTCTCAGCCCCTCCTAACCCCCTCACATTTCAAGAAATTATCCTCGTTGATAACTGGATAGCAGATCCTCCTCTTTTCCCTCCCCTTCCTCGTTGTGCCTACCCTTTCTGGATCGAGATCTCGCCTCTCCTCTGACGTTTGTTTATCTTCGAGAATGCTCCCCCTAAGGCCTTCTTAGACGTCTCAAAAAAAGAGTCCACTTGTTCCAGCACCTCCTTCGTACGCTCTATCACAGCGGCCTCAACCTCTTTCAGCATCTCCCTAACCTCATCAGACCCCACCGTGGTTCTTCCCCGAGCCTCAATGATTTCCTGCAACCCCCCTCTCCCCCAACTAGCAAGAGAGCACCTACATCAGTCTCCCCTTCCGAAGCTGTTCCCTCCTAGAAGAAGGTTGTGCAAGGCCCCCCTATGTCTGCCTGCAGGTGACAGGCATCCGCAAAAATGGTGAGAGGGGGGACCTCCGGCAGGGTATCTCCCTGGACGACCAACTGCAGCAGCTCCCTAGCTGCACCATGCCCCATAAGGCCATGCAGGAGAGGGAGATCATCCTTCGCGCACTGCGCACAGTCCTCCATCTCGATGCCGGAGTTGTTAGCAGGTGGATCTGGCGAGCCCTCCCTACAAGTCCTTAAGGCCACTGGAGACAACGATGAGTGGCACCCCCCCCCCCTTCTACAGTGTCCCCCAGAGAGAGCACACCTCCTCCGGATGGCTAAGGAGGGGCAGGGGTATCCCCCAGCCGTTGGCAAGCTTGCAGTGAAGAAGAAGATGGTCGCGACAAGGAAGCCTGTTCGGAGGGATGCCCGGCGCTATTGGGCGGGGAAGACAAATATAAATGGGTCCGCTGCCCCAAACCTTGAAAGGGGTTGGATTCGGGTAACTCATGGGCTTGGGGGAGGACCCGATGACCCCACCAAACAGAGCCCGATGGCTGGCTCTTGTTGAGGATAGTTTGACCATTTGGGTAGACAGTCTGGGAGCTGTGAGAAGCACCAGTTCGACCCCTTGAGCTGGCTGGCCAGTGTTTGATATTCGAACACCCACTCCAACAAGGAACCATACATCGTATTCCTCCCATCGTGAACAGGGTTGCCCTAGCTCTTCCGGCAACCATCGCAAGTCTCGACCCTGATCCTTCAGCTAGACCCGGACGATGAGGGGCTCCCCATCCAGCACAAAGGTGATGACGGTGGAGATAGCACCTAAGGAGGTCACAAAGACTTCTACTGCCACAGAGGTTCAGGAAGAAAGAGGGACCAACACCGGAGCTCCCCCAAGCACACCCCCGAAGGATCGCACCAGGAAGGAGACACCTTCCACGTCACACAGATGCAGCAAGACTCCCTCTAGGATGATCCCACACGACAAAACCCCAAGACTAGGGAAAGTCCTGCGCCTCTGTCCATCTACAGAGTTGGAGAAGAGCACCTTCCACCGCCAGAACCCCTGTTGCCGCCAAGTCCACCACCATATGAACCTGGAAACCCACCACCAGGAAAGCATCTAGGGAGACTTGAGAAACCTTCCAGTTAGCCCCCATCACAGCTGGCAGCCTGCGCTTGACGTCTACCACTTGGACATTGCCTTCCACCGCACATGGGCATAGGCTCCGTCGCAGTCGGTCCCCCTTCTCTCTCAGGCTATCCCCCGGAAAGGTCCCTGCCTCCACAGATCTCTTGCTCCCCACAATGGCTTTCTTGTCCATTGGAGCAGCCCTCACCACCTCCGCATAAGACCTACGCCAGGTTGAGCTCACATTATGATGCGAACTTGGCGCCGGTGACGGGCAGATATGACTGGTGTGCCCCTCCTCCCACATCGGAAGTAGGTTGGCGGGAGGCCAGAGCCAGCCGAAGAGCCTCTCCGGCGAGGTCCCCCGCCTCCCAAGGGGACGTGGTTTGCCCCGATGGCAAACCAATCCCCAGAGCTTCTCTCATTAGAAGGGTCTTGAGAGAGAAAGTAACTAGATGAAAAATTGGTTAACAAGAGGAATTAAAACCTAGTGTGTGGTTAAGGATGCTGATAATGTCTTTACAACATCTCCAGAGCCAAGCCACCCCTTGTCCCTTGTGTAGAAGGGTTTCAGTTGAGGTGACACATATGTGGCTAAGTGCTTTTGAGTGCAGGGGCCTGTGAAAAAGACATTGTGAAGTCAGTCCTAGACAGGCTCTCGAATTGGAGTAACTTTACTCAATGATCCAGTTGCTTGCCCTACTATGTCAGTAGGGTCTCTGGAGTACTCTTCTTTTGTTTGTTTTTGTTCTTTCTTTCCTTCACCTTTATTCCCTGGTTTCATAGAACTAGGGACTTGTCTCTGTATTGTTTCCTTCTGATGAATAGTGACGATTTTTCGGTTGCATTAAACAATGTGTTTCTAGGTCAAGGGTCACAGAACTGGAACAAGTCCTGGATTGCATGATTCAATCCAATCCAGATCAGAATCGACTTAGAAGGCCTAGGCTAAACTGATCTCTAACCAGTTTTGACTGATTCAGTCATCGATGCCATCCCTGCCCCTCTCTCCTCTCTGTCTCTTTCACACACACACAACACTCACACTCAGAGACACGAGTGTAGAAAGGCTGTATTTCACCTTGAAAATGGATCAACAGTGTCGATCCATATGGGGAATGGATGATATCAAGTTCTTGGAGTGGGCAACCTGGAGGAACTTAGGGGCTGATATCAAGTTATTGGCTGTTGATAGAGTGAGACTCTTTGGTGTCCAAATGAAATTGTAGCTGATATTAGATTGATTTGATAAGGCTAATGATTGATTAACTGACTGTATCCAGGATGGCAGGATGCTGATAAGATTGCTTTAGAAAGGTTGTTCTTGTAGTACATTGAGGGAAATTCAAATGTATTCAGACTGTGGTTGCTCAGTTGTGTGAGCTTTAAGCATGGCAAGTTTATTAAAAGCAATCCCCTCCCTAAGTTAAACTGTTTCTGAATTTGTGGATTCAAAGATAGCAATTTCTGAAACTTTGAACTTATCACAGTTTTAGTTTTTAATATTATCTAATCATATGAATGTCTTATGGACTTCTGCTGCTTTTTTTCCACTGGCAAGTTTATTAGAAGTAATCCCCTCCTGCTTTTAGAAAAAAAAAAGGCAATCCCCAGGCCCCCCCCCCCCCACACCCCCCCACCCCCCCCCCCCCCCCCCCCCCCCCCCCCCCCGAAAAGTTAGACTTTCTGAAACTTTGGGAATCCAAAGACAGCAATTTCTGAAACTTTGAACTTGTCACAATTTTAAGTCTTAATCTAATCATGTGAATGTCTTATGGACTTCTGCTATTTTTTATTCCCACTCATTTCTTTCTGTTTTCTCCTCTTTCTTTCTTTTTATTGGGTTTTTCCAACCTGTTCATCATTTCAACCATAGGATATCTGATCTTTTGTTTCCTTTAGCGGTCATCATCTTTGTCTCTGGTGCCTCACTTTTGAGAACTACCATTCTCATTTTATGCTGTTGTTTTTCCCCATGAGTTTTCCCCTCTTTCCCTTTTCCCTGATGCTTAAAGGCTGTAAATTTTCTTTTTTGGAAAGTGGGTAGTACCACTAATATATAAATGAGAATGAATGTACAAGTGGGAAGTACAAGGAAGGTCAGCCGAAACCCAAAAGATAATTCCCCAACAATCTATACAAGAAAAGGCCACACAAAGACCGAGCGGAACAACCTAACTCCCCAGTAAACCAAAAAAAGAAGTAATCTGCATTACACACAATGGCAGCCCATTCCTTCACTTTAAAAGCTTTAAAATTCTTATCATCCTTAAAGAATTTGATCTAGAAAAGATTGTTTGAAGACCATCGATGGCCGGTACTTATACCTTTTCTTGCTCAAAGGTTAAGAGTCCTATCTATGGTTATTCAAAGCTCTCTTGCCTGTCTTACCTTGATGTGCTATAGATGGAGATTATTCAGGGTTTGAGGAGAGAAGGAACTATGGTTGTTCATCACTCTCATTGCAGTTTTCAAGCTGTTTGTTAAATAGTCAAAGATAGCAGAGGGAGACAAAAGCAGCTCCCACTTGAATACAGCAGGCAGCACCAAGGATCTATCAAGATGATAAAATCACCCTTAGTACATCTATTGGACCAGAAGGGAAAAAGAGTAGGACATTAGTAGAGCTACTGCCACTAAGGCAGCATTTGGAATAGAGATGAGATTATGGATTGTACCTATAATCTCTTAATTTCATGAATTTTTAGAAAGGTACGGATTTTTATTGATGCCAATCCATGTTAGAATCTCATTTGAATGTTTCAATAGATTATGGATTGTCAAGAAGTTATTTACTTTGGTACCTTTTAAAAGATGGATTAAAAGTGATTACTTTTGTCTTTTCTCATTTTTCTCCACTTGAAATCCACACTTACTTTTCAAAAGCTCACAAAGGTAAGATTTGGAGATTTTTATGTCTACCCCTTTTTTGTCTCTTCCTCTCCTCAAAATCTCCATTCACAAAAGCTGGAGCACTTTGGGTACATTTGGGAGGGATTATGTCATGTCAGGAATTCCAATTATTGGTACCCTTGCATAATCCTTTCCAAACAGTGGCTAAATCCAAGAGTGCAGATTTTAAATGACAATTCCTACACTGCATCATTTCAGAATTGTTTCTTGACGCACCTGTTGATGTGTTCTTCTGATCTGTTTCCAGTGTTTCAAGATTTGGCCACATTTATCAGGGTACCAACAGTGCTAGCTGCTCCTCTTGGTGTATTCCCCTGATCGTTCTCACTGAAGTGAAGCCTTATTTTCAGTGGACTGGTGGGGGAGGGGGGGAGCAAGAGAGAGAGCTATCACCCCTTGAGCACCTCACCAACTCCCCTAAGGCTGCTTCACGAATGTGTGCTTCATTCTATAAATGACATTATGGATATAAGTCCTTTAATCCTCCTCTCATAAGAGAAATCTTTTACTCTGGCCTCTGATTTTCTGTTCCTGGGAGTCATGTCCGAGTCAGTGTTCGTCAGTGTTCATCTGTCTCCTCTTTTCTGAAATGCAGTTTTTTTCTGAATCGACCTGTAATAGAGGCATATAAATCAACCAGTAATGATACAGTTTACATGTAATCTCAGTTGATATCATTTGTTAGGTTTGGGGATATTCTGATCAGAAATGGATGATTATTTGTCGGAGATATGCCAGTAAATTAGTTTAATATCCTGGATAAGATCAGTGTTGATGAATAAAAATAATTCTGGCATACATCGAGGCCTTCGTTTTTGGATTAACATGAAGTTTTTTTATCTTACCATATTTCCTAGAAATTTTTATTTACCAAGGGTTTCCTAGTCTTTTCCCAGCAAACAAAACATAACTGTGTAAATTGATCACTGCAAACTCTGAAGCGGCACTGTTATGATATCTGGTTCAGCATTCCTTGCGGTGAATCAGTTCAGATGGAATTAATTTATAAATTCTAGATCCCCTTTGTACATGTGTCCAAGGCATGACAATAACAAAAACAGGCAAAGACTATAATTCTTATATGATTATTTTTGAATTTGTAAGTAGCAGAATATGCCATTTGCGACCAGTATTGGTCAGACTAATGAGTACATGCATATGATGGCCTATTGTACTCCAACGTGTAGTTGAAAGCTGGAAAGAATGTTCTGTTGGATCTTAGTTTTATAATCTCAGGAATCAGGTATAGTAGTAGGTGCTTTGTTTTTCTCTTCTAGCTTGCTACTTTGCTAGTAGACAATGGGTAGGTTGACCATGGGTCTGGGCCTCCTCCTTCCTCTTTTCCTTTTCATTATCATCTTTGTCTTCTCCTACCTACTCATCCCTCTTTGGCTTGCGGATTGAGGTTGTGTACTAGGCGTACAATACAAAGTTGACAACGATAGATGGCTCAGCATTGACGTATACCAGCTCCAAGTGTTCATATTACTGCGTCGATTGGGTTGTGGAAGGAGGGAATGGGATTTCAAAGCCTTGAACTTGGATGAGACAAAAGCAAACTAGCGAACACAATCACACGATAGTTGTGTGGCTTTACTATGTGGTCTAGCTGGTATTTTGGGCATGTCGGACCTCACCAAGGCCTAGAGATAGAGATTCTGTAATGATCTTGAGATATTCTCGGGAGATTGCAAACTGTAGTTGCTGTATTAAATAGGTCATCCTCTGATTAGGACATGATAGACCCTAGTTTTCTTAGGGTTATATTTTACATTCACTTCACTGGACTTGTATGTTGTCTAGGCTTTGTCTATGGACTACTTGCTCTTGGAATTTTACCTCAAGATTGTGTTGTCTAGGCCTTTGTCTAAATTCATTAACCTGAGAGTTATACAATTACTCTCTCACAAGAGAACTGAGATTTAGAAACGACTTTATTAAAAGTCACTTACCCTATACCCAGAACCTGAAAGAAGTAACTTTCACAATAAAAGTCCATTAGTGTGAAAGTGCATATGACCCCCAAGAGAAGAAAGTGAAATGCAAAAAACTTGTCTCTGCATGGTATATAGTGTTGCTGATGTCTTGTTCAAAAACCAACTGGCAGAACCCCATGATGCATGGCTGTAGTGTTACTGGTTTGCAGGCTGGAAGTTCCTTGCTCCACCAATTTATTTTTTCCTCTTTATTTTCTTTTCTCCTCTTTTTTCCCCATGTTCTACTCCAAAATTTTATTATCTTTTTATCTGATGCTGCAGTTAACTTTTTTTTGTTGATGTCTTATACTCTTATAATAATTGACTCTGTTTGTCATCAGGATAATGCTGGGTTTTGCAACCAACGCATCTCCATCCCACCAGAAAAAAAATACTTTTGACTGTCTTTTTCGTGATTAGCTTTCTTTTTGCAGTCTTCATTGGTTGTTGCATCTTTTCTTTTGGTCTGTACCGGGGCCCTTGTGGTTGAACATAGTTGTCAAGGCGGACGCCTAGGCGGCACCTAGGCGCGCTTAAGTGCCAAGGCGCTTCCTTAGCCGCCTTAAAACATCTCGCCTTCTAAGAGTAGAAAAGGCGCCCCAAGGCGCCGCTAAGGCGGCCAAGGCGCACGCCAGGGGCGCCTGGGCGCGCCTAGACCCTTAGGGGTCCACAATATCCCACTTAGACAGCAGATTCAAGTCGGTTTTCAGGGTTGAGTCCAGCCCGATTCAGGAAACATCTTATTTACCTGAATATCATTAAGTAAATGTTATAATTTGTTGTTTCATTACTTAAGATATTATGTAAACAGGAAGTACCCCCCATTTGAATCCAATAAAAATATCAAAAAAATCATATCTTTACCAAAAAAAAGTCAACTCTCTTATCGAAGAAGAAAATCATGATTTCGATGATTTTAGCGAAATGCTAACTTTCTAATCTCTCATAATTTGACCTATCTAAAAATTTGATAATTCAAATAAATCATATGGAACACTAAAAATTCAAAGTCCGGTAAAAAAAGTCAATGTGCATATGACTTCTCCAAGGAGCCGCTCTCCTACTGACATCACTTGGTCTGTTTGAGATATCTCAGGATTTGGTCAAACTTAAATTATCATCACCAAAACACATGAGACTTGTCATTTTCTAATTTCTTTTCAATTTTAGACAGATTGTGGGATTATGTAATGGACTCATTTAGTTTTTACTTGTTTTAAGTGTGTTAAGATATTGCACTTCTTTATTTTATTTAACATATTTACATGTATGTGTATTCACTGGTTTGTTTAAAAGTTGAAAATTGTTTTCTGATGTAGAATGATTTGCACTTCTTGTTCTTATTTAGTGTGCTTATTTATTTGAAGATGTCAATTTAGATTTTTTATGACTTTATGATATATAATGTGACTTTGTTTACTTGGAGTTTAATTTTTGTTGCTTTCATTGTCTTTATGTCTGTCATATTATATGATATTTTTTATTGAATTTTCATCATTATATATATTTATAGATACATAAATCATGTAAGAGGACACTTGAAAACAACTCATACTTGGTTCCGTCCTAAACGCCTAGGCTCTGCTTAGGCGACGCCTAAGCGCTTAGGCGATCCGAGACCCCACTTACGTCTTGGTCGCCTTGACGCCTTGACAACTATGGGTTGAATTATCTCGTCGGCAGTGAAACAATTTGTGACCATAAAAAACTAATTTGTTGTTCAAAATCAGCAAGTAACAGAGGGGTGTCTGGGTTAATTCTATCTGATTACATAATCTTGTCCATTCCATGATTTCATTCCTGATTGTCTGGCATCAGGGATCTTACCTGCACCACAAGGAGCTCAAGGCAGCACAGGGTGTAAAAATACGGCGCAGGTATTTCTATTATCAATTTCACAAAATGCATCTGTGTGAATGTCCCTCTTTGAAACATAGTTGTTATTTCCATTTAGGGTCTCGAACATGCCATTGCGGGCACTGCCCTTTATGTTGTGGGACCTGATGATGATCTGGAAGATGTCAAAGAATTAGCAATGCACGACATGAAGACTGTGATGAGCCGTATCGACAAGAGTGGAGAGGGGGTGTGTGTGCAGGCCTCTACTTTAGGCTCGCTTGAAGCACTTCTGGAGTTTCTGAAGAGCCCAGCTGTTAGTATTCCTGTCAGTGGTATCAGCATAGGTCCAGTGCACAGAAGGATGTAATGAAGGCAAGTGTGATGCTGGAGAGAAAGAAGGAATATGCAACCATCTTAGCATTTGATGTCAAAGTGACCCTGGGCTCGGGAGCTTGCAGATGAAGTTGGGGTGAAAATATTCATTGCAGATATTATTTATCACCTATTTGATCAATTCAAAGCATACATCGATGCTCTAAAGAAGAAAAGAAGAAGAAAGAAAGTGCTGAAGAAGCTGTCTTCCCATGCATTCTTAAAATCATGCCAAATTGTGTTTTCAATAAGAAAGACCCAATTATTTTGGGTGTTGATGTACTTGAAGGCATCGCAAAGGTAATTGCAGTTTCTTGTTCTGTGAATTAGAGCCATTTTAAATGTGTCAAGGCAGCCCCTCTCCACAATCCCTAAAACATCTCCAAAAACACGAGAAATCTGATCCATTGAGACATGATTGGTTAAGAGTCTTGAATCATGTTCTAATGTGTTTCTTTATTGTTTGTTTGTTATTTTACCTTAGATTGGGACTCCTATGTGTATTCCATCACGAGATTTCATTGACATCGGTAGGATTGCATCAATTGAGATAAACCACAAGCAAGTGGATGTGGCCAAGAAAGGGCACAAGGTTGCAATAAAGGTAACTGTGGTCGGTAGTCTATTTGGTTTACTGATTTTATTACTGTTAACCTTTTCTCCACCTCTTTTCGTGTAGATTATTGGCAGCAATCCTGAAGAGCAGCAGAAGATGTATGGGAGACATTTTGAAATCGAGGACGAACTTGTCAGTCACATTTCAAGGAAGGCAATAGATATCCTGAAAGCAGATTACAGGGTATTTCTCAACTCGATTCATCTCAATTTCTGCACGTATCTTGATCCAAGCACGGTGTTCATGATTAAGGCGTGGGTCTAAGCATCTACTGAGTGCATTAGTGTTGTCCTCTTTTTAACTTGCTTGTTCCCTAAGAATGGGTCATTCCTTTGATTTATGATTAGTTTTTGGGGTGGGAAAAAAAAAACATAGTAACAACTGTTGATTTAATGTTTTGTCTGCAGGATGAGTTATCGAATGAAGAGTGGTTATTAGTACTGAAACTGAAGAAGCTATTCAAGATACCTTGAGGTGTGTAAGGCTGGCTGTTGAGGTATAAATCTGCCCCACGGCTTGTCTTCTTGAGTGATGCAAAATTTTTCCGAGGCTTGCCACTTAAAGAAGAAACCTGCAAAGCCACCTACGTTGCTGCCGGCGAGGTCGTTCTCATCTCTACTAATCCTCGCTGTGCCGACGAGATGTGCAAAGGTCTTATTGTGGATTGGAGCTTTTGATAAAATAGGCCGGGGGGGATTTTTTTTATGTGGAGAGTTTTCCTTCTTGAGTCGGATGCTGCATCCGATTTTTGTCGCCGCCGTGTTCACAAGTTTTTTCTCACAAAAGGAATCAGCTGTTTTTGATAAATCGATGATAGCAATGTTTATGCTATTTTGGGAGGAAAAATAATTATTTTCTTTGTTACTGAAAATGGTATTTATCGGGTACCGACAAGTGAAAACGGTGAGTCACTTTAGCTATAGCTAGGAGGGGAGGGACCGAGGCGAAGGAGCTGGGAGGAGTTGTTATACTTTGCATTTGGTTCTTATAAGCAAAATAACTTTCTTGCAGAAATGTTCGCGAGATTTCTCCACTTCAGAATCAGACTAGCAACAACTTTCTTTGCTTTTCTTTTTGATCACCCAGGGTTGGGTTGCCTGCCAGGGCACCATGTGGTGCCACGTAGCCCAATGGGTTTTTTTTTTTAAGCCCAACTCACATCAGCTTTAATACCCATTCTGAATGAGTATTAACTATTTCTATTCTTTTATTTTTATCATTGGCGTAACCTTGTCAAATCGTTGTTGTTTCAAGTGTCATTCAACAAGCTCTGGCAAATGAGAATAGAAAGTCCAAATGCTGAGTACCAAAAGTAGAACCAAGGGATAACTTTGACAACGATAAGGATAACTAGTTGTTTCAAGAAAGAGGAAAGTAAGGTAAATCCTAGATTGAGGAGGAATTAAAGAACTTAATTTAAAGTTTTTCACTATTAAAAAAAATAAAAACTTAAGGGTAACTATTTTATAAATAAATTAAATTTATATATTATAAAAAATAAAACTAAAAAATGGATGCAAAAATGACTATTTATATCTACTAAAGAGGTCAAAAATGGGTTGAGAAATCGAGAAGAATAGTCGATATCCACAAAAATTGACGAGGATGGCGGATTCTTTACAAAAATATATATACAGTGGATATGCAAATATTATAATGGAGAATACTTAATACACTTTTTTAATGCACTTTGAACCTCCATTCGTTGCCAATATATTATTGGCAAATGAACATAATTTTACTATTGAGATAAAATAAAGGGTAAATTAATTAAAATTTTCTAACTGTAAAAAAAAATCCTAACATAACAGGGTTTAACGTATATTGTAACAAGTCAATTACAGTTCTATTAGAGATTAATAAATAAGTCAAAAATTTGATAGAAATTTCTAATTAATTTACCATAAAATAAAACTGATAGGACAGAGTGTCCCATTTACTTGATTATGGAACAAAAATTCAAGTTTTCAAATGACGAAATGAACACGAGAGGGAGAACCAATCCTTTTTTCCTTACTGGTGATGGTGAATCTAGGCTAGCAGGGATGCAGTGGGATTTCCTTGTTCTTTCGCATCAGGTGGAGCCCCGGATTAAAATAGAAAAAGTTCGTTTCTTCCTCATCAGGAACGCATGCCCGCATCTAACCATGGGATAAAATCACCAATAAACAACTTCCTACACATACATTCTAATACACTTGCTTTTAAATTTAAATAAAAAAAAAAAAAAACTACTCCTTGCCCTTGATGGAGCCGGAAGGGAAAGAAAATTTTCATGCTGATGCAAGCTACAACAACGCCGAGATGTCTACGCTCTTCCTTCACTTCTTCTCCCTCGGCACGAACTTGAACTTCCCAGTCGTTTGTTGCTGCAAAGAGATTATCGAATAGATCATCGAAAACGAGTACAAGATCGAATCTTTAGAGAGAGAGAGAGAGAGGTAGGGTAGGTGGATGGATGGATAAATAGGAGAGAGTACATCAGATCGTAGCAGCCTACCTTCTTCCAAAGACGGGTGTGATCCTCGCAGAACCCAACAACGATGCCCCCTCCCTTGTCCTCCCTGTACTCGACGCAGAAATCCGCGTCCAGGCCGCAAGAGACGTGGAACGCCAGCCCGCACTTCGGCTCCGAGCAGTCGACGACGCACCCAGAATCGGAGCCGCAGACGCAACAGGCCCCCGCCCAGCGCCTGGCGGGGACCCGCGACAGGTCCACCCCCTCCCGCCCTTCTGGGTCGTGGAAGAACACCTCTGGCACGAGCAAGGCGCAAAGGACGTGGGCCCAGCGGCCGTCGGTGGTGGGCTTGGTGGCTCCCCCCTTCCCCAGGCAGAGGCAGCAGTCGGGGCCCTTCTTCTGGGCGGCGCCCTTCTTCTCGCACCGCACGCAGAACCAGTCGCCCTCCGGTATGGACTTGATCAGGGGGTTCCCATAGCAGGAGGCGTGTACCATGAGATCGCAGCCGTCGCAGAGGACGATAGGGTCCGTTGGATGAGCGTCCGTGCTCTGGCAGACGGAGCAAACGATGCCGTCGTCTTCCTCTTCTGCTACGGCTGCCTTCTCTGCTTCCTCAGGTTCCTCTTCAGCCTCCAACTTCTCTCTTGGCCGCACAGCCTCTGCTTCCGGTACCGTCACTTCACCACACTCGGGTTCCGTCGAGCTCCAAAGCTTAATCTCCTCGGCGACGGCCTCGTCTCCCTCGCTGCCATATTCCTCGATGCCCAGGACGGGATGGGGAGCCCACACCCGCTTCTTAGCAGGAAGGCAGCAGGAGGTGGCCGGGGGTGGCAGCGGCGGCGGCAGACCACCACGCCGATGGGTCTCGATCCTCTTCTTCGCAGGGAGGCAGGCGGCGGGCGGAAGACCGCAAGGAACCCTCGACTCCCGTTGCTGGAGAAGCTTGAATCGCTTGGACGGCGGCAACCCGTGGAAACTGTTCGCCATCGCCACAGCGAAGGAGGCGGCTGGGAGGAGAAGAATTAGGGTGGGTTTCCAATGATGGTTTCGCGTTGGCAATGGAGAGGGAAGAGGAGAACCCGGGGAATAGTATGGTATACACAGTGGGGGGGGAAGAGGGAGGCCAAAGATTTGATTTTGGAGGGAGGTCCAGTATCGAAGCTGGCTTTGGCCTGCTCCCGCGCCGTTTTGTTTGCCGAAAACCTCGTCTTTTTTGGAACCCGTTTGATTTCGAGGAGAAGCGGCGGTCCCCGCGAAAACGGTTTCGTCCAAATTTTTTGTCCGAAAACTTTGATTTGATGGTGGGGGAAGTCCAAAAGTGGGCGGCGCCACGCGAAAAGAGACGAGAATGCATCCTGGCCGTTGGATGGGTGGATTCTTCGGGTGTTCCCCTCTGGGGCCGGATTGCCATCTGAGAATGTCCGGTCCGATCACAGGCCATATCACACTCGGGCATGATATATATTTTATGCAAAGAATACTTGAATTATTTGTTATTTAAATAATTTATATGTTATTTTTAATGAATAATAGTGACAAATAACAAATAAATGAGAAGAATAGAACCTTTCTTAATTGTTTCTCTCTCCCACCCCCCCCCCATACTAGAGAGAGAGAGAGCCTATTGCCAAGGTGTGCCCAAGATTTATTTTAGAATCTCTAGCTTTCCATATGGCTGTGGAGTCCTCCTGCGGAGAGATTAGACACATTTCTTAATTGAGAAATGTTAGTACACTTTTCTATTACACTTAAGTGTAATATGATTAGGCAATCTTATGTGACACCACTCACATGGGGGGTGATAAAATGACAACCAAATCATTAGATATTACATGAGATGAATGTCTAGTCATATTACACTTTTAAGTGTAATATGAAAGTGCACTAAACCTTTCTCTTCTTAATTGTCTGGTTTTTAGAGGAAAACCACAACTAGCGTCAATCTCTCTACCAACACATCGCGGGAGGAAAGACACGTCATATGCATTTGACGTTAGCCTCTCTAGCCCACAACATCGATCGTTGCAGACTTTGTCATGATAGAATTATTAGCCATTCTTGCTCTTGCTTAGATGAAAAGAATCTAAATCAATCTGACGGACATCTATTTTTATCCCATTCTTTTGATTTCATCTTTGAATTTAAAAATCTCACAGAATATGAGCTATGACCATATACTTGATGCTGTAGAATTTGGTACTGTAGTCCTTGTTCCATAGATCTCGAGTATGAAATATCGAAGCATGCTTTTAATAACTAATTTGGTGCCGCACCTCGTCGGAGTGTTCGAGGAATTGGCCTATTCCGATGATCATCGGAATCAGGACATGAACGAGAATTAACTTGACGTCGCATCTCCTCCGAGTGTTGTAGCATTTGCATCGCAACCATATTTGGTTCCTGTGTATAAATCATAGGGATTGTTTGTGTTTTTTGATCCTCGGTGATCTCATTCGTGGTACTCATCTTACGAGCTAAGGCTGAACTACGGTTCTTATCTCACAATTACAATTTTTTAAATTAATTTTATATACTTCAAAGACCTGAGGCATGATATTAATCTCATGAACTGGATTAGATAACGGTATTTTATCTCGCAGTTGCAGTTCTTAAATTAATTTTATATATCTTTAGAGATCTGAGATATAGTACTAATATCATGAACTTGAAACTGATACAATATTTATCCAGCAATTATAATTCTTTGGAGTTTGATTTAATATATTTTTGAGACCTTAGAATAGTACTAATTTTATGAACTAAGGTTGAACTATAATATTTAGTTCGCAGTTACAGCTTCTTAGATATTCATTTTATAAATCTTCAAAGACCTTAGATATAATATAATCGTGAATTGAGATTTATTACGATATTTATCTTGTAATTGTAACTCTTTTATGATTGATTTTATATATCATCACGACCTCAAATATAATATTAATCCCATAGTAAAAATGTGAGATTAATGAGATATTGGCAATAGATAACACTTGTGAGAGTTAGCGTGCTTACTAATGAATCAGACTTGACGGAATTAATTAAGAGGATAGGTCCAAGTAAAAAAAAAAAATCTGAGCGTAGTTATGTCAAAATAAGATGAACACCACACCGAGGTGAGAGAGTGAGTTGAGATGAATGAGCCGAGATACCCCAAACTTATATTGGCTAGACACGTGTCACCTCCCCCTAGTGCTTGAGTCAGAATTGAGGGCCCACCACGTAGCAGACCTATGGGCCCGTTAGGACTTAAGTTGTTGGGTTATCCAGTTAAGAGTCCGTTTGTTTTAACACAAAATCTCGCTTACTAAATATTTTTAGAAAAAAAATATCATATAATGACATATTTGCTATGCCTCAAAAGTTAAGTTACGAATATTTTTTATCTAAAATTTATGAATTTGACATTATTGAATATCATAAATTTTTTCTATTTATCTTAATATTTTCTGAGATCTATAATGAAGAGGGTGAAAAAAAATATCTATAATGGAGAGGGTCAATTTTCTGTTTATAACTTTATATATATATATATATATACACACTTTTCACGGCATATACTCATTCCATAAACACATGTACTATAATCACCCAACCATTGTTTGTCTTTTTGGCTTACTCGGATTGCAGAAAAATAATTTATGATTTTGTTTCAATTTCCTATTTTAAAAATAACATAAAAATTTTTATTAACAGTGAGTTACTGTAGCGCGCTACAGTAATTACTATTTATAAAAACTAAAAAATTTATGTTATTTTTATTTTTAAAAAACTATAAAACAAAACAAGTAACATTAACCACTCTGATTTTTAAAAAAGAATTAAATTAAGAAAGAAAAAAAAGAAACAACTTGAATAAATAATGAATTACTATAGCGCTACAGTAACTTCCTGTAGCGCGCTACAGTAGCTTACTTTAGCGCTGCTACAATTAAACAAAAAATTTACAATAAAGAATATTAGGTTGGGCTCTTTTCAAAATATAAATTGGGAATAAAAATGTTACTGCAATAGATTGGGTTGGACTCTTTTTAAAAGAGTAATCGATTGGGACCCTATCGATTATGCTCCTCTAAAAGGGCAATCGATTGGGTTCCTATTAGGTTGGGCTCTTTTTAAAACATAAACTGGGAATAAAAGTGCCCTTCGTTTTTCTTTTTCTTGGTCTTCTCCGTTTCTGGTGTTTTCGTTGCAGACTGGGGAGGAAGCAGCGATGCCACCCACCCCGGTGTAGGGGGAGAGAGAGGTGGACCAGTTTAGGGGGAGGAGGTGAAGAGGAATAAGAGGCACGTGACGAGTGAGAAAGAGATAGAGGGGAAGAGCGCGGTGCAGGGGGTGAGCGTTGCAGATTGGGGAGGAGGCGGCGATGCCACCCACCCTCGCCCCTGCCCAGTCGGCCGAGGTGGACTAGCTTAGGGGGCAAGGAGGTGTAGGGGAATAGGAAGTGCAAGAAGAGTGAGAAAGAGATAGAAAGAGGAGAGCGCGGTGTAGGGGGTGAGCGAGAGAGAGAAGAGAGAGACGGCCAGGGAAGTAAGGCAGAGAATGCAGGGGAGAGGAAGGGGCTAGCGCACGGGGAGAGGAGGGGGCGAGGCCATCCGCTGTAGTTGCAGGCACGGTAGGCGGTGGCGCATAGTCATGCGAGAGAGAGAGAGAGAGAGAGAGAGCGAGAGAGAGAGAGAGAGAGAGGAGGAGAGAGAGAGAGAGAGAGAGAGAGAGAGAGGAGAGAGAGAGAGAGAGAGAGAGAGAGAGAGAGAGAGAGAGAGAGAGAGAGCGCGACAATGGGGGAGGAAAAGGCGGGAGGGGAGGCGACAATGGTGGTTTTGGAAGATAGACCGGGTCAACTGGGACCTGAGCGGACAGGTAGACGTCATCGTGGCGAGCAGGGCCCGAGAAGGCAACATGAACTTCCTGTCGGCGATACTGAGCTCCCGGGAGGCGGGTGACGCCGCCGCCAGTAGGGAGCTCTTCACAGCGGACTACGTCAGTGCGCTCACGAACGAGCACCTCCTGGCGAGGTCCGCGACCACATCCTTCACGCTGTCGTCGGTGTTGTACCTAGTGGCGGGGCACCCGGAGATGGAGCGGAAGCTGTTGGCAGAGGTCGACCCCTTCGGCGCCCCGCCGGAGGTGGTCCCTTCCGGCCTGAACAGGTGGGTACTTGGATATGGCTTGCACTTGGGGTGCTGGCCAAGGACCCCAGGCACTTCTCGAAGCCCCACCTGTTCAAGCCGAAGCGCTTCGACCCCGATGAGGAGGAGGAGAAATGTAGGCACCACTATGCGCACATCCCCTTCGGCATCATCCCGGGCGTGCATTGGCTAGCGCTTCTCCCTGCAAGAGATCAAGCTCTCCCTTGTCCACCTCTACCGGTGATATGTCTTCCGCCACTCCTCGGAGATGGAGTCCCCCCTCGCCCTCGACTACGGCATCGTTCTCAACTTCAAGCACGACGTGAAGCTCCAGGTCGTTCGTAGGGCGGCGGCTGCACCCTGCTCTGGTCCTGGGGAGTTGGGAGGAGCCGAGGTATTAAAAAGTGTGATGGCTATTTCTAGCCACCATCGTGCACTGGGCCAATCATGGCCCGGCCCAGTGCGGCAGGCGTACGTGGCCCTATTGCAAGGCGCCACGACGTTTCAGGAGCAGCTTCAAGGATCCGTGTCCGGTTCCTGCATTCAGGTACCAGTGGCACCCAGAAACCGCCTCCGGGCGCCTCCCAGCCTGTTCAGACAAAGGCCCCTCCTTCCGAACAGGGTCAGCTCAGCTTGCGCCGAAAACCCCTTCGGGTCGGGCAGTACTTCCTTGCACCAGGCAACTGGCAGAAAGCCATGCCTCCGGGCACCAAATACCGAACAGCAAGTCTGCCTCACCGAGCAGGCTACCTGCTCGGTACCTTTCTCCCGGACGAATCCAAGCGGCTCTTCATCACTGACGGCAGTACAACGGCTACGCCACGCGCGCCCCACGATCAAGTTGGTGCGTTAACTGCCCAGCTCCTCAACGGCGCCTCAACGCGTAACCCCCCGTGGAGGACGCTAACAGGCGCGCCCTTTGCGGCGTTGATCAGGGACATTCCGTCCCTCTCCCTCAGCACTCCAGCCTATAAAAGGCACTGGTAAGCCTCCATGCAAGGTATGTGATCCAAGGTACCCTTGCTCACACAAGCTCTGCGCTTCACACACGAGAACCCCCTTCCTCTCACGTCCCTTACTGACTTTGGCATCGGAGGGTTTCTCCCGGTTCTTCAGCTGGGCCCCCTGATCCTGTTCTGGTCTTGCAGATCTTCATCCGCTACCGGAGATCGTCTTCTTCCCTCTCAAGTGTAGGCCCAGTGGGTTCCGGCCCAAACAAAGAAAAAGCCTCCACACTTTTGGCGCCGTCTGTGGGAAGGAACAACGGTCATGGCTCGCGGACGATCCTCGTACCAGAACATAGGGAGCCGTATGACGAGGTCTCGCCAGTTGCAGGCGGACTCCCGTCAACGCGCTCCCCCCGTCGACGTCGTTGTAGCCCCTGCTACCGCGACCGGGGGCGTCCCAGTGCCCGCCGCCGTCGTGCCTGCAACCGCATTGGAGATGGCCGAACTCCGGGGACAGATGCAACAGCTGACGAGCATCTGCTTGGGCCTCCAGGCCCAACTTTCTGGGCAACCGGCCCCGGTAGCCTCCGTTCCACAGGAGCGCCAGGCAGAATCGTCTCACCGGCGATTCACGCGCGCCTCCTGCCCCAGCGGGGACGATTTAGGAGCAGCACGATGATTCACCGCGGAGGTCGCGCCGCGCCCCGTCTGGTGAGCGAGCCCCGGAGCGCCGTGGCCATTCGCCCCGTCGTTCTGCGGCGGTCTCGCGCCGCCGCGCCGGTCGTGGGAGTCAAACTCCACAAGTTGGCCGTGCGGATTCGGCCTACTCTGAACAGGAGTTGTCCAGGCGCTTGCGCCGCGTCGTCGACTGGAACGTGTTGTTGTGGACGCGATGGTCCAGCGTGCTGAGGGAAAGGCTCCGGCCGAAGAGGACCTGAACTTCTGCTCCCCATTCATTGTGGAGATCCGAGGTCGGGTCTCTCCCAAACTCCCTCTACCTGCCATCGCGCCGTACGATGGTACTTCTTGTTGGCCCTTTTGTGCGGCAGCAAGGTAACCTAGAGGGGGGGGGTGAATAGGTTTTTCTGAAATCAAAACGTGAACACTTAAAAGTTTGGTTAGTGTTAGTGTGATGAAGAGTGGCAGTGCGGAAGCAAAAGAACAATCACACAAATGACACATGAGATTTATCCTGGTTCGGCCCTTCCCACATGGAAGTCCTACGTCCAGTCCCAAGCAACCTCTTGGGATTTCACTAACCAAGGGTACAGCCCCTCAAGGACACTACAACACCCAGCACCCCAGCTGGTCTTCTTCTCTTTCCCGGGCAAGAAGGCAACCCACTTCTTTTCTAGGCTCAGAAGCAAACTACTGGTACAAACCCCAGTGCGGTTCTGCTAGACACAAACCCCTAGCTGGGTTACACACTGTATACAGTCCTACAGCTGGACAAAAATCTTTCTTAGAAAAGAAAGATCAGACTGAGAGCTATTACAAAATGAACACTTAGGACTTAGCTCATAGTCACAGACTCCTCCCAAGATTACAATGAACACAGGGAGAAAATGAAGAGAGAAGGAAGGAAGCTTGAAAGCTCAAATGCTTCAAATGCTTGAACACTTCTTCTTGGGCTCAGACTCTTTCTAACTTTCCTTTGAGTGTATTTGGAGTTCAGGTTCCTCACTGGTTGTACACTCTTCAAAGATTTTCAGGAAGGCTCTCTCCTTGTTCTTCGGCCATACTTCATCTTTTATATGAATAGCCTTTGAATGGATCCGTTTTTGAGAGATCCGTTGGAGTTACCCGTTGCTCTTCATTAGTCTTAATCAACCTCTGGTGGTCTTCGAGGTCGTAAGCATAGAAGAGAGTGTTAGCATGAGAGAGTGTTTATAAGATAACAGTGCATGCTACTGTGTTTCTGCTAACATGCTGAAAATAGAAGGTCATATCTTTTCTGACAAGCAAGCAGCTTATTCTGTCAGAAGATATTTGACTTTTCATAGGCGCCAAGAAACACTTTAAAACCTAAGAGAATCGATGTGAATGTGACCTATACAATCGTTGTTCATTTATAAGTAAATCGTTGCATTTATGAATAAATCGATGTGGAGAACAAGTCGTTGTTCTCTCTAAAGAAATCGTGTTGTGATTACTGGAAGAAATCGATGTGAAATCTTAAGGAGTCGATGTGGTCACTTATCGAATCGTTATGACTACTTAAGGAGTCGATGTGGTCACTTATCGAATCGTTATGACTACTTAAGAAGTCGATGTGAGTCCAATCGTACGAGATCGAAATCTATATGAGCCTTAGTGAATCGTTATGAGGGGCAAATTGATGTGAGGGCAAAACATTGCGCTCACTTATCAAATCGTTATGGGCCTAAACGAATCGTTATGGCGCTTATAAATCGATCAAAATGAATCGTTGTAGCGCTTATTAATTTGGCATTGAATGTAATCGATGTATATGGATTAAACATCGATTTTATCAATTTAGTGCGCCATATTGCATCAATGAGAGACTTAGAATTTTGCTATGAGATTGATGCGACACAGATGAAACAAAATATTCAATAATATTTAATCAAATCAAAGATATACTTGAAATCATCATAAGTTTTGTTATCACCAAAATACAAGGACAATAATAAAGTGGTTCAACAATCTCTCCCTTTTTGGTGATGACAAAATTTATGCGAATTTTCTGAAAAAAAAAATATATAAAGCATAGAGGTTTCAGAAAATTCATACAAACTCTCCCCCTTTTGTCACTAACCAAAAAGAATGATCTTACCATGCATTTTTCCCCCTTTGAGAGAATTTCTTACCATAGAGGGGTTCAACAATCTGTGCTCCCTCTTAGTGTGAGACTCCACCTGAAGGAAACTAGAAAGTAAATTATATATTAAAAATAATTTGTGACTACTCCCTCTTCAGATATGATTTGAGTGAAGGTCTGCAGTCATCCTGCCTTGAGCATCCTGATCCTGATGCTCCAAGGCTAACCTGTAAATAAATACTCAAGGGTAGGTACCCAATCCTTTTGGGCTTGATGGTTAGATGCATAAAAATATTCTTTAGGAATCCAAACTAAGTGCCTGTTGTGCAGGTGTTTACAGTGTGTCCTAATTTATTGCAATGAGAACAACAATGAATGTAATCTATTTTGCAGTTTAGGACATAATTCTTGAGACCTTTTCTTTTGATAAGGCTTGTTCATTTCAGAGGCCCTTTCTGAGGCATTTGGGTTTCTTTTAAAATTTTGGCAAAGGATATTTTTCTGGAGTTATGGCTGTTTTTTTTTTTTCGGAGGAATGTATCCAAGCCCTTATTTGTTATTTCAGATTTTGACCCTTTTAAGCATAGGGCTAAAGATTTTTTTTTTAGTTAATCTCTATTGATCTTTTAAATACTGATTTTTTTCAGTTAGAATTTTTAATTTTTCTTCTAACTCTAACTTCTCATTATTCTTGCTTTTCAAATCTTTATTTAAAAGATGATTATATCTTTACATTCTTTCAATTGTTCTTTTAATTGTTCCATTTCTGATTTAAGATCAGAATTAGTGTTTTCCAAACAAGTAAGGTTGTTCTTGATATTTTTCAATTCTTTTACAACAACCTTGTGTTATCATAAAGTTCATTAAAGACTTCTTCCAACTTCAGATTCTGACCCTAAATTTGTGCATGAATTAAAAAATGAGTCAAAATGTACCCATCTAGTCCTACCATGAGGGCTAGATTACTTGTTTTTCTCTGAACTTGAGCTTGATGAGTCTGGCTTGTGTCCTCTTCATTTTCCCAAGCAGCCGCCATGGATTTTCTTTTGAACTTCTTGTGCGCTTCTTGGACTTTTCTGTTTGACCAGTCTTCTTGAGCGTTGGACAATCTGGTCTCAGATGTCCAGGTTTTCTGCATTCATAGCAGACTGGTTCTTTTTCTTTCTCTCTTCTTTTGAATCCTTCTTGATCCATTTTTCTTCTTCTTGAGAATCTTCTGAAGCTTGGACAGCACTTATCAACATCACTGTCTTCAGATCCTACAATTTTGAGCTAGAAGAAGAAGTGGAAGGAGCAGCTACCACTTTAAGAGCATTATTACATTTTGCTTTGATGAGCTTTCAGATAGACGCTCCATATTAATTTCATGTGCCATGAGGGAACCATTAGCTTATCAATAGAGAACTGGTTAGATCATGGGCTTCTTCAATAGCTGTGACCTTAGGGGTCCATGAAATAGTTAAAGACCTAAGTACTTTTCTCACAGTTTCCTCATCAGAGAGATTTTTGCCAAGGGAGCTCAGACCTACTACTATACTTGAAAATCTATTATACATTTGAGTAATATTTCATTAGGAAGCATTTTAAACTGCTCATATGTGAGATAAGAATGTCTATCCTAGTTTGTTTCACTTTATCTATCCCTTCATAAGTTATCTGCAGTTTTTCCCATATTTCTTTAGCAGATTTACATGCAGATACTCTATGAATTCTCTTTAGATAAAGCGCAACAAAGATAGTTTTTAGCCTTAAGTTTAAAGATAATTTAACTTTATCTACTGCAGCTGCAAGTATGCAGTAGTACCAGCATCAGGAGTAACAACATAATCACCTACCTCAATTACCTGTCACAGATCAAAGTCTTGCCTCGAATGAAGCATTTCATTCTCATTTTCCAATATTGGTAATCCTCTCCATCGAAGAATGGAGGTATGGTAACTGATTGACCTCAGCATATCCTTGAGCTGCCATGGATCTTTGCTCTAAGATCGTTGGATCTTCTTTGAATGTTCAGAGACCGGCTCTGATACCACTTGTTGGCCCTTTTGGGCGGCAACAAGGTAACCTAGAGGGGGGGGGGGGTGAATAGGTTTTTCTGAAATCAAAACGTGAACACTTAAAAGTTTGGTTAGTGTTAGTGTGATGAAGAGTGGCAGTGCGGAAGCAAAAGAACAATCACACAAAGGACACAAGAGATTTATCCTAGTTCGGCCCTTCCACATGGAAGTCCTACGTCCAGTCCCCAAGCAACCTCTGGGATTTCACTAACCAAGGGTACAGTCCCCCTAAAGGACACTACAAAAACCCAGCACCCCAGCTGATCTTCTTCTCTTTCCCGGCAAGAAGGCAACCCACTTCTTTTCTAGGCTCAGAAGCAAACCTACTGGTACAAACCCCAGTGCGGTTCTGTAGACACAAACCCCTAGCTGGGTTACACACTGTATACAGTCCTATAGCTGGACAGAAATCTTTCTTAGAAAAGAAAGATCAGACTGAGAGCTATTACAAAATGAACACTCAGGACTTAGCTCACAGTCACAGACTCTCCCCAAGATTACAATGACCACATGGAGAAAATGAAGAGAGAAGGAAGGAAGCTTGAAAGCTCGAATGCTTCAAATGCTTGAACACTTCTTTGGGCTCAGGCTCTTTCTCTCTTTTCCTTTGAGTGTATTTGGAGTTCAGGTTCCTCACTGGTTGTACACTCCTTCAAAGATTTTCAGGAAGGCTCTCTCTTGTTCTTCGGCCATACTTCATCTTTTATATGAATAGCCTTTGAATGGATCCGTTGAAGAGATCCGTTGGAGTTCTACCCGTTGCTCTTCATTAGTCTTAATCAACCTCTGGTGGTCTTCGAGGTCTGTAAGCATAGAAGAGAGTGTTAGCATGAGAGAGTGTTTATAAGATAACAGTGCATGCTACTGTGTTTCTGCTAACATGCTGAAAATAGAAGGTCATATCTTTTTCTGACAAGCAAGCAGCTTTATTCTGTCAGAAGATATTTGACTTTTCATAGGCGCCAAGAAACACTTTAAAACCTAAGAGAAATCGATGTGAATGTGACTTATACAATTGTTGTTCAATTATAAGTAATCATTGCACATTTATGAACAAATCGCGATGTGGAGAACAAGTATTGTTCTCTCTAAAGAAATCGTTGTGATTACTGAAGAAATCGATGTGAAATCTTAAGGAGTCGATGTGGTCACTTATCGAATCGTGTATGACTACTTAAGGAGTCGATGTGGTCCTTATCGAATCGTTATGACTACTTAAGAAGTCGATGTGAGTCAATCGATCGTTACGAGATCGAATCGATATGAGCCTTAGTGAATCGTTATGATGGGCAAATCGATGTGAGGGCAAAACGTTGCGCTCACTTATCAAATCGTTATGGACCTAAACGAATCGTTATGGCGCTTATAAAATCGATCAAAATGAATCGTTGTAGCGCTTATTAATTTGGCACTTGAACTGTAATCGATGTATATGGATTAAACATCGATTTTATCAATTTAGTGCGCCATATTGCATCAATGAGAGACGTAGCATTTTTCTATGAGATTGATGCGACACAGATGAAACAAAATATTCAATGACATTTAATCAAATCAAAGATATACTTGAAATCATCATAAGTTTTGTTATCACCAAAATACAAGGACAATCATAAGTGGTTCAACACTTCTGACCCCGCGGATCACATACACGGGTTTGAGTCGCATATGGTGTTCCACGGAGCATCTGATGCGGCCAAATGCCGGGCCTTTCTGGCCACCTTTGTTGAACCACTCTATGGTTATCTGTGATCTTGGCATTTTGGTGATAACAAAATATATGATGCATTTAGGTGATAACAAAATATATTATCTTGGTATTGCGGAGATAACAAATATAGGTGTTCATAAATATTTTTGTTTCATCTGTGTTGCATCAATCCTATTAACAAATGATAAGTCTCATTTAATATCATGTTTCATCTGTGTCGCATCAATCTCATAGCAAATGCTAAGTCTCCCATTGATGCAATATGGCGCACTAAAATGCTAAATCGATGTTCATCTAATATACATCGATTTCTATTCAAAGTGCCACATCGATTTCACTAACAACGATTTCATAAGATACACCATGAGTTGATCGTGTAATGATTCGCTAAGTGAAACATCGATTTTATCGTGCAACGATTCATAAGTGAGAACAACGATTTGCTCTCATACGATTTAGTTCTCATATCGATTTGATAAGTGAGAACAACGATTTGCTTCTCACATCGATTTGATAAAGTTTCATAACGATTTGCTAAGGCTCATAACGATTTGATAAGTGAGCGCAACGATTTGCCCTCACATCGATCTGCCTTCACAACGATCCTTAAATGGTCATAACGATTTTGATAAAGTGAGCGCAACGATTTACTCTCACAACGATTGCTTACTGTAACGATTATTTAAGTAGTGACATCGATTTCATAAGTGAGAACAACGATTTGCTCTCATACGATTTAGTTCTCATATCGATTGATAAGTGAGAACAACGATTTGCTTCTCACATCGATTTGATAAAGTTTCATAACGATTTGCTAAGGCTCATAACGATGATTGAAATGTGAGCGCAACGATTTGCCCTCACATCGATCTGCCTTCACAACGATTCCTTAAATGGTCATAACGATTGATATTAAGTGAGCGCAACGATTTACTCTCACAACGATTGCTTACTGTAACGATTATAAGTAGTGACATCGATTTCATAGTGAGAACAACGATTCGCTCTCATATCGATTTGGTTCCATAACGATTCGTTTAACGCTCATAACGATTTGCTTGCTATAACGATTTGATCATCATAACGATTTCTTTAGTGATCACATCGACTTGCTCTAACGATTCGATAAGTGAGAACAACGATTTGTTCATCACAGATTTCTTTGCTCATAACGATTTCTTAAGTTCTTACAACGATTTGTTCATCAAGCTGTAACGATTTGTATGGGCATCGAGTTGTTCATAAGTGCACAACGATTCACATGGATAACGACTCATTGTGCACAACGATTTTATAAGTCATATTCACATCGATTTCTCTTATTCTTTAAAGTGTTTTTTGGCGCCCAAATGAAAAGTCAAATATTTGACAGAAAAGCTGCATGCGTATTTCAGAATCTTGTCAGAAAAAGATATGAGTTTCTCTTTTCAGCATGTTAGCAGAAACACAGTGGTATGCATAGTTTATCATAAATACTCTTTTATGCTAACACTCTCTTCTATGCTTACAGACCTCGAAGACCACCAAAGTCTGATTAAGACAAATGAAGAGAAGATGAGCAACGACTAGGACTCCAACGGATCCCTTCAACGGATCTATTCAATTGCTCATATAAAAGAAGTAGCTTGGCTGAAGAATAATAAGAGAGCTTTCCTGAATATCCTAAAAGGAGTGTACATCCAGTGAGAAAACCTCAACGTCAAACACACTCAAAGAAAGAGAGAAAGAGCCTGAGCCCAGAAGAAGCAATCAAAGCATCTCAAGCATTCAAACATTCAAGCTTTCGAGTCTTCTTTTCTCTCTTCATTTTCTCCCTGTGCTCATTGTAATCTTGGGGAGAGTCTGTGACTGTGAGCTAGGGCTGCAAACGGGTCGGGTTCGGAACCGGAAACACAGATTCCGATTCCGATAACCGAAATATGATTCCGATTCCGATAAGATGGTTAGTTCCGATTCCGTTCCGATTCCGATAACATTACCGGAACCGAAATTCCGATAAGGTAAGGTGTTTACCATAATTAAACCTTGAGTTTATGATAATTTATCGGAATAACGATACCGATTATTTTTCAATCCGATTCCGATTCCAATAACTTATCAGAATATCCGATACCGATTCCGATAAGCTATCGGTATCATATCCGATTCCAAAACTGATAATTTTTATCAGAATTGGGTCGGAATATCGGGTTCCGTTTACACCCCTACTGTGAGCTAAGTCCTGAGTGTTCATCTTGTAATAGCTCTCAGTCTGATCTTTCTTTTCTAAGAAAGATTTTTGTCCAGCTGTAGGACTATATACAGTGTGTAACCCAGCTAGGGGTTTGTGTCTAGCAGAACTGCACTGGGGTTTGTACCAGTAGGTTTGCTTCTGAGCCTAGAAAAGAAGTGGTTGCCTTCTTGCACGGGAAAGAGAAGAGACCAGCTGGGGTGCTGGGTGTTGTAGGTCTTGAGGGGGACTGTACCCTTGGTTAGTGAAATCCCAAGAGGTGCTGAGGACTGGACGTAGGACTTCCATGTGGGAAGGGCCGAACCATGATAAATTCCTTGTGTCCTTTGTGTGATTGTTCTTTTGCTTCCGCATTGCCACTCTTCATCACACTAATACTAACCAAACTTTAAGTGTTCACGTTTTGATTTCAGATTTCAGAAAAACTTATTCACCCCCCTCTAGGTCACCTTGCTGCCATACCAAAAAGGCCAATAGAAGGAAACTGCTCGAGCTTGGTTCGAAGCCCTCCCTGCAGGTCATCTCATCTTCCACCA